>CM056732.1:25567500-26015997 GCA_029844215.1 Przewalskia tangutica | reverse complement strand
TTGATGTTGACTTTAGTCAACCCAAATCTATTCTTTAACTTATGAACTTCCTAGAATTATCTTTCTTATCCAAATCCCACCCAAATCACTTGGGACTCGTCTCAACCATCTATCTAAGTAAAAAATCATATTACTGAACTAACAGAACCATTGAAATTTTTTCCCAAGTGCGTTTATCCGAAAGTCAACCCTTAGTAAAAAAATTCCAAACTCAGAACTTCCAAAATTTAGGAACTTAGATTTTCTTTCATTATTTCGACCCAATTGCCTCGAGAATTGTACCACTCATCCCCATAAGTCAAATACACCATAAAGAATCTAGGAAAATGGTCATTTAGGGGAAATTAGCAAACTATCTAAAATGACGTAACGACGTTACATCATCCACTACTTAAATACATGTTCGTCCTTGAACATAAATGATAAAGGAAGTACCTGAATCACAAAAAAACTGGGGATATCTACTCCACATATCCGACTTGGTCTCCTAAGTAGGCTCCTCAACCAGATGCCTCTATTGAATCTTTACCGAAGCAGATCTCAACTTCCGAGTCTGTCTGTCAAGAATATCAACTAGCTCTTCCTCAAAAGACAAGTTGATCGAGCGACACTGCATCCCATAAAATCACATGAGAGCCTTTCAAATGGTACTTCTTAAGCATAGAAATATGAAATACGGGGTGAACACCGGACAAACCAGGAGGCAAATCCAATTCATCAACTACCTCACCAACACACTAAACAATCTCGAATGGGCTATTATACCTAGGGCTCAACCTGTCCTTCTTCCAAAATCTCATCACACCCTTCATGGGTGAAACCTTTAATAAAACTCATTCACCAAGCATATACCCCAAGTCACGAACCTTCCGATCCGCATAACTCTTTTGCCTACTCTGAGCCATGAGAAGTCTCTCCTGAATCATTTTGACCTTGTCCAAAGAATCTCATTACAATTCTGTACCTTAAGGCCTAACCTCAAATGCATCGAACCAACCAATGGGCGAACAACACCTCCTACCATATAAGACCTCAAACTGCGCCATCTCAATGCTCGAATGATAACCGTTTTTGTAGGCAAACTTTACCAAAGGAAAAAATTAATCCCAATGACTACCAAATCAATCACACAGGCTCACAACATATCATGAAGGACCTGAATAGTCTACTCTGACTGACCATCCATCTGAGGGTGAAATACTATACTGAGCTCCAACTGAGTACTTAACTTCTTCTACATAGATCTCCAAAAGTGGGATGTAAATTGCGTGCCTCAATTCAAAACAACAGAAATGGACACTCCATGTAATTGAACTATCTCTAATCCTAGCCAACTTCTCTGAATTGTAAGTAGTTTGAATCGATACAAAGTGACCGACTTCATCAACCAATCCATAATCACCCAAATGGCATCAAACTTCCCCAAAGTTCATGGTAGCCCTACTATAAAGTCCATATCAATTCACTCTCATTTTCACTCAAGCATAGACATCATCTGAGTTAGCATACCAGACTTTTGGTACTCATACTTCATTGGTTGACAATTCAAACACTGAGACACAAATCCCTCAATGTCTCTCTTCATGCTACACCATCAATAATACTGTTTCAAATTTCGGTACATCTTTGTAGCCCCTGGATAAATAGAGTATTCGGAACTATGAGACTCATCCATGCTCAATATTGTCAAATCCCCTACTTGGGGAACAAATATGTGACCCTTGATTCTCAACACTCACTCACCATCGAGAATTGATTCTCTTACATTTCCCTTCAACACTTTATCCCGAATCTTGCATAACTGGCATCATCAAAATACTGGATCCTAATTTACTCTAATAAGGAGGACTGTGTCTCCACACACGTTATAACCTTGGCAGGCTCAGAAATATTAAGTCTCACCGTACTGTTTGCCAAAAACTGAACCTCCATAGTTAAATGTCTCTCCCCTATCTACAATGATGCTAGGCTACCCATACCCACTACCTTCCTACGTAAGGCATCCACAACTACATTAGCCTTGCTCGGGTGATAAAGAATAGTCATGTCATAATCTTTGAGCATCTCTAACCATATATTTTGCCTCAAATTGAGATCACTCTAATTGAAAATGTGCTGAAGACTCCATTGATCGGTAAACACCTTACAATGCATACCATAGAGCTAATGCCTCTAAATCTTCAGTACAAATACTACTGCTGCCATTTCAAAATCATGATTGGGGTAGTTCTTCTCGTGCACATTCAATTGTCTCTAAGCCTAAGCTATAACTTTCCCTTTTGCATCAAAACATAACCAAGGTCGATCCGTGAGGCATCACAATATACAGTAAAGTCCTCTCCCTCCACGAGAAGAGTCAAAATCGAAGTTGTAGTCAACAAAGTTTTGAGCTTTTGAAAGCTCACCTCACACTCATTCGACAACTAGAAAAGTACATTGTTCTAAGTCAATCTGATCAAGGTAGATGCAATAGATGAAAACTATTTCACAAAAATCTGATAGTAATAGTGAGGCCAATAAAACTCCAGATTTAGTAACCGTTAATTAAATAGCACAATTAGTTTACATCTCAATTTTATGTCATTTTAAATTTAATCGAAAGATTACATCATTTCACTACATTTAAAAGGTTTGTTTTAATTAGTGTCAAAATTGGTCTTTAATTGAAGTAATTGACCTGATTTGTTCATAATTGAACGTTTTTGGTTAATTTCTCAATTAAGTCATAGCCACATTTGCAAAAATAATCTAATTCTTTTATCCCATTTAAGATTTGTGATTGGTCCCTCATGGTTTAATTTAAAATTCGGCCGAGCCTAGGTAAAAAACCCATACCCATCCCAATCCGCGTTATAACGCAGACCCTACCCTCTCTCTCTCTCTCTCTCATTTTTGTCGAAATGCCTTCTTTGGGAAAAACCTTAAGCACCGCCGACTCCCTCTTATCATTACCATAGCAGAGAATGGCAAAGATGTAGTGACTTCAACTTTTACGCGCTTTGTATGACCATTTCAGGGTGGAGAATTTAATGCTCCGTCCTTACTTCACCATCTACAGTGATGAAGAGGAAAGATTTCCCCTTTGACTTACTTTTCTGTTGATCATTAATGAGCTTTTTCCATTTGCAATTTCAAATCCTTGTTTGTGATTGGTTTCTACCGATTTAGGAGGGAAATTCCCCCCCAAATCGCAATATACCATATCAAATTCGACTTGAGTCCTCTAGGATTTGAGATTATCTATAAATGGATAATCACCCTCTCATTGTTAACGACCCAGAATCACGAAATCTCAGGTTTTTATATTTTCAAGAGCCATTTTTCGAAAAACACTTGACTAGTTTTGGATTTTAGGATCCAAACTCTTTGGTGGAATCCTACTCATTCGAAATTAGTCTTTCAGTTCTAAAACCTTTTCTTTTGTGTGTGTACGAGTGTGATCGAGGTGTGGAGTAAATATTCAAGCCCCAACATCGATTCTAGGCTGCCTCACAAGAAGATATTTGCCTCTCCTTTCATTTTCCCTTCAAATTCAACCTATTATTTGAATAATTTCGTGTATGTTTATAGTTAATATGCTACCTAATTAGGTTTTAAATGGTATGAAACAATCATGTATGCATGTTTAGGTAGTAATAACCTTATTTAAACTGATTTTATGAATGAATGTGTTGTTTAGGTTTGGATTAGGCTTAATATTAATTCAAAATGAGGCTAGGATGACATGTGTCTTTGCTTATTATGATTGGTTTAGTTTATATTATGCCTTTCACATGCTTACCTTAGTTAAATTTATCTTATTATGAGACTAATAGGTATGACGTCATCTGTTTTAGACCTTTTCATGTTGTAGTCATTGATTTGAAACAGTTTAGTCTAAGTGTTGCCTTCAATGGTTTGTTTGGCTGTGAATCTGATGATATTATGCCTTGTTGCTTGCTTTCAAACTCTTAGTTGCACATAGATATATATGTTGGTAGATAGGCTTCTTAGTTTAGGTTAAAAGGGATCAAAATGCTCACTTGTTTTGAACCTAGGATAATGAATTGTTTGTGATATATCTATAGATATCACCTGCTCATAGTTGTTAATATCAAGTATAAAAGAGGTTTATAAAGATTATAGTGTCATGTATTAGCTGAATTATGAGTATTTAATTTGATATAAGATTGATTTAAGCTTCATATGGACCTGTTAGGTTATGTAGTTTCATATTTGCATGGACTGTGGTCTTCTGTGTGGGTGGTGTTGTTAAGTATCTGCTAGCTACTTAGTTGTCTAGCTCTGTCATGCATGTATGTGCCCTGATCTCATGTTTAGATCACGTATGCCTCTTTAGTATCATATGTGATCTTGTCGTATCATTGTTGCCTATGTGTATAAGTTCTGATTCCATGAGTTGTTTACCCTAGTTCATGATAAAAGAAATGTTAAGTTGTAGAAGGTTAGAAGGATATTCATATGTGTTCAACATGTCATATTAAATGTATGTTCCTATTTTCTATGTGTCTATTTGAAACTGTCAAATTTGTCACCTAGTTCAATACCAACAGTTGGATTTAAAATCTGGGGATCTGAATGTTTAAAAAATGAGATATTATCATGACAAATAAATGGCTAGGTTATGTTTAACATGTGTGTCACCTTGACCAATCCAATATGATATGTCTAGTTTGTGTGCATGAATGAGATTCATTTATGTGGATAATACTTGCTTAAATAGTTCTTTGTTTAAGATTATGTACACAGTCCTTTCAATGCTATATATGGATTTTTCCCTTATCTACAAAATGCATTAGACTCACTGGTAGGATAGGGATGTTTTGTTTTGAAATAATAGAAATGGATACTCCATGTAATTGAACTATCTCTCGGATGTAGATCCTAGCCAACTTCTCTGAATTGTATGTAGTTTGAATCGATACAAAGTGAGCGACTTCATCAACCAATCCATAAGCCCAAATGGCATCAAACTTCCCCAAAGTTCATGGTAACCCTACTATAAAGTCCATAGCAATTCGCTCCCATTTTCACTCAAGCATAGGCATCATCTGAGTGAGCATACCAGACTTTTGGTACTCATACTTCATTGGTTGATAATTCAAACACTGAGACACAAATCCCACAATGTCTCTCTTCATGCTACACCATCAATAATACTGTTTCAAATTTCGGTACATCTTTGTATCCCCTGGATAAATAGAGTATCTTGAACTATGAGACTCATCCATGCTCAATATAGTCAAATCCCCTACTTGGGGAACAAATATGCGACCCTTGATTCTCAACACTCACTCACCATCGAGAATTGATTCTCTTACATTTCCTTTCAACACTTTATTCCGAATTTTGCATAACTGGCATCATCAAAATACTGGATCCTAATTTACTCTAATAAGGAGGACTGTGTCTCCACGCACGTTATAACCTTGGCAGGCTCAGAAATATTAAGTCTCACCGTACTGTTTTCCAAAAACTGAACCTCCATAGTTAAATGTCGCTCCCCTATCTGCAACGATGCTAGGCTACCCATACTCACTGCCTTCATACGTAAGGCATCCATAACTACAATAGCCTTGCTCGGGTAATAAAGAATAGTCATGTCATAATCGTTGAGCATCTCTAACCATATATTTTGCCTCAAATTGAGATCACTCTAATTGAAAATGTGTTGAAGACTCCATTGATCGGTAAACACCTTACAATGCATACCATAGAGCTAATGCCTCCAAATCTTCAGTACAAATACTACTGCTGCCATTTCAAAATCATGAGTGGGGTAGTTCTTCTCGCACATTCAATTGCCTCTAAGCCTAAGCTATAACTTTCCCTTTTGCATCAAAACATAACCAAGGTCGATCCGAGGCATCACAATATACAAGAAAGTCCTCTCCCTCCACGAGAAGAGTCAAAATCGAAGTTGTAGTCAACAAAGTTTTGAGCTTTTGAAAGCTCACCTCACACTCATTCGACAACTAGAAAGGTACATTGTTCTAAGTCAATCTGATCAAGGTAGATGCAATAGATGAAAACTATTCCACAAAAATCCAATAGTAATAGCGAGGCCAATAAAACTCCAGATATAGTAACCGTTAATTAAATAGCACAATTAGTTTACATCTCAATTTTATGTCGTTTTAAATTTAATTGAAAGATTACATCCTTTCACTACATTTAAAAGGTTTGTTTTAATTAGTGTCAAAATTGGTCTTTAATTGAAGTAATTGACCTGATTTGTTCATAATTGAACGTTTTTGGTTAATTTCTCAATTAAGTCATAGCCACATTTGCAAAAATAATCTAATTCTTTTATCCCATTTAAGATTTGTGATTGGTGCCACATGGTTTAATTTAAAATTCAGTCGAGCCTAGGTAAAAAATCCATACCCATCCCAATCCGCGTTATAACGCAGACCCTACCCTCTCTCTTTCTCATTTTTGTCGAAATGCCTTCTTTGGGAAAAACCTTAAGTACCTCCGACTCCCTCTCATCATTACCATAGCTGAGAATGGCAAAGATGTAGTGACTTCAACTTTTACGCGCTTTGTATGACCATTTCAGGGTGGAGAATTTAATGCTCCGTCCTTACTTCACCATCTACAGTGATGAAGAGGAAAGATTTCCCCTTTGACTTACTTTTCTGTTGATCATTAATGAGCTTTTTCCATTTGCAATTTCAAATCCTTGTTTGTGATTGGTTTCTACCGATTTAGGAGGGAAATTCCCCCCCAAATCGCAATATACCATATCAAATTCGACTTGAGTCCTCTAGGATTTGAGAGTATCTATAAATTGATAATCACCCTCTCATTGTTAACGACCCAGAATCTCGAAATCTCAGGTTTTTATATTTTCAAGAGCCTTTTTCGAAAAACACTTGACTAGTTTTGGATTTTAGGATCCAAACCCTTTGGTGGAATCCTACTCATTCGAAATTAGTCTTTCAGTTCTAAAACCTTTTCTTTTGTGTGTACGTGTGTGATCGAGGTGTGGAGTAAATATTCAAGCCCCAACATCGATTCTAGGCTGCCTCACAAGAAGATATTTGCCTCTCCTTTCATTTTCCCTTCAAATTCAACCTATTATTTGAATAATTTCGTGTATGTTTATAGTTAATATGCTACCTAATTAGGTTTAAAATGGTATGAAACAATCATGTATGCATGTTTAGGTAGTAATAACCTTATTTAAACTGATTTTATGAATGAATGTGTTGTTTAGGTTTGGATTAGGCTTAATATTAATTCAAAATGAGGCTAGGATGACATGTGTCTTTGCTTATTATGATTGGTTTAGTTTATATTATGCATTTCACATGCTTACCTTAGTTAAATTTATCTTATTATGAGACTAATAGGTATGACGTCATCTGTTTTAGACCTTTTCATGTTGTAGTCATTGATTTGAAGCAGTTTAGTCTAAGTGTGGCCTTCAATGGTTTGTTTGGCTGTGAATGATATTATGCCTTGTTGCTTGCTTTCAAACTCTTAGTTGCACCTAGATATATATGTTGGTAGGTAAGCTTCTTAGTTTAGGTAAAAAGGGATCAAAATGCTCACTTGTTTTGAACCTAGGATAATGAACTGTTTGTGATATATCTATAGATATCACCTGCTCATAGTTGTTAATATCAAGTATAAAAGAGGTTTATAAAGATTATAGTGTCATGTATTAGCTGAATTATGAGTATTTAATTTGATATAAGATTGATTTAAGCTTCATATGGACCTGTTAGGTTATGTAGTTTCATATTTGCATGGACTGTGGTCTTCTGTGTGGGTGGTATTGTTAAGTATCTGCTAGCTACTTAGTTGTCTAGCTCTGTCATGCATGTATGTGCCCTGCTCTCATGTTTAGATCATGTATGCCTCTTTAGTATCATATGTGATCTTGTCGTATCATTGTTGCCTATGTGTATAAGTTCCGATTCCATGAGTTGTTTACCCTAGTTCATGATAAAAGAAATGTTAAGTTGTAGAAGGTTAAAAGGATATTCATATGTGTTCAACATGTCATATTAAAGTTATGTTCCTATTTTCTATGTGTCTATTTGAAACTGTCAAATTTGTCACCTAGTTCAATACCAACAGTTGGATTTAAAATCTGGGGATCTGAATGTTTAAAAAATGATATATTATCATGACAAATAAATGGCTAGGTTATGTTTAACATGTGTGTCACCTTGACCAATCCAATGTGATATGTCTAGTTTGTGTGCATGAATGAGATTCATTTATGTGGATAATACTTGCTTAAATAGTTCTTTGTTTAAGATTATGTACACAATCCTTTCAATGCTATATATGGATTTTTCCCTTATCTACAAAATACATTAGACTCACTGGTAGGATAGGGATTTTTTGTTTTGAAATAATAGAAATGGATACTCCATGTAATTGAACTATCTCTCGGATGTAGATCCTAGACAACTTTTCTGAATTGTATGTAGTTTGAATCGATACAAATTGACCGACTTCATCAACCAATCCATAATCCCAAATGGCATCAAACTTCCCCAAAGTTCATGGTAACCCTACTATAAAGTCCATAGCAATTCGCTCCCATTTTCACTCAAGCATACGCATCATCTGAGTGAGCATACCAGACTTTTGGTACTCATACTTCATTGGTTGACAATTCAAACACTGAGACACAAATCCCACAATGTCTCTCTTCATGCTACACCATCAATAATACTATTTCAAATTTCGGTACATCTTTGTAGCCCCTGGATAAATAGAGTATCTTGAACTATGAGACTCATCCATGCTCAATATAGTCAAATCCCCTACTTGGGGAACAAATATGCGACCCTTGATTCTCAACACTCACTCACCATCGAGAATTGATTCTCTTACATTTCCTTTCAACACTTTATCCCGAATTTTGCATAACTGGCATCATCAAAATACTGGATCCTAATTTACTCTAATAAGGAGGACTGTGTCTCCACGCACGTTATAACCTTGGCAGGCTCAGAAATATTAAGTCTCACCGTACTGTTTTCCAAAAACTGAACCTCCATAGTTAAATGTCGCTCCCATATCTGCAACGATGCTAGGCTACCCATACTCACTGCCTTCATACGTAAGGCATCCATAACTACAATAGCCTTGCTCGGGTAATAAAGAATAGTCATGTCATAATCTTTGAGCATCTCTAACCATATATTTTGCCTCAAATTGAGATCACTCTAATTGAAAATGTGTTGAAGACTCCATTGATCGGTAAACACCTTACAATGCATACCATAGAGCTAATGCCTCCAAATCTTCAGTACAAATACTACTGCTGCCATTTCAAAATCATGAGTGGGGTAGTTCTTCTCGTGCACATTCAATTGCCTCTAAGCCTAAGCTATAACTTTCCCTTTTTGCATCAAAACATAACCAAGGTCGATCCGTGAGGCATCACAATATACAGTAAAGTCCTCTCCCTCCACGAGAAGAGTCAAAATCGAAGTTGTAGTCAACAAAGTTTTGAGCTTTTGAAAGCTCACCTCACACTCATTCGACAACTAGAAAGGTACATTGTTCTAAGTCAATCTGATCAAGGTAGATGCAATAGATGAAAACTATTCCACAAAAATCCAATAGTAATAGCGAGGCCAATAAAACTCCAGATTTAGTAACCGTTAATTAAATAGCACAATTAGTTTACATCTCAATTTTATGTCGTTTTAAATTTAATTGAAAGATTACATCCTTTCACTACATTTAAAAGGTTTGTTTTAATTAGTGTCAAAATTGGTCTTTAATTGAAGTAATTGACCTGATTTGTTCATAATTGAACGTTTTTGGTTAATTTCTCAATTAAGTCATAGCCACATTTGCAAAAATAATCTAATTCTTTTATCCCATTTAAGATTTGTGATTGGTGCCACATGGTTTAATTTAAAATTCAGTCGAGCCTAGGTAAAAAATCCATACCCATCCCAATCCGCGTTATAACGCAGACCCTACCCTCTCTCTTTCTCATTTTTGTCGAAATGTCTTCTTTGGGAAAAACCTTAAGTACCTCCGACTCCCTCTCATCATTACCATAGCCGAGAATGGCAAAGATGTAGTGACTTCAACTTTTACGCGCTTTGTATGACCGTTTCATGATGGAGAATTTAATGCTCCGTCCTTACTTCACCATCTGCAGTGATGAAGAGGAAAGATTTACCCTTTGAGTTAATTTTCTGTTGATCATTAATGAGCTTTTTCCATTTGAAATTTCAAATCCTTGTTTGTGATTGGTTTCTACCAATTTAGGAGGGAAATTTCCCCCAAATCGCAATGTACCATATCAAATTCGACTTGAGTCCTCTAGGGTTTGAGAGTATCTATAAATGGATAATCAGCCTCTCATTGTTAAAGACCCAGAATCTCGAAATCTCAGGTTTTTATATTTTCAAGAGCCATTTTTCGAAAAACACTTGACTAGTTTTGGATTTTAGGATCCAAACCCTTTGGTGGAATCCTACTCATTCGAAATTAGTCTTTCAGTTCTAAAACCTTTTCTTTTGTGTGTGTACGTGTGTGCTCGAGGTGTGGAGTAAATATTCAAGCCCCAACATCGATTCTAGTCTGCCTCATAAAAATATATTTGCCTCTCCTTTCATTTTCCCTTCAAATTCAGCCTATTATTTGAATAATTTCGTGTATGTTTATAGTTAATATGCTACCTAACTAGGTTTAAAATGGTATGAAACAATCATGTATGCATGTTTAGGTAGTAATAACCTTATTTAAACTGATTTTATGAATGAATGTGTTGTTTAGGTTTGGATTAGGCTTAATATTAATTCAAAATGAGGCTAGGATGACATGTGTCTTTGCTTATTATGATTGGTTTAATTTATATTATGCCTTTCACATGCTTACCTTAGTTAAATTTATCTTATTATGAGACTAATAGGTATGACATCATCTGTTTTAGACCTTTTCATGTTGTAGTCATTGATTTGAAGCAGTTTAGTCTAAGTGTGGCCTTCAATTATTTGTTTGGCTGTGAATCTGATGATATTATGCCTTTTTGCTTGCTTTCAAACTCTTAGTTGCACCTAGATATGTATGCTGGTAGGTAAGCTTCTTAGTTTAGGTAAAAAGGGATCAAAATGCTCACTTGTTCTGAACCTAGGATTATGAACTGTTTGTGATATATCTATAGATATCACCTGCTCATAGTTGTTAATCTCAAGTATAAAAGAGGTTTATAAAGATTGTAGTGTCATGTATTAGCTGAATTATGAGTATTTAAGTTGATATAAGATTGATTTAAACTTCATATGGACCTGTTAGGTTATGTAGTTTCATATTTGCATGGACTGTGGTCTTCTGTGTGGGTGGTATTGTTAAGTATCTGCTAGCTACTTAGTTGTCTAGCTCTGTCATGCATGTATGTGCCCTGCTCTCATGTTTAGATCACGTATGCCTCTTTAGTATCATATGTGATCTTGTCGTATCATTGTTGCCTATGTGTATAAGTTCTGATTCCATGAGTTGTTTACCCTAGTTCATGATAAAAGAAATGTTAAGTTGTAGAAGGTTAAAAGGATATTCATATGTGTTCAACATGTCATATTAAAGTTATGTTCCTATTTTCTATGTGTCTATTTGAAACTGTCAAATTTGTCACCTAGTTCAATACCAACAGTTGGATTTAAAATCTGGGGATCTGAATGTTTAAAAAATGAGATATTATCATGACAAATAAATGGCTAGGTTATGTTTAACATGTGTGTAGATTTGACCTTGACCAATCCAATATGATATGTCTAGTTTGTGTGCATGAATGAGATTCATTTATGTGGATAATGCTTGCTTAAATAGTTCTATGTTTAAGATTATGTACACAATCCTTTCAATGCTATATATGGATTTTTCCCTTATCTACAAAATGCATTAGACTCACTGGTATGATGGGGATGTTTTGTTTTGAAATAATAGAAATGGACACTCCATGTAATTGAACTATCTCTCGGATGTAGATCCTAGCCAACTTCTCTGAATTGTAAGTAGTTTGAATCGATACAAAGTGACCGACTTCATCAACCAATCCATAATCCCAAATGGCATCAAACTTTCCCAAAGTGCATGGTAACCCTACTAAAAAGTCCATAACAATTCGCTCCCATTTTCACTCAAGCATAGGCATCATCTGAGTGAGCATACCAGACTTTTGGTACTCATGCTTCATTGGTTGACAATTCAAACACTGAGACACAAATCCCACAATGTCTGTCTTCATGCTACACCATCAATAATATTGTTTCAAATTTCGGTACATCTTTGTAGCCCCTGGATAAATAGAGTATCTTGAACTATGAGACTCATCCATGCTCAATATAGTCAAATCCCCTACTTGGGGAACAAATATGTGACCCTTGATTCTCAACACTTACTCACCATCGAGAATTGATTCTCTTACATTTCCTTTCAACACTTTATCCCGAATCTTGCATAACTGGCATCATCAAAATACTGGATCCTAATTTACTCTAATAAGAAGGACTGTGTCTCCACACACGTTATAACCTTGGCAGGCTCAGAAATATTAAGTCTCACCGTACTGTTTGCCAAAAACTGAACCTCCATAGTTAAATGTCGCTCCCCTATCTGCAACGATGCTAGGCTACCCATACTCACTGCCTTCCTACGTAAGGCATCCACAACTACATTAGCCTTGCTCGGGTGATAAAGAATAGTCATGTCATAATCTTTGAGCATCTCTAACCATATATTTTGCCTCAAATTGAGATCACTCTAATTAAAAATGTGCTGAAGCCTTTTCTGTTGATCATTAATGAGCTTTTTCCATTTGCAATTTCAAATCCTTGTTTGTGATTGGTTTCTACCGATTTAGGAGGGAAATTTCCCCCCAAATCGCAATATACCATATCAAATTCGACTTGAGTCCTCTAGGGTTTGAGATTATCTATAAATTGATAATCACCCTCTCATTGTTAACGACCCAGAATCTCGAAATCTCAGGTTTTTATATTTTTAAGAGCCATTTTTCGAAAAACACTTGACTAGTTTTGGATTTTAGGATCCAAACCCTTTGGTGGAATCCTACTCATTCTTCTTTTATGTGTGTACGTGTTTGATTGAGGTGTGGAGTAAATATTTAAGCCCCAACATCGATTCTAGGCTGCCTCACAAAAAGATATTTGCCTCTCCTTTCATTTTCCCTTCAAATTCAGCCTATTATTTGGATAATTTCGTGTATGTTTATGGTCAATATGCCACCCAACTAGGTTTAAAATGGTATGAAACAATCATGTATGCATGTTTAGGTAGTAATAACCTTATTTAAACTGTTTTTATGAATGAATGTGTTGTTTAGGTTTGGATTAGGCTTAATATTAATTCAAAATGAGGCTAAGATGACATATGTATTTACTTATTATGATTGGTTTAGTTTATATTATGCCTTTCACATGCTTACCTAAGTTAAATTTATCTTATTATGAGACTAATAGGTATGATGTCATCTGTTTTAGACCTTTTCATGTTGTAGTCATTGATTTGAAGCAGTTTAGTCTAAGTGTGGCCTTCAATGGTTTGTTTGGCTGTGAATCTGATGGTATTATGCCTTGTTGCTTGCTTTCAAACTCTTAGTTGCACCTAGATATATATGCTGGTAGGTAAGCTTCTTAGTTTAGGTAAAAATGGATCAAAATGCTCACTTGTTCTGAACCTAGGATTATGAACTGTTTGTGATATATCTATAGATATCACCTGCTCATTGTTGTTAATCTCAAGTATAAAAGAGGTTTATAAAGATTGTAGTGTCATGTATTAGCTGAATTATGAGTATTTAAGTTGATATAAGATTTGATTTAAGCTTCATATGGACCTGTTAGGTTATGTAGTTTCATATTTGCATGGACTGTGGTCTTCTGTGTGGGTGGTATTTTTAAGTATCTGCTAGCTACTTAGTTGTCTAGCTCTGTCATGCATGTATGTGTCCTGCTCTCATGTTTAGATCATGTATGCCTCTTTAGTATCATATGTGATCTTGTCGTATCATTGTTGCCTATGTGTATAAGTTCTGATTCCATGAGTTATTTACCCTAGTTCATGATAAACGAAATGTTAAGTTGTAGAAGGTTAAAAGGATATTCATATGTGTTCAACATGTCATATTAAAGTTATGTTCCTATTTTCTATGTGTCTATTTGAAAGTTGAAACTGTCAAATTTGTCACCTAGTTCAATACCAACAGTTGGATTTAAAATCTGGGGATCTGAATGTTTAAAAAATGAGATATTATCATGACAAATAAATGGCTAGGTTATGTTTAACATGTGTGTAGACTTGACCTTGACCAATCCAATGTGATATGTCTAGTTTGTGTGCATGAATGAGATTAATTTATGTGGATAATACTTGCTTAAATAGTTCTATGTTTAAGATTATGTACACAGTCCTTTCAATGCTATATATGGATTTTCCCTTATCTACAAAATGCATTAGACTCACTGGTAGGATAGGGATGTTTTGTTTTGAAATAATTGAATCATGTCATGTATTCTTAAAAATCATATTTGTCTGTTGGAACTAGCAATACAGAGCTGTA
The DNA here is from genome assembly GCA_029844215.1 of Przewalskia tangutica. Taxonomy (NCBI): domain Eukaryota; kingdom Viridiplantae; phylum Streptophyta; class Magnoliopsida; order Solanales; family Solanaceae; genus Przewalskia; species Przewalskia tangutica. The sequence continues at coordinate 26,001,428 of CM056732.1, read as the reverse complement.
TTGTCACACCGCATCCTTGAGTGGTGTGGCCGACACCCAAAACCCTAAGGCCAGAGCGGATCAATTGTAGTACTTGAGTGCAATGATACAAAGCTTGGTCCGGCAAGGCCTCCTAATAGAAATAATAAGATGTAAATCATCAAGTAATCTTCACGCAAAAAAGGCCCAATGCAATCTATGTATTGACACCCAATTTTGACCCTCCCGCCCAGTCATTAACTATAAAATTACACCAATTTTCAAATAATTTTTTAAATAATAAAAAAAGCAGCGATAAAACATTAATACAGACATAAATAAGCAATTTAATAATAACACCGCATTTTACGTAGAGTATTAAGCACTTAGAGTCTCGCGCCCGCATTTATTAATTTTAAGCCCTGTCAAACAATTCTTAATAATTAATAATAAATACATAAAATAAATAATTTAGCAATGACGTCGTGTCAAGTAGCATAGTCGCACTTATTAATACGCAAAGCAATTTCATAACTTATTTTAAATAATGATAAAAAATGCACAATAAATAAGATTTTAAATAATAGCGCCGCATTTTAAAATATTAAGCACTAATTAAATATCACGCCGTCTTTATTTTTTATAATAAATTTAAACTCAAACTTAAACTAATTTAGATTCCATTTATTTAGCACTAATTAAATACATAATACCTAAAACTAATACACTTAAACTTTACCCCTAATTAAATAGCCCAACATCACCCCACACCCGCAGCCCAACCCGCAAGGCCAGTTCGCCCTACCCCTTTATTTTCCCTTATCAGAAGCCCACGCCCCAGCCTTATTTCCTTCAGGCCTTTTCCCCATCTCATCGTCCACAATACAAAACAGAGAAGAGAACCTAACCTAAACCTAAAAGCAATCGCCGCACCTCGCCCATGCCGGGATTCTCGCCGGAGAATCCGGCGAATCACCTCGCGAATCAGCTACCATATCGACACCCTGTTCTTACCTTAACTAAAAAATCCTTCAAATCGTTTACCTTACCATAACCTGTTCAAATCGCACGAATCAAGCACAAATCTCGTCCAAAATCAACCAAAATCGCACCTTGATTACTTACCAACATTAGAACCCAAACCATGGCTATATAAAGCACATGCAAAGGCATAACGGGAGGGCAGAGCTCAGTTGGGAGAGCAGTCCAATATCAATAATCAATTTTTATGGGGAGTTAGGGACTCAACATCCAGAAAATTAGCATCATGAGAGTAGGAAATCCGAAAAAACCTACCCTGAACCAGTTAATCGACTCTCACATTAAGAAACCAACAATTATTTTCCAAGCACCAGCTCTGCCCTTTTCAATCGCATCGCAATAACCCGTCGAGTGAACCGACGACTTGATACGCTGCCTCGGTTCGCTGCCCGGAGAAGGTAAACCCATTTTCTCTCATTTTTCCCTTGCATTTCGTGAATCCGAGTGTGTTTGATTTGTCAAGAATGGTTCAAGCATGTTTAGTTTTTCCAGTTAAATGGGTAATATTTAACGACTTTGCCTTTAGTTGTAGCCTGGGATGTCTGTTAGTTGTGGCGCGACGGGGGTCTGATTTTGGATTTACTGGAAATTGTCTCGATTGTGTTGAACTTGTTTGGAGTGTTATCATGTTTAATATATAGTTCGAATATGATTACATGCCCAATTTACATTCTGCATATATGAAGGGCCATTACTGTTTGATTCTTGTCATCTCTATGTTCAGCATGTTCGTCTAACTAGTCCTGTGTGTTAATGCTACTTGCTGAACTAACTAAATAATTACCCTTGCTTGTCTAAATGCAAAATGCCTCCATATTGACATAAAAGTTTTCCTGAGTCATCATATGCTTCTGTTTTGCTGAATTACCTGGAAGGGTATTTCTTGACTGTTTCAAGCTAGTATCATGAATGCTTAGAAGCAATATGGTGCATCTCCTATCGTGTTTCATTATTATTGTCCATCTATTGAACTTACTCATTCAATACTGATACATGATTAGGAAAATGTAAGGGAAACTCAATTTTCTGTGTTAACTCAGTTGCATTAATAAAATGAAGTCGAATCCAGTAAGCTAGGAACTGTTACATGTTTTCATATTGATGGAATAAATCATGATTGCATAGATAACAAGTATAAAGTATAATATAGGGGCAGTCTGTTCCTTTATGACATGGTTTGGGCAGACATCATTAGGGATAAAGAGTTCTTAGCATTTTAGGTGAAATGATGTACGAACACTATCTATTAAGGCGTATATTGTTGTCTGTTCCCAGCTTTCAAACTATTTCATGTAATTTGGTTCGTCCTGCAAAATGGCTTAAATTCCCAGTGAAGTCACCGAATCTGTGTACGAAAGCACATTTATTTTAGCATGTCTGATTTTAGTGGTTAAATACATATTATATCAGAGATAGTTTTGATTCGAGTCCCTGCTGTCCAGTCCCCATGATAAATGTTCCAAGTGTTATAGGTTCTGGACCAATCTCCCTGTTTTGTGCAAAATCTGGGCAAAGTCTTGAGACTTCCCCTTTGTTATCTTTGATTGAGAGCATGTGACTTCTGTTTGGAGTGAATAAGATTGCTAGCATGAAATCTGAAACATGATTTTGTTTATTTAAATATGATACTTGGATGTCCTGAAGCATACGGCCTGATATGAAATTATAACTGGTTTGCTACCTTCTCCCATCATTTAGTGGCTTGACCTGTTCTGTCTCGTTGAAATTACGTGCTTAAGGGGGCCTGCTGTTTTTTTTTATTATAACGGGAGACCTAAAAATAGTGTAGTCTGGGCATGTTCTCCTTGTCCCCTGTTTATAACGAGAAGTATGGAGATTTTACGTTTCGGGCCTGCGTTATACATTCTGCTTGTTGGCTGCACTTGAAGCCTAATCCCTAATTGAACCATTTTGAGATGCCCTTTGCTTGTCTGCCACTTATCCTGGATTGCTATAATCAAATTTCATATGCGCTTAAAGTCGCATGAACATTTATTTGCATTACTAATATAATTTGGGTGTATACTAATCCTTATCTTTCCTTTCTTGTTACATGAAATGCACCGGAGCAAAATGAAGAGTCTCATGGCGAGACTCATCACGAGCTACTTCAAATGGCAACCCGCATCTACATCCATTGAGTTCCCCCTTCGGCAATTCCTAGAAAAACAAATAGGACGGAGTCATCCGCTTCAAATCCCTTACTTTCTTAACCTCCTTATCTCATTTTATTTGTTATTGTAATTTTATTATATAACTTTGTAATTAATAGGAAACCAAGAACAATTAGCCTTTGAACACATAAGGGGAAGGTAATTTAAAATTAGAAATGCGCTTCTACTTTATGTGTCTTTAGGATTGTCATGCATGTCTAAGTTTTACCAAAGTAGTCTAAATAATTTAACATGCATCATAAAACCAATATTTTGTTTCTTAAATTCATAACAAATTTTCTCCTAAAGAATCATCTTAAGCACTTTTATATATAATATTATACGCAGGTTAAGCAAGATTAAATAACCTTGCATGTACACATAATTAGTCCATAAGTAACCTTTGCATCATTTACATTTTTGGCCTTAGTCTTATAAACTTTTATCAACATGCCTCCTTTTATAAAATATTTTGACGCATCTTTTATATTTTCAAAACACGCATTTTAAACATAATGACTACCCTAGGTTTGGCAGGATAACCGCAAGTTAGCGGATCTTAGAGGGTGCCTAACCCCTTCCCTCTAGATTAATAAAGAACCCTTGCCCGGAATCTTATTAAGTTTAGCAGACCATTAAATGGAGTTAATGTTTACTTTAAACTAGTTAACATTTAGGTGTCCTAATTCACCCAATTAATTAGGTGGCGACTCCGCGAACCCTTTGCATGATTTTAGCACTTTAGCACCCTTTACTTTTAAACTTTTAACCCTTTAGCACTTTTTAGCACCTTAGCATTTAGCACCTTCTGGCATTTTAGGTCCTTAGCACTTTTAGCACCCTAGCAACCCTTTTAACCACCTTTAACATTTTAGCATTCTTTTTGCACTTTTAGCATTTATTTTATTGTCTAACCTTTTATTAAGCAGGAGTTTTCCTAAATTAAGTCGCGGTCGAAAAAGGGTGTGACACTATGTATAAACTAGGGACGATAAGGACATCACGAGTATCAATAACTGACAAGGCCCGATAAGGCCACAAAATACATATATACAATAACTTCTAGTCTGCAAGCCTCTCCGAGTACTATCATGTGGCATAAGGTCAGGACAGGGCCCCGACATACCCAAAATAATCATATGCATATGTAGTAGTGCCTACCGACTCTATACAACAACTCTAGAGAAGTGGAGTGCGACAACCGGTAGCTGGAAGTAGATATCCTACTGTGGAAGTGAGTCATCTTGTCTATCTGTACCCGAGGCCATAAACACAGTTCCCCAGAAAGGTATGTCATTACGGAAGATGTACTGAATATGTAAGGCGAGAAAGTACGTATATAAATATGAAATATGAAGGAATAGTACAGAAGTCAACCTGAAATGCATAACAAGCCTCTAAGGGAATACACTATCACAATCATGGATATATGTGCATGTATGTAAACATCAGGCCACTCAACGGGGCCATATAATATAGTATCACACAACTATGTGGGAAAAATCATGTCATATCATATCATACCTGGCCTCTTAGAGGACTCAGTCAAACTCGGCCTTAATAGGACTCGGTAATGTCAAAACTAGTTGTCGTGTTTTGCACATATAAGTGTCGTACCCAGCCGATTATAGCGCATATCGGTAATAATATATATATATATTGCAATGCAAACCATGACTTTGAAGGGCCTTATGGTTTCACTCGGAGTGACACAAGGAAGTTATCATCTGATTATCGTTATGTGACTGTGTTTGTATCAATTATCTATGAGTCAACAAGGATCATAAGAAGGCATAAGATTCAATATGCTATTAAGGTGGGAAGTGATCCTGATAAAGAACAATAAGAGTCATGAACTATAACAATATGAAACAATGAGGTTCACAAGCTTTAATCTTGAGAATATAGTTCCTTTTGAGGTGACAGCGTTATGGTTACGTTTCTTCATAGATCATGACAAAAAGAAGAAAGTGTGAGCCTTAACATACCTTATCTGTTACACCTCGTAAGTTAAGACAATAATTAAGAATGTCATTAAGGAATTAAGATTCTAATATTGATTATATAGTATGGTTATATATGCTAAATGCAGAAGTTAGTACATGAAAGATGTGATTCCGGATGTTTTTTGGTTACAACGGGCGTGATAATGGAAATTGAAAATGATAGTTATATATATATCCCGTTATGAATTAGTAACGTATATAAGCTACGACAATAAGGACACGAGGCTTCATGAAACTTTCAGAAATTAAAGAAAGCAGAATTTGAGATTTAATTTTTACTCAAGGGATTAAATTAGTTATTCTAGTAGGGACTAAAGTGAAATTAGGCAAAATCAGATTTTTAAGATTGGGTTTGATAAAACCTATGTTTATCTTCTTCATTCTCATTTCAAAAAGAATACACAAAACCTCTCCTCTCTTCTCTAATCCCAACCCCTACTGCAGAGAACCACCTCAACCCCATACCCAACTTAAGATTTTCATCTCCTCTTCTTAGACTACATTATTCAAGAAAATAGAAGCAAAAAAAAAATTGGAGAAAAACAGGACAGAAAATCGGGATTTGCTGGCAGATTTTCAGTCAACTTTGTAGGGGTATATCTCCTAGTAAATTAGGAGTTTTTGGGTGTTTCAAAATCCAAAAATGAAGTTCGTCGAGTCTAATTTTTAACGCAACAAACCGCTCGTCGATAGGACATTGGAGTAGAGAGTTATGGACGTTACAAGTTCAGCTGACAAAAACAGTGGAAAACAAACGCTGCTACTGGGGCAGAATTTTAGCCCACGAAATTTCAAGTTTTGGACGAATTTTTGAAAGAGAAAACGTGTAAGGATGATGGGTTAACATTATAGATTGGATGCATGTTAATTTGGAGTTGAAAAAGTGTCAGAATTGAAGCTAAAAATTGATGGAACCGTAGCACCGAAACCTGGACTGTTTTGGCTCAAAAACTAAGGTAAAATTCTTTCTTTCAATTGAATGATTGAAGTTCATGTTGTATATTAAGGAATTGAAATGGGTGTTAGTAAAAACTAGGGATTAAAGATAATGCATGTGAAATTTGGATGTTGTAGCCAATTCTAGAACCCATTTGTGTACATTGGAATTTAGTATTGTTGTTGTTAGTATTGTCACCAATTGCATGTTGGAAATTGAAGAGAAATCTTAATATTTAAGTGGTAATTAATTATATGGGAGTATTGAAATATGATATTGGATCTTAAGAATTAAGAGAAGAATTTTGGAACAAAAATATGGGTTGGCCGAAAATTTAAGGAAATTTTTAGACATTGTTGTGACATTTTTTTTAGAGTTGTTTGGAGCTTAAAAATGTAAGATAACAACAGGGTATATAGGTGTGTTAATCGCCTTAATTGTTGAAGTTGTGGTCTTTCATAAGTATAAAGGGAAAGGAGGTTGTATGATTGTGTAAATGTAGTATATGGAGCCTAACTTGATTATATCTTGGAATTATAGTGGATTGTTGGTTTAATTGACTTGTTGGTTAATTGTGGATACGCACATAAACAGGGGAAGTGCTGCCCGAATTTTTATAAAATAAGAGAGTCGTCTTTCAATTTAACTTACATTAGGAATCATAGAATTGATGAGCATGTTGTTCCTTATCATAGGTTGAAATACTAGACGAGGAATACCTTAATACCAAGCTGATTAGTTCGCCTAAGAGGTATGTGAGACTATCCTTTCCTTCTTTGGCATGATTTTATGAAAATCTTTCTTCCTTCCTTTGGCATGATTTTAATGAAAGTACGGCGGACGTACGTGATTCCTTCAAAGGCTAGTTTTAATCAAATAATGATTCATGATAAGTTAGTGTCTTGACTTTCCAAAAGATGATATGTGATACGCTAAGCGCCTTGATTTTCTAAAAGATGACTTAAATGATATATGATATGATAATGCCTTTTTCTTATTCCATTGAGAGTCAAACGATAATCTAAGTTATATATGGTTGCTCATGATATTCTGCTCGTGCCAAGTGTTATTACTCATTTCATCGAGTCCCTCATTACAGGGCCGAGACATGTTATATTGATAATTCCATCGAGCCCCTCATTACAGGGCCGAGACATGTTATATTGATAATTCCATCGAGTCCCTCATTACAGGGCCGAGACATGTTATATTGATAATTCCATCGAGTCCCTCATTACAGGGCCGAGACATGTTATATTGATAATTCCATCGAGTCCCTCATTACAGGGCCGAGACATGTTATATTGATAATTCCATCGAGTCCCTCATTACAGGGCCGAGACATGTTATATTGATAATTCCATCGAATCCCTCATTACAGGGCCGAGACATGTTATACATATATACAGATATCATCGAGTCTCTTATTACAGGGCCGAGACACGTTATACATACATATATATATATATATATATATATATATATATATATATATATATATATATATACAGATATCATCGAGTCCTCCTTGTAAGTAGAGACACGTTGCATGATTTACGCAGTATATGGACATGATGATTTTATGGTAGACATTCATGGGTTCTGATATGACTCTCATTTTATAGATACAATTGACTCTCTATTTTACTTGGTACAGTTATGGCCTCATTTTCAGTATTTCATGTTTTACATACTCAGTACATTATTCGCATCGACCCCTTTAATGGCTGCGTTCATGCCCGCAGGTACAGGTGTTCAGTTTGGTGACCCTCCGATCTACGTTCCTACTCAGATGTTGGGGAAGCTCCTTGATCTAGAGCTTGTCGTTTTGGTACAAAATCTCTTTTAGACTTATGCATATTTTGGGCACGACGGGGTCCTGTCCCGTCATATGTCAGTATTACACTCTTAGAGGTCTGTAGACAGTTGTGGGTTGGATGTTTGTACTTTGTTTTGGGTTTGATGTCATTATCTAGTAGCAGCCTTGCCGGCTTGCGTGTTTTGATTTATGCCTTTATGCGCCTGATGTGGTTGGTGGTAGCCTAGTCGGCTAGCCTATTATGACTGTTGTTTTGTTGTTTTGGCAGCCTTGTCGGCTCGCCCGTTTTTAGGGATATGTTGTAAAAACAGCGTTGTGATGCCGAATTTATGTAGACATCTGTATTAAATGGATTAAGAGTGACAGGTCAGTAATGACGTCCAATTAGGACGTTAATCGCGGCCCGTCGGGTCGGATCGTGACAAAAGTGGTATCAGAGTAGTTAGTCCTCGGAATGTCTACAGACCGTGTCTAGTAGAGTCTTGTGTATGGGTATGTTGTGCACCATACTTATACACAGGAGGTTGCCGGACATTTATGATTGGTTTATACTCTTTCATCTCGTAGATCGTGCAATAGAGCTATGTCATTAGGATAATCTCCCCCCTCTTCCTAATATTTATTGTGGTTGCAGCTATGTCCCAAAAGAAAGCGACAGTGTTCCGGAAGGAAAAATCAGAGTTATTTGCACTTGACTTAGTGCGTCAAGCCATAAGAGAAGTGGAAGAAACTGAATAAAGGTATAATGACCAGGTGTGGAGATGTTAGGTCAACGTCAGGTAATGTAACTCTTCAGAATCTTCTACGTACCGAATAAGGAAATAAGTTAACGATTCATCATTTAAGAGATGGTATTGTCAAGGATTGGAACCAGGAGTAAAGTCTGAGATTACATATGTATACTAGAATATGTTGGAATTATAAAAAGTACGATAAGTAAGAAAGGAGTGAACAAGTGTTAAAAGAAACGAAGCTGTTTATAATTACGAGTAGTGAAAAGATGCAAAAAAAAGTTTACATAGGACCTTGGTGTGTGCATTCAATGATGAGGTTCTTAAAAGGGAACTGTGGATGGATATTAGAAGGTTACGTGGCCAGGTACAAGGTCCATTGGCAATAATGAGTGATTTCCACTGGGTATTCAGGAGAAATGAAAGAGTGAAGTGTCATGTCGTTATGATGGAGATAAGGAATTTTAAGCAGTATATAGCAGTACTTACTAATCAAGTATGGGTTGATAATCTACGTGCTTCTAAAAGTGCATTTCATGAAACCAAGCCTATATGATTATTTTCTTGGAATAATTAGGTGGGAAGGAGGCATAGAGATTCAGTACAAGTTCAGATACTTTGATATGAGAAGGGTGAAAAACAGATAAGAGAGGTACAAAGATATAAATGAATTCAACAAAGTGATAATATATATTCAGGGTAATGTAGCCAAAGTGACAACTGTTGATGCAACCAAAGATACAACCGAGTCAGTAAATCTAACAAGAGGATAGAACAAATGCATTTGAGGAGACAAAGGGTAATAATGAGAATAAAGAGGAACAAAGAGATACTGGGGAAGAATATGATAATAAATAGAATAAGAAAGATAACAATGGCAATGTGATAGAAGTAGAACAACTCATCGAGGACCCACAATTGATGGAAGAATCAAAAGCAACTCTTGCTACTAAAGAATACATTGGGAAAGTTTTTTTTTGTATCAGCAGAAGTTAAAGAGGAGCGGAATGTTGACAAGAGTCAGGAGATGTGTACCAATGGTAACAACTCTAATAATAGTAACACAATAATATTAAAGGAAGATGGGATAATGATGTCTAATGTGGAGCAGAATATGGCAGTGGAAGCGGCTATGTCTATCCTAAATATAGTAATCAGCAGAGAAACTTAATCAGAGATAATATGAGGGATGATTAACATGACAAACTTAAGGACTAACTGGTGCAAGGAGAAAAATGACAAAGGACAGACAAGTTAACAACAAAGCAAGTAGAGGTAGAGAAGCAACATAATGTAGATCGAATACCATTTTGGCTTTGTGGGATTGATGAAACCTTTTTCAGGAATCTAATAAGATTCAAATATACAGGAGAAGAACAGGGTTGCAACATGCTATGACAAACTGCTCAGGGAAGATATGTGCATTTGTGGATGACATGTTTGAAATACAGGTTTTGATAGATCATATACAACAACTGAGCATTAGCCTGAAGATTAGGGGAACTTAGAAGGAGATAATAGTTACTCTAGTGTATGCCAAATGTTCTTAGATGGAATATTGGAATTGTGGGAATCTTGGAGGATATGGATAATTCAATGCAACCTTCATGGTTAATAGGAGGTGATTTTAACACTATTGTGACAGATTTAGAAACATATGGAGGTTATCAGTCATAATTAATGAAGTTCAAGATTTTAGAGCTTATATGCAAAACTGTGAGGTAACTAACTTGAGTTTAAAATGACAGTACTTATAATTGGTGAAATGTAATGTGTGATATATTGTGGCATCTGTTGGTTTGCTGAATATAGATGGATAGACACAGTTATAAATGAGACTTTGCTAAAAAAATCTGGCATAAGACTTATTATGAACATTCGAGGACGAATGTTTCTAAGGGGGGTAGGATGTTACACCTCGTAAGTTAAGACAATAATTAAGAACGTCATTAAGAAATTAAGATTCTAATATTGATTATATAGTATGGTTATATATGCTAAATGCAGAAGTTAGTACATGAAGGATGTGATTCCGGAATTTTTTTGGTTACAACGGGCGTGATAATGGAAATTGAAAATGATAGTTATATATATATCCCGTTATGAATTAGTAACGTATATAAGCTACGACAATAAGGACACGAGGCTTCATGAAACTTTCAGAAATTAAAGAAAGCGGGATTTGAGATTTAATTTTTACTCAAGGGATTAAATTAGTTATTCTAGTAGGGACTAAAGTGAAATTAGGCAAAATCAGATTTTTAAGATTGGGTTTGATAAAACCTATGTTTATCTTCTTCATTCTCATTTCAAAAAGAATACACAAAACCTCTCCTCTCTTCTCTAAACCCAACCCCTACTGCAGAGAACCACCCCAACCCCATACCCAACTTAAGATTTTCATCTCCTCTTCTTAGACTACATTATTCACGAAAATAGAAGCAAAAAAAAAAATTGGAGAAAAACTGGGCAGAAAATCGGGATTTGCTGGCAGATTTTCAGTCAACTTTGGAGGGGTATATCTCCTAGTACATTAGGAGTTTTTGGGTGTTTCAAAATCCAAAAATGAAGTTCGTCGAGTCTAGTTTCCAACGCAACAAACCTCTCATCGATAGGACATTGAAATAGAGAGTTATGGACGTTACAAGTTCAGCTGACAAAAAACAGTGAAAAAAAACGCTGCTACTGGGGCAGAATTTTAGCCCACGAAATTTCAAGTTTTGGACGAATTTTTGAAAGAGAACGTGTAAGGATGATGGGTTAACATTATAGATTAGATGCATGTTAATTTGGAGTTGAAAAAGTGTCAAAATTGAAGTTAAAAATCGATGGAACCGTAGAACCGAAACCTGGACTATTTTGGCTCAAAAACTAAGGTAAAATTCTTTCTTTCAATTGAATGATTGAAGTGCATGTTGTATATTAAGGAATTGAAATGGGTGTTAGTAAAAACTAGGGATTAAAGATAATGCATGTGAAATTTGGATGTTGTAACCAATTCTAGAACCCATTTGTGTACATTGGAATTTAGTATTGTTGTTGTTAGTATTGTCACCAATTGCATGTTGGAAATTGAAGAGAAATATTAATATTTAAGTGGTAATTAGTTATATGGGAGTATTGGAATATGATATTGGATCTTAAGAATTAAGAGAAGAATTTTGGAACAAAAATATGGGTTGACCGAAAATTTAAGGAAATTTTTAGACATTGTTGTGACATTTTTTTTAGAGTTGTTTGGAGCTTAAAAATGTAAGATAACAACAGGGTATATAGGTGTGTTAATCGCCTTAATTGTTGAAGTTGTGGTCTTTCATAAGTATAAAGGGAAAGGAGGTTGTATGATTGTGTAAATGTAGTATATGGAGCCTAACTTGATTATATCTTGGAATTATAGTGGATTGTTGGTTTAATTGACTTGTTGGTTAATTGTGGATACGCACATAAACAGGGGAAGTGCTGCCCGAATTTTTATAAAATAAGAGAGTCGTCTTTCAATTTAACTTACATTAGGAATCATAGAATTGATGAGCATGTTGTTCCTTATCATAGGTTGAAATACTAGACGAGGAATATCTTAATACCAAGCTGATTAGTTCGCCTAAGAGGTATGTGAGACCATCCTTTCCTTCTTTGGCATGATTTTATGAAAATCTTTCTTCCTTCCTTTGGCATGATTTTAATGAAAGTACGGCGGACGTACGTGATTCCTTCAAAGGCTAGTTTTAATCAAATAATGATTCATGATAAGTTAGTGTCTTGACTTTCCAAAAGATGATATGTGATACGCTAAGCGCCTTGATTTTCTAAAAGATGACTTAAATGATATATGATATGATAATGCCTTTTTCTTATTCCATTGAGAGTCAAACGATAATCTAAGTTATATATGGTTGCTCATGATATTCTGCTCGTGCCAAGTGTTATTACTCATTTCATCGAGTCCCTCATTACAGGGCCGAGACATGTTATATTGATAATTCCATCGAGTCCCTCATTACAGGGCCGAGACATGTTATATTGATAATTCCATCGAGTCCCTCATTCAGTAGAGACATGTTATATTGATAATTCCATCGAGTCCCTCATTACAGGGCCGAGACATGTTATATTGATAATTCCATCGAGTCCCTCATTACAGGGTCGATACATGTTATATTGATAATTCCATCGAGTCCCTCATTATAGGGCCGAGACATGTTATACATATATACAGATATCATCGAGTCCCTCATTACAGGGCCGAGACACGTTATACATACATATATATATATATATATATATATATATATATATATATATATATATATATATATATATATATATATATATATATATATATATATATATATATATATACAGATATCATCGAGTCCCTCCTTAGAGGGCCGAGACACGTTGTACAGATTTACAGACATGTATATGGACATGATGATTTTATGGTAGACATTCATGGGTTCTGATAGGACTCTCATTTTATAGATACAGTTGACTCTCTATTTTACTTGGTACAGTTATGGCCTCATTTTCAGTATTTCATGTTTTACATACTCAGTACATTATTCGCATCGACCCCTTTTCCTGGCCGTTCATGCCCGCAGTACATGTTTTCGATTGTGACCTCCGATCTAGGTTCCTACTCACCGTTGGGAAGCTCCTTGATCCGAACTTGTCGCTGGTACAGAATCTCTTTTAGACTTATGCATATTTTGGGCACGACGGGGTCCTGTCCCGTCATATGTCAGTATTACACTCTTAGAGGTCTGTAGACAGTTGTGGGTTGGATGTTTGTACTTTGTTTTGGGTTTGATGTCATTCTCTAGTAGCCTTGCCAAGGCGTGTTTTGATTTATGCCTTTATGCGCTGATGGTTGGTGGTAGCCTAGTCGGCTAGCCTATTATGACCGTTGTTTTGTTGTTTTGGCGCCTTTGTCGCCGCCCGTTTTTAGGGATATGTTGTAAAATAAGCGTTGTGCTGCCGAAATTTATGTAGACATCTGTATTAAATGGATTAAGAGTGACAGGTCAGTAATGACGTCAAATTAGGACGTTAATCGCGGCCTGTCGGGTCGTGACATTATCGATGGAGCTATCTACGATCCATGAGCTCTCACACACTTTACGAATCAATATCTACAACATATGAATAATTTGTATCATTTCTGTGTTAAAAAACTCTTCATAGCTTAATTTATACACCTTATGTGCATAGCGTTCATAAACTCTTGATAGCTTAATTTATACCTATAACAACACCTCAATCTCCTCAAATTTATTCCTTAAACCTCCATAACACATACAACCAGAATTCACTACTTCCATAACTCCATAACGTCACCAAACAACCCAACAACAAGTTACCCTAACTTCAAGTTCACAAGTTCATATTCTATAGGATTTTCTTCAACAATCCTATATTAAACACTTATATAATCTTAATAATATGATAAAGGAGGTGAAACATACCTTAATCCACAAAGACCACTTCAATTTTCAACTCACTTTACACCAAGAATTTCTCCAAGAATTGATACATTGAAGAGAAAGTCGATTCTACGATAACCACATGATTCCTTATGTCGGATTAGCTTTGTTTGATCCTTATTTCTCCTTGGATCATATAAGTTGGAGTCTATTTATAGGAAGAAAAGAAAGTTGGCACCGTCATAACCCGTGGTGAGGTCTGCGAACCGCAAACCCTGCATGCGAATCACAGATTGGGTCGCAGACATTGTCAACATTCCTCCAAATATTTCTACCCTGCAGAACTTTCTTACAACGTTCATAACTTTTTGTACAGAGCTCCGATCGACAAACAATTTATTTTATTTGAAAGAAGACTTTTTGAACTTGAATTTGGATATGTTATGAATCCCGTAATTCCTTATACACTAGGAGATATAACCGTGCCAAGTTGGCCCAGAAATCCTATCCGAAATTCTACATGCCCTTCCACGATTTTTGACGAACTTAATTTCTTTGATTCGTTTGACCCAAAACTCTTAAAAAAGTTTCGTAACACTTGTTTAAACTTATTTTCATTCAAATATGGGATCTTATTCGCACCGAGCTCTACGTTACTTTACTTACAATGCTTACAAGTGCAAAAATATGGAGTGAACATCCTTCCCCCTTAAAAACATTCGTCCTCGAATGTTGGGGTAACTTTGACTTTCAGAATTTCATACCCATAGGATTCTTAAAGAAATTTTGACCGAATTTCCTCTGTAAACAAGACTATCCGAAACCTATCAAGCAACCATAATACTTATCCAATGCCCCACATGGCCATAAAGTAGCATGATATAATAATACCACACGACCGTCTATCTATTTAGGAATAAAAAAGGTTAGCCATAACTCACCTCAACCGTCAAACACCAAAAAATAGGCTACATCTGACACATCTGTATTAATAACATTGCCTATATAAGGCACACAAGTTAAGCTTGATATATAAGAGATGAGTAAGGAAATCGTATCGCACGAGTATTAGTATAAACTGTCTATCTGAATGAGTGCGTCTAGATTTCATATCTTCCTTTACTTTTAAAATCATCCCTTTTTTATCTTATCGTTCTTCCACGATACGTTAGGTAAATGTTATCTCTTTAATCCACAATTCTAAGACTTGAATCTAGGATAGTAACTGAAATACATTCGTGAAATTCTTTGCTACCCAAATATTTTCATAGTGACATACGAGAGGACACTTTTATATGTATTTCTGTAGTATCGCTACGTGGAAATCTGAATGAGGTTCATTTAACCCTGAATATGTCTGAAGCTCATAGGTCACCTGGCTGATATCTGAGTAATTTCATACGGTTCGATATACCTGGGAATAAATTGTTTTTTCCAATAAACTCTCCTTACATTCCTTAGAGCAAAATCTTGTAGAGTACTAAATCATGAATTTCAATTCCGTGTAACACATTAGCATATGACCTTCAAGAATTTTGAAGTACGAATATACTTGTATCCCTTTGTACTCCCAATAATTACTTCCTTTTACCCTTTGTTTTTCTACTTGGCGACAATTCATGTTACACTGCCGTACTCAACTTTATAAAATTTAGTCATTTCTCATATTTACTCACTCTATTAATCTTTTTGTAACTTCACCATTTCACCTTATTTTGGAGAACTTTAACAAGACATTCTTTCACTTTTAGTTTCTCCCTTCCTTAATAAGCTTAACTTTTGGTTGTTTAATATATTTACTCTTTTTATAGCCTAGTGGTCTAACATTGGTCCAGTCAACTCTTTTTTTCCTTATGTCGAACCAATCGATGGAAAATTTGTATTCTTAAACCATATAAGGTCTCATAAGGATCTGTTTAGACAATAGGGTGATAACTGTTATAATACACACTTATTATGGGAAAAGTAATCATTCTACTCTCCTTTGAAAACTAGTATGCCTGTTCGAAACCTGTCAGTGAGTGTTTGAATTATGTGTTCGGCCTGCCTCTACGCCGGATAAAATTATAATATGGTTTCATGACCCCAACTATTTTTGGATGAATCTCTATATGTTGTTGTAATGGAGACTCTCTATCTGAGGTGATAAACATTAAAATATTCTGAAATCATACGCTCTTCCCATTATTTTTCATGCATAATCCTGGATTGTATAAGTAATATTATCGGATCACAAACGGTAACCCTTGTAATTTTTTCAATCATGAACCATTAATAATATTATTCTTGTGATAGTGGCAGAGCAACTGCATTCCAGTCAGAATTCTTCATCCCCTATATTAGTCGGTCTGAACATGTGATGCTCTTAGTCTTATCAGTTGACCATTGTGTCATTATGCCAACTCAGCAATACTCCATTTCATATTGTTATATTAATACTTTCCTCAAGTATCATGATATATTTATTCAATTCTTGCTCCGGAGACCAACTAGGTCAGGGCTTACAATTGGTATTCTTTTAGATTCTTATATTGATACTCTTTTACCTTGCCAGGGGCGGCACTAATACCTTCTTCTCTATTGCTCTACTGCCACTAGAATCCTGAAATTGGACCCTTAAACTTACTAGTTAATGAAATACTTTGGTTAGCTCTCTCTTTCCCTTGACCTCTAGATTGGTTAAACTGTCCATATATCTTATCTTACTTTGCCCTTAATATTGTCATATTTGAACTTTCTCTTTAAACTATAACATTTCGATTACTAAAGGTACTGTTACTGAATTCTGATCAGTAACTCTACTCATAGTATTCTAGCTTCTAAACCATATCCCTCTCGAGGAGGACCACCCTTCCACTACACATCTAAGCTCACCTTTATTCACTCTTTTTAATCCCAAGAACTGTTATTTCCTTTTTCGAAGACTCATAGGTCCCTGCATTAAGGTGACTCATTCTAGAGAATGCTCTTACTATCAATAAGAGGAGATCATCTTCGAGTTCAGCTGCTTTCATCCAAAAGTATTCTGAAAGTTCTTGTGGTTATTAAAGATATCATGCCATACTCCTTAATGTGTGCTCACTACTACTAGTTCTAAGTCACGGGTTTGAAGTCCTCCTTGGCTTTCCCAACTGCTCTTATACGTAAATTGTAGGTATTTGTTAGGTGTAAAACATACAAGTAAGGCAATGCGGAAGTTTAAAATTTTGAGTAAACTTACTTGCTCCAACAAATGTTTCTGGTATGATTATGCGATAATTCAAATCTGCAAAGACATAAAAGAAAAACTTACAGTTTATGCTTTTAATACAGTCTTTACTAAAAGGTGCGCACGCGATTGTTAATCCGGGTGCAAGTCTTGCTTCGGTATATTCCTTTGTCCAAGAAAGCTAGGAAATCTTGGCAGAGGTTTGAGAGAATTTATTTCCTGAACTCTAAGTTGAAATTATGGGTTAAGTGTCAAATATATAGTGGAGGAAACCAGAATTAAATCGATTTGGATCAGCCAAGACTGACCCAAATCCAAATTGCGATGGGCGATCGAATCGGGCCCATTTGTTATCATGACTCCTTTATTTATTTTCTGCGCGTTTTAGTTCTAATTAAATTCAAGACTTAATTTTAACTTAATTAGTTAATTTTCATCAAATGAAAAATTATCCCATAATTTATTATAAGATAAAATATCTTGATTCAAAATCCGATATTTTACATTCTCTCAATATACCCTTAGACCGAAAATACAATCGACTTAGCGTGACCCTTTAGGCCTTCACACATCGGCACTTGATCAAATCAAGGTTCACACGGAACTCCTAGACGGTAGCGGTGACCCGATATGTGAAGACGTTTACAAGACTCAAGTAAACAAACCTCATGTGAGATGATAAATTCCTTTCATTCGCGATACACTCGATCAAGCTTAAGATTTGCCGTTGTCTATCCAAATGACTTGATCACTTTATCTCATCTATATTAGTCGACAACTAGACCATATCCTAGATATGTCTCTTGCGTTGCCAATGACTCGTCGACCTAACATTTCTCGAAGTGAGTGTTCTCTAAACTCCAATCGAGGAATGCATCCTATTCTTGGCTCAACTACCACCTTCAATCTACTTCGTAATGCACCCAATACAAGCCGCGTCTCAACCTATAAGGCATTTGAGCTTAGGACAGGATCAAAGTGCATTGCTCCATAAACAAGGCGATATTGACCTCAAGTCTAAGGACCTCTATCTCCCACATGCTGATAATACTCTAGACATGTATAACAAATAGTTTATCAGCAGGGTATGCCAATACTCATCTAAGAGTATCCATGTGTCCATCACTAACAACTATTGCTAGCAGTAAGTGAGATATACTACATTCTCTAAGAATGTGATGCAGACCACATGTCGACTTATAACATATCATTGATATCCCATTCTCAATGATCATTAGTCTAGGCTATTTTAAGAACTACACTCTATCATTAATATCTCACACTATTAATGACAATGTAAGTTCAAGGGATGTATATTAATGAATAATATAAATAATCAAATAATAATTCAATAATTGCAAATGCCAAGTATATATTAATCTTATTAATAATATGAATGTGTTCAAGTACATGTGCTCCTAAAATGATTGTTTCTAGGACATGTATACTTTCAATCTCTCACTTGGCCTAGAGCCAATCACCAATGTATATAATGCCCATGTTTTTGAAATGACCATTATGCTTGACCAAGCTTAATGGTTTAGTAAATGGGTCTGCTAGATTATTTTCAGTGGGAATATAGTCTATCTTTATTTCTTCTGTCTCCACCATCTCCCTGAGTATGTGGTATTTCCTTGGTACATGCTTGTTTCTATTCGTTGATCTTGGCTCCTTAGCTTGAGCAATCGCACCAGTGTTGTCACAATAAATCGTTATTGGACAACTGGTACTTGGAACAACCCCTAATTCCTTTAAGAACTCGGATATCGAGACAACTTCTTTACCAGCTTCCGATCCAGCAATGTACTCGGCTTCTGTTGTCGAATAGGCAGTTATAGCTTGCTTGGAACTCTTCCAACTAACTACTCCACCATTTAAAATGAAGGCATAACCAGACTGAGATTTGAAGTCATCAAGATCTGTCTGGAAACTAGCATCAGTGTACCCAGTAGCTACTAGCTCTTCTTGTCCGCCATAGACTAAGAAGTATTCTTTAGTTCGTCTAAGATACTTAAGAATACTCGATCGCTTCGATGTTCCTCCCCGTGATTCTGGAATTTGCAAGTCATGCTAAGTCATAGGCCACATCCGCCTTATGCAGTCATGGCATACATGATTGATCATATAGTGAAGATATGAGATTCTCTTCACGTTCAAGTTCTCGCAATTGTGGAAGGACAATCCTTCCTTGACAACTGATGCCTTGACCCATAGGAAGATTCCCTTTCTTGGAATTTTCCATGAGAAACGTTTTAGCACTTTGTCTATGTATACGATCGTGTACCCCAACAATCTATTAGGTCTATCTCTCAGAGATTCTAATTCCAAGAATATAGCAGTTTCACCCAAGTCCTTCATCATGAAGGTTCTGGATAACCATTCTTTGACTGATTGCATGAGAGTTTTATTGTCTCCCATTATCAATATGTCATCTACATATAAAACAATGAAGACAATGCTCTCATTTGTGCGTTTACTATAAACGCACGGATCTTCCTTGCTTCTAACAAAGTCAAACGATTTGATTGCTTTGTCAAAACAAATGTTCCAACTCCTTGAGGCTTGCTTCAGTCCATAAATGGACTTTTGTAGTTTGCATACTGTTTTGGGTTGAGTCTTAGATGTAAAACCCTCTGGTTGTATCATATACACCTCCTCAATTAGATTACCATTGAGGAAGACAGTTTTAACATCCATTTGCGAAATATGATAATCATAGTATGCAGCTATAGCAAGCAAAATCCGAATGGACTTAATCTTTGCAACAGGCGAAAATGTTTCATCATAATCGACCCCAAACCGTTGATTATAACCTTTAGCCACCAATCTTGCTTTATAAGTCTGTATTTTGCCATATGCATCAATCTTCTTCTTGAAGACTCATTTGCATCCTATGGGTCTAACCCCTGTTGGCAAGTCAACCAAGTTCCATACTTGGTTTATGTACATAGACTCCATTTCGGATTTCATGGCTTCTTGCCATCTCTGTGAATCAATGTCTAACATTGCTTCGTTGTAGGTAGTAGGCTCATCATCATCAGGAATATCTATCTCATTATGTGTTTCAACAAGGAGATTAAGTCTTTCAGGTGCACGATGAGTCCTGTGATCCTACGAGTTGAACATTCTGCGTTTCGATGTTTGTATTTTGATTTTGAGAAGATGTTTGTGTGTTGGACAATCCACCACCTGAGAACTTTCGTGAATATCATTTTGAATAGGATGATGCACAACTATTGTGTCATCTATCATTGGTTGTGCATGAGGTCTTGCATTTCGCAGATCCTCACAACACTCCCACTGGCTGAAGGGCGTACTTTAAGTACCCAATCATCATCAAATACTCTCACTGAATCCTTGTCTAGGTTATTTGACAAGGGGTCATTCTCTACATTATTTTGTACTTCTTGAATTTCTTGAGTTCTATCTTGTTGCAACTCTGTTCCTTGTAGACATAGTCTTCTGAGAAAGTTGCATTCTGAAACAATTACTTTATGTTCCTCGGGAAGATAGAAGTAGTACCCTCTTGTTTCCTTAGGATACCCTACAAAATAATACTTCTCACTTTTAGATTCCAATTTGTCTGAGCAACTTCTTTACATACGCAGGCACCCCTGTGGTCGCATGTGTTTAAGTGCTGGCTTCTTGCCATTTCATATCTCATATGGAGTTTTCTCAACTGACTTTGATGGAACTCTATTCAAAATGTAGATTGAGCTTTGCAATGCATATCCCCATAGATATGTTGGTAGAGCTGAGAAGCTCATCATGGATCTAACCATATCTAATAAGGTACGATTTCTCCTATCAGCAACACCATTCATTTGTGGCGTTCCGGGAGGTGTCCATTCTGAATGGACTCCATGAAGCTTCAAGTAATCTAGAAATTCTTTACTTAAGTACTCACCTCCTCGATCTGATCGAAGAGTTTTAATACTTGTTTCAAGTTGCTTCTCTACTTCTGACTTCTACTCCATGAATTTCTCAAAAGCTTCAGACTTATGCCTCATAAGATACACATGCCCAAACCTTGAGAAATCGTCTGTAAAAGTGATGAAATAAAGAAAGTCTCCCTTAGCTTGAGTTGGAAAAGGCCCACATACATCGGTATGGACTAACTCAAGCACCTCTTTGGCACGCATCTTTCCCGTAAAGTGATTTGGTTGTCATCTTTCCTCTTAAGCAAAATTCGCAATCACCATATGACTCTAAGTCAAATGGTTCTAAGTAATCTAATTTCCTCAATCTTGCTATCCTTGATTCATTGATGTGACCAAGTCTGCAATGCCATAAGTAGGTGGGATTTCTTTGATTACTTATTTTAGCTCTTTTATTTTGTATATTGAAAATTCCATGGCTACAATTTAGAACATACAATCCATCCACAAGCGGGGCATTTCCACAAATAAAACCTTTATAAGACAAAACATAGTTTCCATTGGTAATATGTGAGGAAAACCCCTCAATGTCTAACAAAGGGATAGAAATAATATTTCTCGTCAAAGACGGGACAAAATAACAATTATTAAGTTCTAAACAAAAGCCTGAAGGTAAATCTAGTTTATAAGTCCCCACGCGTTCTGCATCAACTCTAGCTCCATTGCCAACGCGTAGATCTACTTCCCAAGGTCCAACCTTTCTGCTGTCAATTAGCCCCTGCACATTATTACAAATGTGTGAGCCACAAGCGTTATCCAATACCCAACAGTGAGAATTAGTTATAGACATATTTATTTCAATAACAAACATACCTTGTCCAGCAGGGCCAGCACATTGTGTCTTGTCTCCCCCTGGGACTGTACAGTCATTCTTCCAATGTCCCTTTCTCTTACAATTGAGGCAGACATCAGCAGCTATCTTGGCCTTCTTTCGAACAACTCCTTTAGGTTTCATAGCTGTGGGTTTGGCGGCAACCGCCTTACCCTTCTTCTTCTGCATATTCTTACCCTTAGGTTTGAACTTGCTAGATGAGCCCACCATGAGCACAACTTTACCTTTGGAGGTGGACGACTCGAAGGTCTTCAACATATTATGAAGTTCCGAGAGACTTGCTTTCGTTCCATTCATGTTGTAATTCACAATGAAGTTCTCAAAGAAACCAGGAAGCGAGTTCAAGATTAGATTAACAGAAACATTCACAGGCAGCTTCGTTCCAAACTTCCAATCGAAGCCAACCTATCAATTAATCCAATCATCTTCAAAACATGTTGTGACACTTGACCCCCTTCGTTTAGCTTACACTTAAAAAGATCTCTCAACAGTTCATACTCCATTGTCTGAGACTGTGAGTCATAGAGACTCTTCAAGTGTTCTAGCATCTCGTTGGGGCCCATATTTTCATCTTTGTCTTTGTAACTCGAGTCATAGAAGATAGCATAACACATCAGGCCGCAACAACATCATCAAGATATTTCGATAGGTCGCTTTGTCAAACAGAGCATACTCTTGTAATCTTCACAGGATCGTAGGGAGTGATGTATCCAATACATACTCAATCTTTTCTAATCGCAGTACCAAACGCAGATTTCTTAACCAGTCAGGAAAATTGGCTCCATTCAACTTGTTCGTTTCAACCAACATTTTAAGTGATGATTCGACATCAGAATCAAGAAAAGATAGACTTGAAATTAATATTTTAATATAATTTCTATTTGAACACATTCATTAACTAACTAACTAACATGGTCTTTAGTTTAATTAGTTCCCACTATTTTAACATACTCTTTTACCCCATAAAGAATACAGACTCATATCAAATACGGTCATAATGGGCCAAGATCCAAACTCGTATGTCTCGCGTTTCCGAGGTGATAACTTCAACAACACGATCTGGTAGGTCTCTAAACCAATTGCAAACAATTTGCAACTCTTGGTTGACCGAATGTTCTAAACAATTCGATCTGCGTCCCTCGGCTGTCCGACACTGGGCGCCAAGACAGCCTAGCAAGTCAACCCCGTTATGCGACTGCAATTATGTATCTAAGTGGGCTTAGCCTTCATCAAGCAAACACTGGGGTGTAAATACTCACGAAGGTTCATCACCTACTACAACATTTATATGCATCTATGAAAGGGTCTGAGTCCTCGTAGACTTAGAGCAAATGTCGGGGCATAAATACTCATCTCGCCGAAAAGGATTTTGCACCACAATTAATTATAACGGACGACGCGTTCATTTTAAATGAGACTTGTATTAAATTTGGGGAATAGTTTAATTCAGGGTTATGACCAAGATCAACTATTATATCATACATCATATGACATCCTATCATGCAATTTCTAAACACATTTAGATGGGAAACCATCAAACTCAATAGGCATGATATAAGATAGTTTTAATCACATACTGGGCGCCGTCTACCCAGACAATTATAGCGGTCATTGAAAGTAAACAATTCATCGGGCGCCGCTACCTGCATAATAATCATGACTTATTCTAATTATTTAAATGACAATCAATTAAACAATTAGGAGAAACAATTAATTTGTGCACACATTATCAAATAATATGCTAAATAACAATAATTGTGGGTTAATTAATTTTGTTTCAATTTAGGAAATATTTAAATTCAAAATTTAAACTCAATTTTCAATTTTCTAATTTTCGCTCATCCAAACAGTCCTTAACAATTCGTAAATTAAAATTTAATTTTCAGGATATTTCGCAATTTTCAGAACCTTAAAATATTTACTGATTTACCAGGACCAAATCGCTTTTCAAATTTACAGATTGACCCGTGGATGAATCACGATTTTAAAAACTTTTAAAATTTCAGAAAATATCTCAGGGACTAATTTGTAATTTTCAGAACTTAAAATATTTTTTCAGATTTGTTAAAGGATCAATCTACAATTTAAAACCCTAATTTTAATTTGCAAAAAAAGTCCTTACACTATTTCAAATTTTCAAAACTAATTCCAACTCCAAATCAAATTTGGGATTCGGATTTCGGGGCGAAATTGACGGAATTAAAACACACCAAGCGATGGTACACGCCGATTTAACTCACCGATGGTTTTCACCACCGATTTGGTGGCTTTCACGCACGGACCGGGACGCCACGTGGTTCTAAACCGTCGGTGGTGCTCCTTTCCGCCATTATCGTTGTCGTGTAACACTACCACCATTAGATTCCTCGCCGAGACGAACACGATGGTATTATTACTTTCGATTTAACGTTTGTGGTGGCGGAATAGCCCCGCCGTCGGCGGTTTCGGCGACTTTTTCGGCGTTAACGCGCTCGCCACCTCTCAACACCTTTATCGACCATCTTAAGAAGTGGATTTCGATAATAGTGGAGACGGTGTTAGTACACGCCGAATCGCCGAATTTCAGTCGAATCGCCATCGTTTCACGCCGTGAACAAGAATCATGCCATCGTTCGCCGTGAATAAAGGCTTGCCATCGCTCATCGCCTAAATTTTTTTTTTTTTTTTTATAAATTCCGAAAATCAGTTTTAAATCAAAACAATTAATTTCCCACATATCGTTATTAAAGATTATCGTATAATCATTAAACCATCCTGGACTCTGATACCACTGTAGGTATTTGTTGGGTGTAAAACATACAAGTAAGGCACATCGGAAGTTTAAAATTTTGAGTAAACTTACTTGCTCCAACAAACGTTTCTGGTATGATTATGCGATAATTCAAATCTGCAAAGACATAAAAGAAAAACTTACAGTTTATGCTTTTAATACAGTCTTTACTAAAAGGTGCGCACGCGATTGTCAATCCGGGTGCAAGCCTTGCTTCGGTATATTCCTTTGCCCAAGAAAGCTAGAAAATCTTGGCAGAGGTTTGAGAGAATTTATTTCCTGAACTCTAAGTTCAGAAAGTGGAAAATCAGTTGTGTTGAAATTATGGGTTAAGTGCCAAATATATAGTGGAGGAAACCCTAAACCAAATCAGATTTGGATCAGGCTTCAAGACCTGACCCAAATCCAAATTGCAATGGGCGGTCGAACCGCCCATTGTTATCTTGACTCCTTTATTTATTTTCTGCACGTTTTAGTTCTAATTAAATCCAAGACTTAATTTTAACTTAATTAGTTAATTTTCATCAAATGAAAAATTATCCCATAATTTATTATAAGATAAAATATCTTGATTCAAAATCCGATATTTTACATTCTCTCAATATACCCTTAGACCGAAAAGACAATCGACTTAGCGTGACCCTTTAGGCCTTCACACATCGGCACTTGATCAAATCAAGGTTCACACGGAACTCCTAGACGGCGCCGGTGACGGACCCAATATGTGAAGTACGTTTAAGACTCAAGTAAACAAACCTCTATGTGAGATGATAAATTCCTTTCATTCGCGACACACTCGATCAAGCTTAAGATTTGCCAAGTGTCTATCCAAATGGCTTGATCACTTTATCTCATCTATATTAGTCGACAACTAGACCATATCCTAGATATGTCTCTTGCATCGCCAATGACTCGTCGACCTAACATTTCTCGAAGTGAGTGTTCTCTCGAAACTCCAATCGAGGAATGAATCCTATTCTTGGCTCAACTACCACCTTCAATCTACTTCGTAATGCACCTAATACAAGTCGCGTCTCAACCTATAAGACATTTGAGCTTAGGACATGATCAAAGTGCATTGCTCCATAAACAAGGTGATATTGACCTCAAGTCTAAGGACCTCTATCTCCCACATGCTGATAATACTCTAGACATGTATAACAAATAGTTTATCAGCAGGGTATGCCAATACTCCTCTAAGAGTATCCATGTGTCCATCACTAGCAACTATTGCTAGCAGTAAGTGAGATATACTACATTCTCTAAGAATGTGATGCAGACCACATGTCGACTTATAACATATCATTGATATCCCATTTTCAATGATCATTAGCCTAGGCTATTTTAAGAACTACACTCTATCATTAATATCTCACACTATTAATGACAATGTAAGTTCAAGGGATGCATATTAATGAATAATATAAACAATCAAATAATAATTCAATAATTGCAAATGCCAAGTATATATTAATCTTATTAATAATATGAATGTGTTCAAGTACATGTGCTCCTAAAATGATTATTTCTAGGACATATATACTTTCATAAATGACCTCATTCCCATATCCATGCTGAACATATACATTACAACACATTATTTTATCTCATTCATCCTCATCTAAGAGTTTCTTATATATCTGGCTTTAGATTTTACTTCGGGTCTCAATCTTAGTTCTTTAGTTACCTAACACAATTAACGATAAGCTGCTAACATATTTTCTCATTAAATACATCCCTATATTCTGTAGGAATTTGCATTATTGGTCAATCTCCCAGTAATCTATAGTCAATAGCTATAATTTGCAGTAAATTCTCCTTCTTTGTCTCTTAATCAACACCACATAACCATAAATCATTGTCTTATTGTCATGTCCACATAAGGTTTTGGGTACCTTTAATTATCTGTCTTACTCTCATTCACATTTCCGTGCTGATAGTACTGACTATGAGTACCATCTTTAATTACTCACTTTTATTTTTGGGCTTCATAGCCCTTCAACTTTTAATTCACTTTATACTAGCTCCTTGTGCCATTACCCTCTTTATTTGGAACATTTCTAAGAACTGTTATCACTTATTTGTAAAAGTTAGGACTTCAAGATCAAAAATCATTATATCATGTGAAATGTTATGTCGACTGATAGCTCGCTTAACCCCTAAGCTGGATTTCTTCTAGGCTTATATACATCATATCTCGATGTAACCCAAATTATATTTTTGTTGAACAACTCTTCTTGGGTCTGCATATGCCCCATCGTTGTTTATTCCTTATACTATCTTTTCTGAGCTTCATGGGTCTGGAGGCTCTTATTGTTACTTAATTCGTTTAACCAGAAGGTCGCTACCATTCCTTCCTTAGCGTGGATACTTACATACCGATGATAGTCTTAACATATCCGCAAAAAATTGGATAACATAATCTTATTTGTTTTGAAGTTCTTCATTGTAACTCCTTTATCCACTTACTAAACCACCATGCATGACTATGTCAATTCCTGTGTCGGGTCATCTCCCTTATGGGATGAAAGCCACTCATTTACGCTCAAAGGTTCTCCTTTCTGGATAGTCACATTGTCACCTCAACACCTTCCACAATTCCACAATTCCACAATCTTTTAACAACTTACCATTTAGTCCATCACAATATCTCCTTACTAGGGACTATTAAATCATTTACATGGATAGAAGATTACGTTTTTATAACTGACATACTCAATTCTCCAAAGACCTCCCTTTATCTTCCAACCACGTTAGACTTTAGGGGATTTTTTTTTAATATCCTTTGAAGGTCGCCCCTTTTTGTACTTTTACTGTCTGATTACTTACCTTGTAAATTTCAAATATATGACTCATATTCCACTTAACCAAGGAAACTTCCCAATATCGATACTTTCTAATTCAGGAGTCTAGATCGTCTGATCGGTATATTTCGTTAACATGTGTATGTTCGAATCTCATAGTAGGTACTTAGTCTCGTAGAACATTCATTTTCGCAACTTAGCATTTAATTCTCATTGTCTTTGGTTTACTTCACTGCAAACTATGTCGCATTACCATGCTTTATTGTATGACTCTCAGTCACTTTTCAACTTTTCATATTTACTCAGGTGTCCCACTTAAGTTGGTACCATTCCTTTGCTATCCACATCATTTATTATCTTAGTTCAAATAAACATTCCCCTTGTATATAACATTCTCTTCTTTAATTGGCCTTATCTCCTATGCACTTACTATCTCTGCTTACTTCAGACAAAAGCTTTTCTGAGGAAAACAATTACCTTACATACAAATAATTCAATACTTGGCCCTCAGAGCATCAAGATAGTTTAAAAATCATATTCGTTTCACAATTTTTGGGTACATAAGGTATACATGGTCTAATGGAATGGCTTTGACATGAATGTACTATCTTCCCGTACGGTCCATACTAAGGGTTATTCTACCCTTTACTAAGTCCCGAGATCTCTATAGGTTCTTCTCATTGTTGTTCTACCATTATGGAAAGAAATGTAACAATACTTATATTATCCCATCGGAATATCGAGTTCCTTATAACCTTTTGTATTTAGGTACTCTTCACCTCATTCTCCTTTCTTTTCTTGCATAAAAAAATCAGCGCCTTACCTTTCTAGGCTTTCATTATCTTATCCGCATCTCAAATGTTCATACTCTAAGACGGTAGTATAACACTCCCACCTCTGGTGTATCAGTAACCTGATGGGGGCTTTCATTTACTTATTACAAATATGAACTATATGGAGTCTTTTTAGTAGCCGAGATTACTGGAATTGTATAAAGCATAAGTTAGACTCGAATTCTTACAATTCAGATCTACTACACGATTTATGAGATGACAAAATAGAAACAATACCTAAATGTCCTGTAGACTTATGTTTATAAGTGTGGTGCACAACATACCCATAAATAAGACTCTACTAGACACAGCTTGCAGGCTCCCTAGGACAGACCTGCTCTGATACTAGGTTTATCACACCCCAACCTTAGGGGGTGTGACCGACACTTGAAACCCTAAGGCCTGAGCAGACCAACTGTAGTACCTGAGTGCAATGATATAAAGTTTGGGCCGGCAAGGCCTCATAATGGCAACAATAAGATAGAAAACATCAAGTAACCTGCACACAGAAAAGGCCCAAATACAATCTATGCATAAACTAGGGCCGACAAGGCCACAAGAGACATATATACAATAACCTCTAGTGTGCAAGCCTCTACAAGTACTAGCATGTGTCATCAGGTCGTAACAGGGCCTCGACATACCCAAAATAACCATATGCATATGAAGTAGCGCCTACCGACTCTGTACAACAACTCCTGAGAAGTGGAGTGCGACAACCAATAGCTAGAAGCATATATCCTACTATGGAAATGACTCAACCTATCTATATGTACCCGCGTGCATAAACATAGCACCATAAAAAGGAACGTCATTATGAAAGATGTACTAAATATGTAAGGCAAGTAAAGTACGTAAATAAAATATGAAATATGAAAGAAGAGTACATAAGTCAACCTGAAACTCATAACAAGCCTTTGAGGGTATACACTGTCAAATCATGGATATATATGCATGTCTGTAAAAATCAAGCCACTCAACGAGGCCATATAATATAGTATCTCACCACTCTATGGGGAAAATCATGTCATATCATATCGTACCTAGCCTCATAGAGGACTCGGTCGTACACAACATTACTAGGACTCAGTAATGTAAAATCTAGCTATTGCGGTGTACACATATAAGTGTCGTACCCGACTGACTATAACGCAACTCGGTAATAAAATATATACATATATATAAGTGCAATGCAAGCTATGACTTTGAAGGGCCTTATGGATTTAATCAAAGTGAGTCAAGGTCGTTATCATCTGATTATCATTATGTGATTGTGTCTGTATAATTTATTTGAGAGTTAACAAGGATCACAAAAAGACATAAGATCCAAGATGCTATCAAGGAAGTGATCCCAACAAAGGACAATAAGAGTCATGAACTATAACAATATGAAACAATGAGGTTCACAAGCTGTAATGTTGAGAATATAGTCCATTTAAGTGACAATATTCTTGTTATGTGTCACAACCCAAATCGGAGGGCCGCGACGGGCACCCGAACCCAACCCACTGGATACTATTGACCATACATCTCATACATAGCCATAATCAGGCTGCAACTCTGAAATAAGTAGAGTGCTCCCATACAGCTGAACCAACAATCTCCTAATATAATCTGCCACCCTCTTAGTATGAATCCGCGGGAATAAAACGCAGCGTCCCCAACAAAAGGAACGTCAGTACGACTGATGTACTGAGTATGTCAGACATAAGAAATAACATAACAGAGATGTATCACAATCTGAAATAGAAACAGCTGACCAACAATATTTGCCTCTAAGGGACTTAGTACAAATGTCGAAATGTTATGCAATATCAATGTAGTATACTAATGGCCACACATGCGTCTTTCTTTTCATAACAGCCTCTGTGGGCATAATATACATAAATGTCATGCATGATGCACATGCGGTATACTACGACCACACATGCATCTTACCCATAACCGTCTTTGTGGGCATCTGGTTATATTGGTCACACAGGCATTCATATCATATCGTCTTGGCCACACAGGCATCCATTTACGCCACACATGCACGATATGTGGCCTCTTAGGTCTCTTTTGTGATAATTTATACCAGCTACAGGTGGTGTGCGTATATAACACCTTTTCCTCTTTTCCATGTCCCCTACATATATATAATATATAACAGTGTGCATAGCACAAGTGGTCCAGGATAATATGAATACCATGCAAATGAAAATGCATGCACAACGATAATATACTTCCTGGATTTATCGGATGACGATAATATTCTTTCCCCTTTGACTAATATTGGAACATCAACACTTTTTCTCCCTTTGTGCCTTAACAAGGACTTAGAACAATTTTTGATATGCTTTTTAGTATAAGAATCAATAATATGAATATCCTTAACTACTAAGAGTAGAGTAATTTATGGAGTAACATGACAGTTACGTTCTGCACACAGAATTATGCCAAACGAAAGAAATGAAGTGCCTTCACATACCTTGTCGTTGAGTTATCTAAGTTTCCACGGGGCCTTGTAAGCTTTATGATGGATTCTCTACATCCTATGAATGCTTTAAATCACAATCACGGCAATATACTAATAACCGAATTCATTGGGACATTATATTGAACGTCTTATACACACAGAACCTATATTTCTTCTAAATTGAAATTTATGCAGGTAGCGAAACACCCAGCCTTTCTAGTCCTTTATACTGATGTTCAACAGTCCAGTAATTACATGTGCAATCCCTAATTTGTATAAATAGAGTCCTGACAACACGCCAACATTTTCGATAATCGTCTAGACTAGTAGGAATCATATTCTGCGATTTGTGTAAACCAAGGGTAAGAAGAATTACCTCCGTTAGAAGTTGTGACGAGCAACGTCGGACAATTTCTCACCCAGCTCGATTCTAACAGCAGAAACATAAGTCCAAAAATTGGTTTGAGCTTGACTTCTCTGAAATTTAGGGCCTTGCTTGATTCCTGAGTATTCAAGCTTGTAAAAGGGCTTTGGTTTACTGGAATTATGGTTTAGAATACTTTGGATTCTCTCTTCTTGTTTGAACAAGAATCTGCAGAAAGGAAATCCCAATTTCGATTGAGATTCTAGTGGGTTATCGCTTGGGATTACTCCCTCTGATTTCGGGGTGTTTAATCTCTTCCTTTAAGGAAAAGATTTACAGAGATTTGAGGAGATGAAGGAATGGAAAAGAATTGAAGAGATGAGGTCTCTTAGTCACAGAGACGGTGAATTGTGAAGCTGACGCCAGTCGTCCAGTTTTAAGCGTAGTCACCCGGTCACCCCACAGTGCCTTATAAGAGTACACATAATGTCCCACTCGGCTTAATTCCCAAATATAATTAATTGATCCCACAATTAATTAATTATACCGGCAAATAAATTCTTGATCCCAAATTACTTAAATCCCGACGACTTATAAAACATTCCTTTACTTAATGTCATAATTCTTATAATATGACACTAGTCCGTAGCTTCTTCGGGATCACATCATTTTATGTACTAATTTTCTTATTAGTAAAAGCAAGTATAATATCAATTCTCCGGGGTTCGGGTCCACTTGCCCACGTTTATGTGCTCAAATCATTACCCGGAAATACGAGGTGTTACATTACGTTTCTTCGTAGATCATGCCAAAAGAAAGAAAACATGAGCCTTAACATACCTTATCGATGGAGCTATCTACAATCCATGAGCTCACGCACGTTCTACGAATGAATATCTACATCATACGAATAATTTGTATTAATTCTGGGTTCAAATCTTATAAGAAAGTTCATTTAGACATTTTGTTGAACACCTTGCGTGCATAGAGTTTGTAAACTCTTCATAGCTTAATTTATACCTATAACAAAACCATAATCTCCTCAAACTCATTCCTTAAACCTCCCTAACACATACAACCAGAATTCACTACTTCCATAACTCCATAATTTCACCAAAATAACCCAACAACAAGTTACCCTAACTTTAAATTCACAAGTTCATGTCCTATAGGATTTTCTTCAAAAAATCCATATTAAACACTTATATAATCTTAATAATATGATAAAGGAGGTGAAACTTACCTTAATCCACAAAGAACACTTCAATTCTTAGCTTACTTCACCACCAAGAATTGATACAATGAAGAGAAAGATGATTCTACGATAACCATGGGATTTCTTATGTCGAATTAGCTTAGTTTGCCTCTTTATTTCTCCTTGGATCATATAGAACTCTTTAGGGAGAGTTTAGGAGCTGTCAGGAAGGCAAATGAGTTAAAATAAGCTTAAATCGAGTTGGTGTCTATTTGTAGTAAGATAAGAATGTTGGCACCGTCATAACCCATGGCGAGGTCTGCGAACCGCAAACCCTGCATGCGAATCGCAGGTTGAGTCGCAGATCTTGCCAGCATTCTACCAAATATTTCTACCCTACAACGCTTTCTTAAATCATCCATAACCTTTTATACAGAGCTCCGATCGACAAAAAGTTTGTTGCATTTGAAATATGAGTCTCTGAACTTGAATTTAGATAGGTTATTCATCCCATAATTCCTTGTACACTAGGAGATATATCCGTGCCAAGTTGGCCCAAAAATCTTGTTCGAAATTCTGCCTGCCCTTCCTCGAGTTTCGACAAACTTAATTTCTTTGATTATTTTGATCTCAAACTCTTACGAAACATTCATAACATATGTTTAAACTTATTTTCATCCAAATATGGGATCTTACCCTCACCGGGCTCTATATTACTTCACATACAATGCATACGAGTGCAAAATTACGTAACATGTTGTTAGAATAAAGCCTATCTAAGAACTTTGGTCTTGTTTGTATTATTTTGTCTAGTTGATAAGAAATCATGCTGTAGAAATCTAGGGTTAAAATATGTGTGAATTTTCATTACTCGGAACCAACTCCCACCTTTTCTCTCCTATGATTGTATCCTGCACCCCAATATGTGCCTAGCATATCACTTAACCCGTAGGAATCATGTTAATCCAAACTCAACCTATTTGTTGATCTTGTAATTGACTGACTGTTTTAATTGCTATTTTTTTTTAATAAGAAGATTGAATGGGTTAAATAGGGTAAGTATGGGATAGAGAATGTTCTCTATATGGCTGATTGATGTTAGATCCTATTGTTCTGATGTTTTACTTGGTTGGTATATATGGGAAAGTTCATTTTTGCCTTACTGTTTACTGGCATGCTCAGATGCATACATTGTTGACATAGTTATATCATGAATAGCTTTGCTGCTTCTTGAGTGACCATTTACATGAGTTATGCTTTAGCCTTCCCTTCCCTTTTGCTTGTAATAGCTGAATTAATTGAATAGGATGATCCTATCATCTCATCCCTCATGCATTTAGAACTCTATTTGTGCCTTGAGAATAACCTAAAATCCCAGAATACATGCTGCAAATTTGTCATTTGTTTTAAGTGTTGAATGATATATTTCTGAAGGGATAATGATTAGAAATAGAGATACATGTATATTGGCATACTACAAAAAAAAAAGCATACGGTGACGGTTAAAAACCGTCACGAAAGGAGTTTTATAACGGTTTTACTAAGTGTCACGGTAGGCACTGTCACAAATTCGTGACGGTTGTTGTGACGGTTATAAACCGTCACAAATTGTGGTGTTTGACTTTGACTATTAGAATTGTAAGTATATTATAACTAAAATGTTACCCACATAATGAAATTGTTCTAATACATTAAATCGAAACATTATAAACTATTTTTCAAAACATCTAATGTTATCATCAAATACAACAAAAAAAATAATAATATTGTTTTAACTTCAAAAAGTACAAATATTGTCTAAATCATCATAAAAATGACACAACTATGCATCACAGAGAATCTTTGAAACATGTTGCGCCCACTCGATCCAAACTTCATCAAGATCATGCTGCGAAAAATATTCTTTGTCATTGTATTGTAACACACAATAGAGATCAGTTAAATTTTCTAATCATAAATAAGTCATTATAGACAAATACATAAACAAAAATAATATTAAATACTTACATTGTTATGAAGCAAAGACAAATCATTCATTAGATCTTTAATGAAACACAGCATATAGTAAGCACACTCGTATCCATAAGGTTGTTCTGGTACCTTAAAATAAAATTAACCAAAGCATTAACTTGACAGTCAAATTTAAACCTTCATTACATACCAACTAAAGACTTGAATAAATGGATTACCTTAACAATTTTTACCATTCTTGAAAAAACTCACTTTAGTTATAACCTTTGTTGACACCCAATTTTGACCCCCTCTTTCAATTATTTGCTGCCAAATTAAATTAATTTTTAAACACCGCAAAAATAATTTTAATAATAATAATACACACATATATAAAATACACCTAAAATCCTACCCAAAATATATTCCTCAAACCCGCCGCCCAACATAACAAATAAAATTCCCTAAGCCCAATAATTTGTCCCCATTTTCGGACAGCCCCAAGCCCAAATCAGAAGCCCATTTCCTAACCTGCTAAACCTCCAGACCCCTATACCCTTCTTCATTTTTCGATCAGACCTAGACTCCCACACAACCCTCACGTCGCCGCCACACCCACCGCCATTCACGCCGGATTCTCGGCCGAGAAATTCGCTATGCCTTCTGTCCCTTTATACTGTCACCCCCTTCCTTAAAAATCAAATTAAAACTTACTAAAAACTGAAATCCCAAATCATGGTAAATTACCATAACCAAAATCTCTCCAAAAGCAGTCGAATCACTTCCCAAATCGTCCCTCTTCAAATCAGGTCAAAACATACCATACTGAGAACCAAACCATAATAAATCACCTTAAATAGACCCCAAAATCAGCCCTAAAAGTTGGTCCCAAACATATCGAAATCGTAACCCAAATTGGAGCTATAAATACAGAGTCGTTGTCACATTCAAGGAGGATCTTTTTCACATTCAAGGGCTTTCACAATCAAGACATCTCTTTCACAACAGTGACACCTCTTCTCACAGTCTGAAAACCCTTCGGACCCAGAAAAACAGGAGGTAATCCTTCGAACATCAATCACCCCTTCGGCACCAGTCAATCAATCACTTTCAATTTTACAACAGAAATCTCGTCCCTCTTTATCGCGTAAGCATAAATCTTCGAGTGGCTTCGACGACTTGATATGCTGCCTCAGTTCGCTGTCCGGAGAAGGTAAACTCAAATCCCTCTAAATTCTGTTATATCCGTTCAGGCCCATGTGTTTGTATGTCTGCTTGAGGTGTATTAAGTTGATTGCTAAACCTGTTTAGTTAATATGGACTGTTGTTAATGTTCGCGAATGTGATTGTTAATACGTTTTACTGGCATTTGTTGTGTGATTGTGTCACGACCCGACCCCGGGCCCGTGACTGGTGCCTTACCTCGGGCACTCTAGTGATACAACATCAGAGAAAATCAGCGGAAATAAAAACTTACACATGAAACAAGATATACAATAAGAAAATAGGCTAACCAAAATGGTCACCTTTCTGCATATATATAAAAATGATTAAACCTGAACAGTTACATCCCTTTTACAAACCCTGCCCACAACAGTACTATAGACCTCTAAGAATGTAACCACAACTACGACGGGACAGGGCCCCGCCATACCCCTGAATGTAAGTACCTACAACGACAGGGGACTATACCAAAAGATAAGCCTCTGGAGAAACGGAGCTTCCCAAAACGCTGAACTGTGATCCTATGAGCGAGGATCAACAATCGTGTACTCTACCGCGGCATGAACGCACTTCCGAAGGAGGTCGATAACAGTACCAAGTATGGAAATCGAAAATATCAGAATGAAATCATAATAGTCTATATAAAATAGAGACATATATGATAACCAAACTACGATACACATATGTAATCAACATGTCAAGTCGTGACTCACGCCTCAAAGTCATCACTCAAATATAACCACGGGTCTCATGCCCACAATATCAATCATGCCCGTGGAATTCCTTCCTCACCGCCGCTGTCCATGATATAAAAACACCAAGGAATACACATGAACACTAGGTCCCACTGTCATAATAAAACCGCACGGGTAAGTGCGAAGGCATAGCCGACTACTAGAACCCACCGTACCAATAATGCTATAAAGCAGATCGCGAGGTCTTTCTAGACCGCCAATGAGCGAGGCGGGCTATTCGCCTCGTATCATTTGTGCGATCCTATCCTCGAACTCCCGCACCGCATAGCCACCTAGGCCCGCGTACGAGGTATTCCTCGTGACGGTAGCTAACCCTCGGCAACATCCTGGACTCCCGTAGTCCGCATGGCCACATGGACCGCATGAGTTATTCCTCGCATCGGCATAACACACCCGGCGGTTCCTGGAACTCCCGCAGCTCCGCATAGGCCCCATGGACCCGCATGAGGTATTCCTCGCATCGCAGGGCAGCTAACCCACGGCAATAAAACAAGTCAGGGGGGTAAGTGATATAATACCAGCACAACGGGCTTATCGTTTAAACAACATAAACACAACAAGAAAAACCTCCTTTACACAAACGTCACAAGACACTAACACACGTAGCATCATAACATGTTTACTTATCAAACCAACAAGAAAGTATTACAAGGCCATCACAAGCAAAACATAGGCAAGTTACTCACACAAGGTACTTTTATTTGATATCAACAAATTCGGATTTTAACCCCAAAGTACTACATACTTTAACTCTTTAAAAAGATCCATTTTAAGACAAAACCATGTCTTCCTTTAAAACAAAGACACTTTTCCTTTTTAAAGTCAAGTAGTAATATACTTTTTAAACCAAGTGTCTTACTCTTTTAAAAACAAGTAACCTATACCTTTAAATCAAGTTACTTCTCCTTTCCCAAAAT
Source organism: Przewalskia tangutica (assembly GCA_029844215.1). Classification (NCBI taxonomy): domain Eukaryota; kingdom Viridiplantae; phylum Streptophyta; class Magnoliopsida; order Solanales; family Solanaceae; genus Przewalskia; species Przewalskia tangutica. The sequence continues at coordinate 25,964,112 of CM056732.1, read as the reverse complement.
CAAGTTGTTTATAAGTCAAGTCTCTTTACTTTCAAAAATCAGTCTCCTAATCTTTAAATCATATCTTTTAAGGAACCCAACCTCCAACTTTTAAAATGTCAAGTTATCATTTAAATCCAATGATAAAACCATTCTTTTGTTTTCATAAAGTCGTTATAAATAACTTCCATAAAGCTATTATAACACTTTATGTTTTAAACCAACCAAGGACAACTATTCTCATTTTCGAAATCAAAATACTTTATTCTTTAAAAGACCACACACCCATTACTCATGAATGAGGTTTTACAACTTTTTTTACATAATTCAAGTCCTTAATATTTCATAACAAGTCACTTAACTTTGGAATCAAGTCAAGGACACAAAAGGAAAATCAAATTCCTTTAAACACACGTGCGTCTACCGCACTATATATATTTCACAACAATCATGCTAGAAAGGATAGGAAGAGGTTCACATACCTCGCGACGATTATCGACAATTAGCAAAACGCTCCAAAGTACTATAACCTTGCTAGCCTTTTCCACCCTTCAAGTAGAATACGCTACTCGTAGTACTTCAACCTATAATGGTCATAAAACGTCTATCAACTTCTCGATCTCTTGTAGCACAATTCAAAGTACAAGGTTCCTTATTCTACGTAAAATTCGCAGACTCCCCCACATAACTCTCCTCCTCTATCAAGGCCCGCTACCAAGCCAACAACTCCAAGGGGGGGTTACATGTCTAACCGGACGTGTACAACACTGCCCCACAATAACTACAAGTCTACTGTAGATACAGTCCAATGTAAATACAGTTCAATTCTTTATAATCATCCTTCCAATATATCTTATACTCAATTCTAAACTACTACAATATGTAATATCCAATTACAATAGGGGGACAAAGATCATTACCTCGATAAGCCCAAACCAAGATTTATAAGTCGATCCTGAGCAACGTTTAGCTCCACTTCCTTACGCTCCAACCCGCTCCAAGCAACCCTTAGAAGTTTCTAAACAACTTCTCTTAACACTTCATCCATCTATGAAGATTTTCCTAGGGTTTCGTTTTACGACTATTGAAATAAAGTAGTATTTTCGGGCTCTTATGTTGGGATAACTTTGGAATACTACAAGGGATTTAGGCTAAGGTATTTGGAATTATACCAACACTTGAAGAATTTCTACACAAGGTGGGGGGTGTGTTTGGACGATAACACCTAAGGAGGGAGGGAGGATTTTGCCTTGGAATTTCTCTAAGTGTGGATGAATAAAGTCTTGAAATCAAGGGGTATTTATAGGCCAACCAATGGCTAGGATCAAAGCAAGTGTAAGGTGAGGATTAGGGACAAGTGTGTGTGGGTTCTTCCAACCAAATGTCCACCACAACTTTGAGACATGTGTACACCACAAAAATGGGACAAGTGACTTGCCATCGTCACCAAAAACGCCCCACGTGTCACACTTGTCACCAATCCGGCCAATCACGCCACGTGGGGTGACACGTGTCGCCCCCCTACTCGTCCAAAATATTTCATCTCCCGAAAATATCTGTAATGCCAAAAATCCGAAAATAAAGTGGGCCCCACAAAACCGTAAATTTCTCCCGTGGGCCCCACGTGACCAAATCCGGAAATAAAATTCTATAACTCTAAAAATAATCCCAGAAGTCCGAATACCAAATCTGGGAATCCAATTCCCATTAACGAACCTTTTTCCTTCACAAAATCCGAAAACTTTTCCGTCGAAAAATCACATCTTTCTTCCTTTCCAATTTTTTTTGTCGTATTTTCGTACGTACGTCCTCATATACATACTCTAGAACTACGGGGTGTAACAGATTGAACTTGGAGTGTGTTTAGATTTTAAGAAGCATGTCTTATGGTGTATTAATTTGATACAGTGTTTAATACTAATCTCAATTAAAAGGAGGTTCTGGATACTTGCCGATCATATTAGAATTAGATAATACGAAGTTATGCCTTATTTTGCTAATCTTCTTAATTGATTCACCCCATTAAGATGTTATTATTTATAAGATATGATATGCTAAACTAATTAAACTTGTCGGTTTATGATCTCCGAACTTTACCGTGTCCTGTTGAAGTGTTAATATGATGTAGTTCTGTGCGTCCATTTAATTTACATATTGGGTATCCCCTGAGTACTGGAATGACCCCTTCGGTATTTGTGTGCTGGTTTCAGCGTCTCTATATATTCATAAAAACTGGTAATCCTATATGTTTTGTATCTACCTTAGTATGTCACATCTCTTTAGCCGTTTCTATGCCACACTTTATCTGACCCTCTGTTTATATAAAAAATATAAAAAAATTGAAGTCTTGCACTGTTGGACCTGCTTTGTTCATGCAATGCTATTATGTCAAGGCCCAACGCCTGGTTTGGCCTGCCTTCTTTAAATTTTGATAGTTACCATTTGTGGGCTTGCGTTGTATTCTTAATGTATCCATTGAGGCCCAGTTCGAGTTAAGGCTATTCGGCCAATGTTATGGCCCTACTCGTCCTGTAAACAGTAAGGATAAAAAGTGAAGTGATTTTATGTATTCTTGAAATTTTTCTCTATATCAATGCTTGTTTATTATTTGATCAAATTTGGAGCATATGCTAATCCTTATCTTTTTCTTATATTACATGAAATACATCGGAACAAATGAAGAGTCTCATTACGAGACTCATCAAAACTCTCGGCAAGTTGTAGATCTGCATCTATATCTAGTGGTGTACAAACAGACCTGACCGAAATCGGACGGAATCGACCGAATGGACCGGGCCGGTGGATTCGTCGGTCCTCGGTCCGTCACAATGGTGGATTCCGGGTTTCCGGTCGGCCCGTAAAACCGGAATTTTCCGGTCCGGACCGGAATGGACCGGATTTTTTTTTAAATTGAATTTCCAATACTGAAATTGACATTCTCGGACGCGGTGCCACGAAATTTTTACGTTGAAATATATTGTACATCGCGAGATATTTAGATTTGAAAATGGGAAAAACGTAACGATTTGGGGGAAAAGAAAAATTGAGGGGCAAGACGGACGTTTTTGGAGAAATCGGCGGAATCAAACCTCTTATGCGGTTGGCCACCCCCGTATCGAAAAAATACGTGAAATCAATTTTTTTTTAGGTAAAACGGACGTCCGAGCGCAAAGTTATGACCGTATAAAGTTTGATCAATTTACAACTTATATTAGATATGTCAATACGTCCGGGTTGGCGGGGGGGGGTGTCACGACCCGACCCCGGATCCGTGACCGGTGTCTTACCCCGGGCACCCTTGTGATACAACATCAGAGAAAACCAGCGGAAATAAACTCACAAACAAGAACCATATAAGAATATAAAACAGGTTAACCCAAAGTGGCTACCTCTAAATATAATAAAACGAACAGTTACATCCTTACATCCCAATTCATGACAGGACTACAAGCCTCTAAGAAGGTATAAACGCTATGACGGGACAGGGCCCCGCCATACCCCCTGAATTTACAAAAGTCTACAACATCAGGGAACCGTACCAAAAGACGAAGCCTCCGGAGAAATGGAGCCTTCCGAGAACCGAACGGTGATCCTAAGAGTGCGGATCAGCAAGCTATGAACCTCAACCTGCGGCATGAACGCAGCCCCCGAAGGAGGTCAGTACAACATGTACCAAATATGCGAAACTGGAAAATACTGTAGTAATATCATAAGTCAAAAATAAGCTGGAGTCAAAGATAGAAATCAATTTCCTTGCACTGTGCCTTACTAACAATGAGAGTAACAAGTATAAATCTTATAGCATAAAAATAGGAGGCTCACGATCAAAACAGGGTACCTCGCCCGTAGTATCATTGAGCAATCCTACTCCTTGGACTATTTCACCCGCATAGATCCTGTGGACCCGCATGAGGTCATCCGCCTCGTCATGGGACTATTTCACCCGCATGGAACTATTTCACCCGCATGGATCCTGTGGACCCGCATGAGTACCATTGCCATACTCGCATGAGACTATTTCACCTGCATGGATCCTGTGGTCCGGATCCGCATGAGTGCAAGCGCCGCACTCGCATCATGGGTAGCAAATCCATGGCATAAATAATAACCCGGGGTTTACCCCGTAACAATATAAGTATATAACATAGCTCATCCGGCTATCATACATAACATAAGCACTACCGGCCTATCATATCATACATAAGCACTACCGGCCTATCATATCACAACATAAGCACTACCGGCCTATCATAACATAAGCACTACCGACTTATCATAACATAAGCACTACCGGCTTATCATAACATAAGCAAGTTAAGAAATCCCCTAACTTCTTATTAACATTATTAATATATCCTCTCATTTTAGTATCCTAAGGCACTAACATGTCTTTTAATAGAAAATTCGGGAATTCAACCCAAGTACCATGTACTTCTAACTTTTTAAGAAATAACTCTTTTTATACAAAAATTCCAAGATACTAATCACCATAGTATCAAGTTACGATTTCTTTCAAGACAAGTCACATTTCCTTTTAGAAATATAATAGGCTTCTAAATCAAGTGACTTCATTTCCTTTAAAACCTTAGGCAACCAATGCCTAAAAAATCAATTCACCTTTCTTGTACGTCTACCGTACTACATAGGTACAACTACTCATGCTCAAGAGATAGGAAAGTTCCACATACCTCTTTGGTCAATCCACTTGCTAAGCTCAACTACCGCAAGTAACATTTCAACCTATAATAATCATGATACGTTTATTAACCTCTAACTTCAATGTAGAATAATCCAAGTTCAAAGTTACTAAATTCTATGGAAAATTGAGCAGCATTTCCTTTGTTTCTACATACTTGCCACCTTTCTCAAGGCCGAATTTATCATCCAAACGCCACATTTAAGGCTCAACAATCCAACATTTCAAAGGGGATTACACACCTAAACTTGGGTGTGTAAAATTCTGCCCCATAAGGTACAACAATTCACTTAACAATTCTAAGGTAGTTTTTAGGCTACAACATGCTCATAATATCTTCTTAACCAATTCTTTCATATCCAAACCACATTTCTTGCATGCAATGACTCTAAGAGCATTATTTACTACCACAAGTTCTTTCTTCTTAATATGCAACACTAAAAACTAATTCTAAAGGAAGAATCATTACCTTAGAGCTTTAGCCAAATTTTTCCAACAACTTGCTAGTTTCCTTTTCAAGAACACCACCACAACAGCCTTCACAAGCTAGCCACAAGCTTCCTTATTGCCTTTATTTTTCTCAGTTTTTTCCTAAGGCTAGAATATCTCTTGGGATTTTAGAGAGAAGGAGGAGCTTGAACTTTTAAGAGAGAAGGAAGAGCTTTTGTCTAAGAGGGAGATGAAATATGACCAAGTCTTCAAGACTTGGTCAATATAATGCATACAAAATCAGATGGGGGGGGGGGGGGGACACTTGTCACCCACCCAAGGTCTTTTAAAATAAAAATCTGATTTTTCCTAAATTTATCCGCCAGAATCCCAAGCGCCTTGCGACCAGCGGCGCGCGCAAATCTCGCGACTTTGAACTTCCAGCGCGCGGCTGTGTCTGGCGCGCGGCTGCAACTTCAGCGATCCTCAAGATTTCGGCGCCGCTGCCTCAGCATCCGCGCCGCGCCTCATGTTTTGCTCAAACGCATTTCGTCCGTCACAGATCGAACTTGTAACTTCCATAACTTTCTACTCCAACGTCCTATCGACGAACGGTTGGTTGCGTTGGAATCTAGACTCAACGAAATACGCCCTGGGCCTTTGGAACACTTAGGAACTCTTAATGTATCGGGTCATAACCCGCCTCCAAGTTGACTAAAAACCCGTCCGGAACCATACGTCAACCTATCCTTTAAAAAATTTAAGTCTTACATGCTTTCGTACGCTCTCATACGTAGGGTCAGAACTACAGGGTATAACATTCTCCCCCCCTTAGAAACATTCGTCCCGAATGTTCCTTCTAGGCTTACTCGAATCACAAATCGACGTAGACCCTATTAACTATTCTTTTGCAAATAAAGAAGCTCCACGAGCCACAACATACTTAAGCGTAAATGCTAAATCAAAACCAACAAGCAGGAAAGTGGGTTACCTGGAGGTGTAGGGAATAAGTGAGGATACTTCTTCATCATGACATCCTCATCTTCCCACGTCATCTCCTCCCTGTTCTCGTTCCACCACAATACCTTGACGGAAGCCACGTTCTTCGTCCGAAGTCGCCTAACCTGACGATCGAGTATCGTTATGAGACTCTCCTCATACGATAACCCTTCTGTCATCTGGATATCCTGAATCGGGTGCACTCTAGATGGATCTCCAACACATTTCCGCAACATAGATACGTGAAAGACTGGATGTACTGCCTCCAGATCGGACGACAGATCCAACTCATAGGCAACCTTGCCTATCCTACGGATAATCTGATAAGGCCCAATGTACCCTGGGCTAAGTTTCCCCTTCTTCCCAAATCTCATCACACCCTTCATGGGTGATACCTTCAGGAAGACCCAATCATCTACCTCAAACTCCAAGTGTCGACGCCGATGATCTGCATACGACTTTTGTCGACTCCGAGCTGACAATAACCGCTCCTGGATAAGCTTCGCCTTATCCATCGCTCACGTATCAAGTCCGCCCGACTAACTGAACTTCTCCCACCTCAAACCAACCTATCGGTGACCTACACTTCCTCCCATATAAAGCCTCATAAGGCGCTATCTGAATACTAGAATGGTAGCTGTTGTCATAAGAAAACTCCACCAGAGGTAAATGATCCTCCCAGCTACCCCTGAAATCAATAGCACAAACCCGCAGCATATCCTCAAGTGTCTGGATAGTATACTCGGCCCGTCCGCTTGGCCCGAGGATGAAATGCAGTACTGAGACTTACCTGTGTCCCTAATCCCTTCTGGAAAGACCTCCAGAAGTTAGCCGTGAACTGGGCTCCTCTGTCTGAGATAATCGATATAGGAACTCTGTGCAGTCTCACAATCTCCTTGATATACAACCTAGCATAATCCTCGGCCGAAAAAGTCGCCCTGACTGGAAGAAAGTGGGCTGATTTCGTCAGCCTGTCGACAATAACCCAGATGGAATCATGTTTCCTCTGTCAACCTTAACCTGCTGACAGTTCGGGCACTGCGCCACGAACTCCGCAACGTCCCTCTTCAGGCCATCCTACCAATACACGCATCTGAGGTCATGATACATCTTAGTCGACCCCCGAATGAATAGAATAACGAGCACCGCAGTGCCTCACGGACTGGCGACGAAGTCCTCGCTACATCGGAACACACAACTCGCCTCAAATCTTAGCACCCCATCGTGCTACTCAAATAGGCTCTTCTCTCCCAAGAGTCGTATTCGATACCGCACTACAATCGGATCCTCATATCGCCGCTTCTTCACCTTCTCGACGATGGAAGACTCGCAACCTCTCGAACCCGAATTCCATCACTATCGAATCAACCAATCGAACCCCAAGGCTCGCCACCGATGTAACTCGCGGACCATGCCCTTCTTCCCCGGCCGCACTTCGATGCACTACCCATCGATCTGCGACTAGGCGGCATCCGCAACCACATCGCCTTCCCGGTGGTATAGAATATCAACATCGCAACCTCGAGTAACCCTAACCACCGCCTCTCGCTGCAAATTCAACGCCTCGATGCGAAGATATATCGGAGTCTCTTGTGGTCTGCACAAATATCCACATGAAATCTATATAAGGAATTGCCTCCAAATCTTCAAGGTACGATTAACTGTCGCCGACTCTAAATCGTGAGTAGCGTAATTCCTTTCTTGCTTCCCTAACCGCCGGGAAACGTAAGCTCTAACCTTATCGTGTTGCGTCAGCACACAACCTAGCCCAACACCCAACGTGTTACAATAATACCCTAACCCTCTAGTCTCTCAAAAGGGGTTAGAACTGTAGTCGTGGTCAACTTCTCTTCCAATAACTGAAAGCCTTTCTTGTACTTGCGAAATATTCGGGCATCTTTAATCTCAATTATGGTTCCTATTTCTCTTTCTCTGTTGCAACCAAACTTGGTTACTATACTTAGATCTGATTCCTTTGCTTTCCGCATGGCTAAGACTTCCTGCCAATCACAATTTAGGGGGAGACTTCCTTGATCTCGTCAAGTCGTAACCCGATTATTCTCTCTCAGCTCGTAGAGCTTATAGTCAGGTGTTCAACCTCAATTCACGGTATTATATAATCCAATGATTCGTCAAGATTTCTTATCGTTCGAGTGTCTACTCGTCTTTCCTTTATAAGTTATTTCAAGTTGTCCTGGGGTCCCTTACCTCTCCGTATTCTCTTACTATCTTTCTCGTCAGTACAGATGCTACTACCTTTCCTCGAGGTGTTCTTACTGCCCATCATCTACTAATGGTCCTTACACTAGTCTAGGGTAAACATATCTCGTGCAACTTTCATAACCATAGTTGTATTCTCTTTTATCCTTCTGGTCATAACCTACCTTATGCTTATTAATAGTAAGGTGTTTCTAACTTGATCCATAATCGTACAGTTTCAAATATGCATTTACTGCATTTTTCTTACGACACTTCGACCATTTCAGAACCGCTGCTCTTAATTACCCCCAACACAATACCTTTCCCACGGTTATCTAAAACTGTAACCTATGGCATGACGATACTGAAGACCTTACCAGTCTCCCATCCTTCGTCTAACGACATGGGTACACATAACCCCATAATACATAAGACTATCCTTTTATGTAGGGGAGAGAACTTATCTCCCTTCAATAAACTTTCCTTGGAGTCACAACCGTAATCACAAGGTCCTCTCGTGGTCCTGTAAATATCTAATCATCACGCACCGCCTTAAAGTCATGTAGATTTTCAAAAACCTACCAAAGACGCCCTCACCTTTCACGCAAAGACCGCATTTATTTTATTCTTGCCTTGCACATTTTCCTGAAATTATCCGGAAGGTCGTGGCCCTGACCGCCACACCAAACCAACTCCAAGTACCTCCAAGAGCACTTAACATAAATTTCCTCAAATTCAAGTATTAATTACTTTATGCGTCAATTTACCTCAATGAACAAGTCACACAGACTTATTAAAAACAATGATGCCAAAGAAGGAAGGATAATTCACTGGTTACTATCACTTCTCTTCCTCTCACTCGATGGCAAACCGCCACGGAACCGTACCGAATCAATCTCTCTTCTGTAGTCCACGTTGGCATAACAAGAGGCCAACTAGCCCGTACTCATAATGACCTCAACGTCTGTCATAACAACTCTGCTAGGGTCCGACGACTGTATCGTTACCGACAATTATTATCTTCCCACTCAGCTACCACCCAACACTCACGGGTGTAGTTACCTCATAAAGGTTCTCATGGATTCTGGCTCTATTTCTTTCACACTTGGTTGCTCACTTCCTTACCGGTCGCACTCTTTTCCGTACTTCCAAACTTATTCTAGCTCACGTACATAACTTCCATAATAAAGTTGGCCTTCAATCTTGGAGTTACTAAGTTAAACAATATAAGGCCATTTCCGGCTCTCACAACCTGGTTCCGGTGGAATGCGTCCACGAACCCGTAAAATGATTAACTAGACTCGGGCTTGTACCCTCGTGACCCTGTCACGTAGCGGGACTACTATCAACTGATCCCACCCCATAAACGGGTACCCTAACTTCTCATAATACCATGACCGTGTCGTCTTGATCACAACAACCATTACTTACTCCACACGGATCTCATCCGTACTATCCTCTTAAGCATACCACGTAGCTTAATTTACAAACATAGTCTCCCATTGGGTCCCTTAATTAAACTTCTTAAGGTTCCATTACCTTTTCCGACAACTCATCATCTCCTAATTATCTCGAACTAGCACGTAAAACCTCGATGAGAGTTCCTTAACTGTTCATACCTTCCTGGTATCTATTTAGTCCTTACCAAATCCTGGTAATCTAAAATCATTTTAGGCAACACATATGTGACCCTCATACAGAAATCCGTATAGCTGTATGTCACAATACCAACTATACTACAAATATTACCAACCTGGATACACAATCTACATAATCCTTCCTGGGTCACTGCTGCCTTTCTCGTAGCTGCAATCAACATAACTCGTTAGGGAGAGACGACCCTAACAACACGGCTCTATCGCACGATCTCAGAGTGAGAAGAATGGAAACCAATCCTAAATATCCTGTAGCCTCCTGATTATAGATGTGGTGCACAACACACCGATAATCAAGACTCTACTAGATACGGCCTGTAGACCCTTTCCGAGGATTAACTGCTCTGATACCACTTTTGTCACGACCCGACCGATCCGTGGCCTGCCTTACCCTGCACCTCGCGATACAACATCGAGAAAACCAGGAAATAAACTCACAAACAAGAACCATATAAGAATATAAAACAAAGCTAACCCAAAGTGGCTACCTCTAAATATAATAAAACGAATAGCTACATCCTTACATCCCAATTCATGACAGACTACAAGCTCTAAGAAGGTAACGCTTATGACGACAGTGGCCCCGCCATACCCCGAATGTACAAAAGTCTACAACCTCGTGGAACTGCATCCAAAGACGGAAGCCTCCGAGAAATGGAGCCTTCCGAGAACCGAACGGTGATCCTAAGAGTGCGGATCGCAAGCTATGAACCTCAACTCGCGCAGATAACGCAGCCTCAAGGAGGTCGATAAACATGTACCAAATATGCTAAACCGAAAATATCGTAGTAATATCATAAGTCAAAAATAAGTGAGTCAAAGATAGAAATCAATTTCTCAGACCGTGCCTTACTAACAAATGAGTAACAAGTATAAATCTTATAGCATAAAATAGGAGGCTCACGATCAAAACAGGTACCTCGCCTGTAGTATCACTGAGCAATCCTACTCCCGAGACTATTTCACCCGCACGGGTCCCGCGGACCCGCACGAGGTCATCCGCCTCGCCACGGGACTATTTCACCCGCATGGATCCCGTGGACCCGCATGAGTACCATCGCCGCACTCGCACGGGACTATTTCACCCGCACGGATCCCGTGGTCCGATCCGCATGAGTGCAACACGCACTCGCATCATGGGTAGCAAATCCATGACATAAATAATAACCCGGTTTACCAGAACAATATAAGTATATAACATAGCTCATCCGCTATCATACATAACATAAGCACTACCGCCTATCATATCATACATAAGCACTACCGCCTATCATATCACAACATAAGCACTACCATTTATCATAACATAAGCACTACCGGCTTATCATAACATAAACAAGTTAAGAAATCCCCTAACTTTTTATTAACATTATTAATATATCCTCTCATTTTAGTATCCTAAGGCACTAACATGTCTTTTAATAGAAAATCCGGGAATTCAACCCAAGTACCATGTACTTCTAACTTTTTAAGAAATAACTCTTTTTATACAAAAATTCCAAGATACTAATCACCATAGTATCAATTTACGATTTCTTTCAAGACAAGTCACATTTCCTTTTAGAAATATAATAGGCTTCTAAATCAAGTGACTTCATTTCCTTTAAAACCTTAGGCAACCAATGCCTAAAAAATCAATTCACCTTTCTTAGTTTCAAATCCTTTACCCGTACTTGTTTTAATTAGAGTAAACCTTTCTTTGTGAACCTTTCAAGAAAACTAATATAATCAACTTCCCATAAAGTCATTATATTAGCGTTATCCCTTTGTTAAATACATTTTCCCTAAATCCAAGGGACTTATACTTTTGAAATGAAACAAGTAGCATATACTTTTAAAACAAGTGAAAGATATCAAATCTCAGACGCTCACCGTACTACATAGGTACAACTACTCATGCTCAAGAGATAGGAAAGTTCCACATACCTCTTTGGTCAATCCACTTGCTAAGCTCAACTACCGCAAGTAACATTTCAACCTATAATAATCATGATACATTTATTAACCTCTAACTTCAATGTAGAATAATCCAAGTTCAAAGTTACTAAATTCTATGGAAAATCGAAAGCGATTTCCTTTGTTTCTACATACTTGCCACCTTTCTCAAGGCCGAATTTATCATCCAAACGCCACATTTAAGGCTCAACAATCCAACATTTCAAAGGGGATTACACACCTAAACTTGGGTGTGTAAAATTCTGCCCCATAAGGTACAACAATTCACTTAACAATTCTAAGGTAGTTTTTAGGCTACAACATGCTCATAATATCTTCTTAACCAATTCTTTCATATCCAAACCACATTTCTTGCATGCAATGACTCTAAGAGCATTATTTACTACCACAAGTTCTTTCTTCTTAATATGCAACACTAAAAACTAATTCTAAAGGAAGAATCATTACCTTAGAGCTTTAGCCAAAAATTTCCAACAACTTGCTAGCTTCCTTTTCAAGAACACCACCACAACAACCTTCACAAGCTAGCCACAAGCTTCCTTCTTGCCTTTATTTTTCTCAGATTTTTCCTAAGGCTAGAATATCTCTTGGGATTTTAGAGAGAAGGAGGAGCTTGAACTTTTAAGAGAGAAGGAGGAGCTTTTGTCTAAGAGGGAGATGAAATATGACCAAGTCTTCAAGACTTGATCAATATAATGCATGTAAAATCAGATGGGGGGGGGGGGGGACACTGGTCACCCTCCCAAGGTCTTTTAAAAGAAAAATCTGATTTTTCCTAAATTTATCCGCCAGAATCCCCTTGGCTGCGCCAGCGTTCGACGCTGGCCAAATCTCTCGGACTTCGGAACTTCCAGCCATGCGTCTTCCAGGCGCGGCGCTGCAGCGACTTCTCAAGATTTCCGCGCGCTGACGCATCCGTCGCCGCTGCCCTGCTTTCTTTGCTCAAACGCATTTCTGTCCGTCACAGACCGAACTTGTAACTCCCATAACTTTCTACTCCGACGTCCTATCGATGAACGGTTGGTTGCGTTGGAATCTAGACTCAACGAACTACGCCCTGGGCCTTTGGAACACTTAGTAACTCTCAATGTACCGGGTCATAACCCGCCTCCAAGTTGACTAAAAACCCGTCCGGAACCATCCGTCAACCTATCATTTAAAAATTTTAAGTCTTACATGTTTTCGTACGCTCTCATACGTAGGGTCAGAACTACGGGGTATAACAGGAGGGGTTGGCTGGGTGGATGGGGGCTGGCTGGAGGGCCTGGCTGGGGGGACTGGGGGCAAATCATTCGGTCCATTCGGTCTGAGTAATCTATAATTTCGGTCTTCGGTCGGTCCTGCTTAACTTTTTACACCCTAGTTTCAGGAATGTCCAAATTCCAAATAGAAAATAGAAAATAGAAAATATAAATGTGGTGTGTAACTTTAATTAATGAGTAGTTCAGTAGTTCGTATACGAACCAAGTACATTTGGTGATTTTCTTTAAGTTAGTCATATTAATGAAATAAAGTTTATTGAAGGATAATGAAAAAAACAAACATATTTAATGAGATTGATAAACGAACACATTCTTAAAAATTTATAATTTATAAATTGCATTTAACAAAAAAAAAAAAAAAAAACGGTCCAACCGGTCCAAAACCGGGACCGGACCGGAATATTTCGGTCCGGTCCTCGGTCCAGAAAATTTCTGGATTCCGGTCCATTCCGGTTTTGGACCGGTGAACACCCCTATCTATATCCACCACACTCTCCGCATCGAAAATTCCAAACCATAAGCTGAATGACACCGCCATGCCTTCGAGTCATCTTTATTAATTCCTTATTCTGCCCCATTTATTTGTTGTAAATTAATTGTCTAACATTGCATTACTAGCCGAACACTTAGAATAGTTAAGCTTTGAGTCGCTATTAAAAAGTAGTTTGATACTAGAATTTGTGTCCCTAAGTTAATTATTTTAAGCTCGCCATACATTGTTTAGGCTATACTAAATCACTTAATAATCTTTACTCGCATAACTATTCATGTTGCTAGGATATTATTTGTTACCAGATTCCTAACCCATTTTCTTATAAACTCTTATTAACATTCATATAGGAAAATCATTTTAGATACTTTACATGCTAGGCCTATTTTAAACCTGCATTTTTCTTTAACATAATAATTAACCTAGGTTTGAACGGACAATCGCAAGTTAGCGGATCTTAGAGGGTGTTTAACCCTTCCCTTTAGGATAATAGAGAACTCTTACCCAAAATCTCACATAGTTTAGCAGACCATTAAATGGAGTTAGTGTTGACTTTACTTAGTTGATATTTAGGTGTCCTAATTCACCAAAATAATTAGGTGGCGACTCCTTTTGGCACTTTTACACACTTTTTGCACTTTATTTTTATTTATTAACATGCAGAATTCGCTGAATAATGTTGGGATAAAAAATGGACGCGACAACCTTTCTGCGCGGTATACATCGGCGCTACAAAAATGACAACACATATTAAAACATGTTTGCCATCATTAATAAAAAATAATTGACTAAGAATATTACAATAAGAGTAAATAATAACAAGTAATATATACATACTGTGTGATCAATTTGACTAAGTCTTAATGTGGTGCAACATTAAGTGAATCAAGATAGTATACCTCAAATTTTGACACATCAAATTTAACCACTACCCAATGATTCCTACAAATCATGTATTATTAGTGTTTCTCGAAATAATTGATGCTAAAAAGACTTTAAATAATATATATATATATATATATATATATATATATATATATATATATATAAAGAATTAGAATGACGTATTGAGCATTATATGACATGAACAACACTTGACCGAATTAGGATTGAGCAAATTGTGTTCTTCAATATTTGATTAAAGTCCTACTTTTCCTTTCAATGAATCAAAACCAGTTTGAGTAAAGTCCTACTTTTCTAGCCAATGAATCCGGATGTTGATCAACAGTTTGAGCTTCTCCCAATGTTGATCAATAGATGGCAATGAAGCCCCTCTATGGTGGATTCTTTGAGAAAATTTTGTACCAAATCCAACCATGTATGACATGTTCATTGGATTTCTTCCAAGAATATAATTCACCTACATGTATCACATGTGCCTCCATCAGTTTAATTTATTTCAAATTTATCACATTTTCATAGTCATTCTAATATGTAACACACAAGTATAATACCTGGCTTCTCGCAAAACGTATTAGCATCTTTTGAGTTACATCAATATTGCCACAACGAACTACCATGGTCTTCATGTAGCGGCAATAGGTAAGAAGTAGAAATGATATAGCTGTTGGATTTTGCATATTACAAATCCCCGATTTGTACATGAGTCCACCTAAAAGAATTGGATGATGGAAACAATTATATGGAAATATGTTAGGCATATTTTGTATACGCTTTTTGAATCATTTTTAGTTAGTATTTTTTCCATTTCCGTTTAAATAAGTGTAGTGTTAGGGTCGTTTTCCTTTCTTTTGAGTCACATCGGTTCAAAAAGGCAAAATGACGAAAATGTGCGAAAAGTGGGCATAAAAGGAGGGTCCCGAGGCAGAAAAAAGTTGAAAATTGGAGATTAGGACGAAGGCAAAGCAGCACCGCGGTGACAGAAGATCAAAGAACCCGCAGGACTTTCGGCACCGCAGTGCTATTCTGCAGGACCGCGGTGCCAATGCGGGAAATTTCAGAATCCGAAGTAAATTTGGCCAAGGCCAGAAGGGTCCAGAGGGCACGAAATTTGCAACATACTTAAGCCCTAGGGATTATTCTATTGAAGTGGGGTTGGTCATTCTAACACACAACATATCACAGGGCAAGGATTGGAAGCTACAATTGGAGACTTTAGTTTGCAGTACTTTTCTTTCTTTCTTTTTAATTCAGTTTATGTTTGGAATTGTATTAGTTATTAGCGTGACTATGGCTAGGAGCTAAACACTTTATTAGGGCTTTCCTTTTGAATCGCTTAAAATTCTATTTCATGACTTAATGCATTAGTTGATTTCTTCTTCGCTTGATTAAGATTTATTCAATAATTGGTATGAATATTTGATAGTTAATTGATCACTAATTATCATAACCTATATGATTTCGAATCAAGAACCGAGAGGAGAGATTTGGATATGCTGTAATTGAATAGACATAGGTTAAAATCGCGGACGAAAGTACCCCGATACTTGTGTAGCATTATAGGTTACTGTTCTTAATCCTCCTATGTGGTAAATCCTATCATAGAAATATAGAAGAGTTCTGCACTAGGGTTGACCGATTATATAACCTAATCAGAATATAAGACAGACTAGTTAACTGCTATCTTAACGTAGAAGAAGAAGTCATTCTAGTTGCATTAAAGATCGAATAGAGTGAATAGTCGAGGATTTTGGAAGCCCTAATTCCTTCATAACTGATTAAACCCCAATAATTTAGATTACTTCTCGCAATTATTCTAGTAGTTAAATAAAAACCCAAATCAAATATCGTTTTCCAAATAGATAATTTAGAATAGATGTTCGGTAATTAGAAATCAGTCTCTGTGGACGATAAACTCGGTCTTACAGACTATATTACTTGTGAATGATACGTACACTTGCGTGAGCAATTGGACGCGGTCCTAACAAGTTTTTGGCGCCGTTGACGGGGACTGACGTACTTCTAATATCGAACCATCTATTTTTATTTCTACTTTGGCCTTATTTTTATTTTTATTTTTACTGTTAGAACCCTGTTGCCTTGATTTGTTTGTTGATTTTGGTCTATTTCAGGGATTTAGTGTATGCGAAAAAGAAAAGGAGCAGACACACTTGTTCCTTTTAACCATGAGATTGAGAAAGCTTGCAAGCAGAACAGACGAAATAAGAGGATATCTTATTCAGTTACCATGAAAAACCAACCGAATCAGAATGGGGCGAACAATGAGGGTCCTGAAAATGCAGGGGAGTCCGTCCAGGTTCCAGCGGAAAGAAGCTTGGGAGACTATGTTTTGCCCATGGTTACTGGTGCACAGACATGCATCAGGCTCCCAGCAATAGGGACAAACAACTTTGAGATAAAGCCAACCATCCTGAGCATGGTCCAGAACACAGTACAGTTTGGGGGATTGCTATCTGAAGACCCCGACATGCACATTGCCAATTTTCTGGAGATGTGTCCCACCTTCAAGTACAATGGCGTTACTGACGCCGCCATTAGATTGAGGCTCTTCCCGTTCTCACTTAGGGACAGATCCAAGAGCTGGTTGAACTTACTGTCTGCCAACTCCGTCACCGCCTGGCAGAATTTAGCCCAAAAATTTCTCGCAAAGTTCTTCCCTCCTTCAAAGACAGCAAAGTTAAGGGGAGAGTTGAACAATTTCTATCAGGTAGATGGAGAGTCGTTGTATGATGCCTGGGAGCGATTTAAGAATTTATAGAGAAAATGCCCCCATCATGACGTAGAGAAGTGAATGTTAGTCCATATTTTTTATAATGGGTTGAGTGGTACTACTCGTACCATAATTGATGTTGCAGCAGGGGGAGCGTTCATGAGGAAGAGTGCCAATGAGGCACATGAGTTGCTAGAGGACATGGCTGCCAATAATCATCAAGGGACATATGACATGTCTGCGAGTAGCAGGAAGACTATGAGCATACATGAATTAGATGCCATCACTGCCCTGAATGCATAGGTGGCCCTTCTGACGAAGCAACTGCAGTAGAACACTATGTCTGTGAATGCAGTCTAGATGTCGGTAAATTGTGAGATTTGTGGTGGACCACACTCCTTTGACAGATGCACAGTGGTGGACCCTAATAATGTGCCAATGGAGCAGGTTCAGGCAGTTGAGAACTTTCAGCGGCCTTATAATTCCAACACATACAATCCAGGGTGGAGAAATCACCCTAACTTTTCGTGGAGGAACGACTAGGCCTAGTAGCAAACATATCAAGGTAATTACCAGAACCATCAAACACAGAATCAGGCTACCTCACCCCAGCAGTTTAGACCACCTACACAACAGGAGAAGCCTGATGAGCTAAAGGTTGCATTGCTTACACTCACCAATTCGTAGAATCGCTCATGTCAAAACTGTGTCTTCTCGAAACACAGAAACGCAGGTTGGGCAACTGGCGAAGATGGTAACCAACAGGCCGCAGGGTACTCTACTAAGCAATACAGAGGTCAATACAAGAGAGCAGTGTTAGGCAGTGTTGTTGAGAAGTGGAAAGCAGTTGGAGCAGGTTGCTCCCCAACCCGCAGTGGTTCATGAGAAAGAGGGTGAGAAAGCAGTTGAGGAAGGAAAGGAGGGGGTCACTGAGGACCACCCTACAATTAAAAAAGCTCCACCAGCACCTTTGAGGGAATACACTGATAGAATCCCTTACCCTAGAGGCTCCAAAAGAAGTCCATAGACAAGCAGTTCTCCAAGTTCTTTGAGGTATTTAACAAGCTTCACATCAATATCCCCTTTATTGAGGTGTTAGAACAAATGCCCACATACTTCAAATTCATGAAGGAGATACTTGGGAAAAAGAGAAGGTTGGCGGATTATGAGACAGTAGCGCTGACAGAGGAGTGCAACGCCATCTTACAAAAGAAACTGCCTCCTAAGTTGAAAGATTCAGGAAGCTTCACCCTGCCCTGCACTATTGGCAAAGTAACATGCAACAGGGCACTTTGTGACTTAGGGGCTAGTATCAATCTGATGCCTCTGTCTGTGTTCAAGAGATTGAGTTTGGCGGAAGCAAAACCAACCACAGTTAATCTGCAGTTGGCTGACCGAACCGTGGTGCACCCAGAGGCATAGTGGAAGATGTGTTTGTCAAGGTGGGAGAGTTCTTCTTCCCAGCAGACTTCCTCATTCTTGACATGGAGGAAGATGATGAAATATCCATCATTTTGGGGAGACCATTCCTAGCCACGGGCAGAGCTCTAATTGATGTGGAGAAGGGAGAATTGAGACTACGAGTTCATGAAGAAGAGATGGTATTCAAGGTGTTCAAATCCACCATTGAGTCCCCGGCCAGTAACAAATGCTGCGAAGTAAGAACAACTGACACAACAGTTCAACACGCACAGACCAACACTAGGGAGATCATTCCTACAACTGTGAACCCACAGGCTAGTTTGAAAGCTGCAACAAAAGTTCATGACATGAAAGCTGACAAACAGATAAATCTTACTGAACCCAATGATGTGAAAAGGAAAAATAGAGTGCGGAAGAGGAAAATAATTTTTAAGTGGATAGGTTGTGGGGTTAATTTACCCCAATGATTTGATAAGGAACCTGTATCCGACTACTAGAAGTTCAAGACAACGCTATTTGGGAGGCAACTCAAGGTTTAAATTATGCAATTAGTTTAAATAGAACAGTCTCACTTTTGGTATTTTTGTTGTGTTGTGATGACATGTGAAGGAATCGGAGACTAAGCACGAAGAAAAGGGTGGAAAACACGGAATCAGGTCGGCACCGCGGTGTCATTTTTACAGACCCGTGGTGCCGAATATTCAGAAAGATCATAGTACTTTAGGCAACGCAGTGCCATTCTACAGGACCGCGGTGCCGAAGCGCGATTTCAGAAAAATAAAAAAGCCCTAAATCACCAAACCCCTTCCCACAGATACCGTCTCAATGCAGTATCCGCCGCCACCACCTCTATTTTGAACCGCTATTGTCTGTAAGTTGTCCCTTTTTAATTTTTGAGTCTTTACACATTTGGGACAATGTATCGTTTAAGTTTTGGAGGGGGGTTATTTTTATTTTCTCTATGTCTGTTTTTGAGTCGTTTTGATTGAGTTTTTGTGTCTTTTATTGTGTCTATATGAGTAAATTTTTTTATGATCATGCATGTCGTAGTTGCTTGAAATGCCTAGTGAATTAAGTGGATAATATAATGGAATTAGAAGCTAAAATCTGTGTGCTTAAGTTAGATATGTCAAAAATTCATGCAAATCTAATTATTCGGAATATCTTGTGCTTAGCCTATGTGTTGTAAATTGTGAAAAATGTCTATGAAGTCTGCTTGCTTGTTATTTGAAGCGAAATAGTTAAGACATACATGTTTAGGGAGATGATTCATGCATTTCTTTGTTAGCCCTTCTTACATTTCATTACCTACCATGCAGTAAATTATATCTCTAGTCAGTCTCTTTGAGCCTAAAATAAGTTGTTTTCTTTGACTCCCCATGATTCTCTTGTGTGCCATAAGCAGTAATTGAAAATAGGGATGAAAAAGAGTGAAAAATAAATACAAAAAGAGAGTGAAAAGGTGATGCACCCCAAATAAAAAATATATGTAAAAGCTTAAGTTTGGGGGTGCCTATGTGAATTTGTTTCATGCTCTCAAAAAGAGAAGAGGGGAATGATAGGTATGAATTGAAAAGAATACAAAAAATAAGGACAAAATGGTTGAATGAGAAAATCGCTTATGGTACGTAAATTGAGCCTAAATGCCTAATTTTATCTACCACTGCCTAAGCCTACATTACAATCCTGAAAGTCATGAAGATCTCTAGAATGTATGTCTGTGATTAGTGGAGAATATCAAATAAACAGGCTCATAGAACAAAATGAAATTGACATGCATAAGGTAGGTGTTCATACTTCCATTGATTATGATTGAAATGAATTTGTGAAATATCTGACTTGAAATTCTAGATTGTTAAGTTAATGCTATGTATGTTACAACATATTATCCCAACTGACGTTCATGTTTTTCTAAGTAACCTTGTGCAGTGCTTGATTTGAGTCTTTGAGTCTTTTTGAGTTTGTTTCTTTATTTTTGTTTTGATCTTTGCTCGAGGGCGAGCAAATGGTTAAGTTTGGGGGTATTTGTTAGGCGTATTTTGTATACGCTTTTTGAGTCATTTTTAGTTAGTATTTTTCTCATTTTTGTTTAAATAAGTGTAGTGTTAGGGTCGTTTTCCTTTCTTTTGAGTCACAACGGTTCAAAAAGACAAAATGACGAAAAAGAGCGAAAAGTGGGCATAAAAGTAGGATCCCGAGGCAGAAAAAAGTTGAAAATTAGAGATTCGGACGAAGGCAAAGCAGCACTGCGGTGCCAGAAGATCAGAGAACCCGTAGGACTTTCGGCACCGCGGTGCTATTCTGCAGGACCGCGGTGCCAATGCGGGGAATTTCGAAATCCGAAGTAAATTTGGCCAATGACAGAAGGGTCCAGAGGGCACGAAATTTGCAACATACTTAAGCCCTAGGGATTATTCTATTGAAGCGGGGTTGGTCATTCTAACACACAACGCATCACATGGCAATGATTGGAAGCTACAATTGGAGACTTTAGTTCGCAATACTTTTCTTTCTTTCTTTTTAATTCAGTTTATGTTTGGAATTGTATTAGTTCTTAGCGTGACTATGACTAAGAGCTAAACACTTTATTAGGGCTTTCCTTTTGAATCGCTTGAAACTCTATTTCATGACTTAATGCATTAGTTGATTTCTTCTTCGCTTGATTAAGATTTATTCAATAATTGGTATGAATCTTTGATAGTTAATTGATCACTAATTATCATAACTTATATGATTTCGAATCAAGAATCGAGAGAAGAGATTTAGATATGCTGTAATTGAATAGACATAGGTTAAAATCGCGGACGAAAGTACCCCCGATACTTGTGTAGCATTATATGTTACTGTTCTTAATCCTCCTATGTGGTAAATCCTATCATAGAAATATAGAAGGGTTCTGCACTGGGGTTGAGCGATTATATATCCTAACCGGAATATAAGACAGTATAGTTAACCGCTATCTTAACGTAGAAGAAGAAGTCATTCTAGTTGCATTAAGGATCGAATATAGTGGATAGTCGAGGATTTTGGAAGCCCTAATTCCTTCATAACTGATTAAACCCTAATAATTTAGATTACTTCTCGCAATTATTCTAGTAGTTAGAAAAAAACTCAAATCAAATATCGTTTGCCAAATAGATAATCTAGAATAGATGTTCGGTAATTAGAAATCAGTCTCTGCGGACGATAAACTCGGTCTTACAGACTATATTACTTGTGAACGATACGTACACTTGCGTGAGCAATTGGAAACGGTCCTAACAACATACTTGTCAATTATTTTTTGCTTTTTAAGTGAGAAAATAAATATACATGGAGTGTATCTGACTGTATTGGTGGGAGATATCAGCATAAGGAAGGAAGGGGTTTGCATTTGAAGGGTTACCGAGAACAAACTGCAATAATATCCACAAAAGTGAAATATGTTAAATTGAATCAAAGACAAAGTTAATAATTATATATACAAAATAAATAGAAGCCTGGTTTAGCTTATTAATAAACCTTGGAGATAAGAACATTGATACCAGCGTGCTTGGCATCCCATCCAAATTCTGATAAGCCACTTTCGATGTCTGATTTGAAGTTAATTATGTTTTTCTTAACGTAGTTCCAGTACATAGGCTTTCTTGTCGCCTTGAGGAGCCATGATTCAGCCCAAAGCAATTCATCCTGTTCACATTTAATCATCCTTGTTAATCAGGACTAAGAACTTGCTGAATATCAAAACAATTTGAAGATTATAAAGCCTTCATACTTACATTGTATCCATTGTAATTACAATAGAATGGACACACCCAAGGTCCTATAATATTATTGTAAGATCCCCTGTATTTATCCGCAAATTCAAAAACCTGAAATCCGCAAAAAATCAACAGCATTATTATCACCTCAACTGTTTGATAATACTATCCTATTAATAATACTTCATCTGGTTCCAAATATTAGTCGTTATGGAAAATCGAATATGTTTTTTAAAAAATTGATGGTACCTGGACGGCTCTGTTGACAAGCAATTTGGAATATGCGGGATCAGTAGGCTTAAATACCATGGAGGCAGCAGCTAGAGCAGCAGCAATTTCAGCAGAAACTTCAAAACCGGAAGCTTGTGCAGTAACTGCAAAAGTAGTACGAGGAGTGTCCATATCTTCAGGCCATTCCCAACAGTTGTGATCGCCCTCCGCGTTACCTACTTGTGCATATACCACGTTGGGAGTGTTTGTGGCCTTTATGAGATAATCTGTGGACCATCTGATAGCCTCCATAGCATGTTGCAAGTCTGGTCCCATTGAATTTCTGAACTGCTCGACACTCCAAGCCAACATGGTCGTTGTAAAAGCCATTGGAAAGTGTAACTTCACATTGTCACCAGTAGAGATGGTAGTGGATCCTGGACCCGATGGATTCAGATCCGTTTTATAGGATATGGATTTTTAAAATTTGGACCCGACGGATCCGGATCGGACCCAGATCGGTTTCTGACGGATCGGATTTGGATCTGGATCTTGTATTTAAGATCCGTATCCGGTTCAGATCCGACTCGTGGATCCATTTTTTATTAAATATATCTATAACTTAGGTATTACAAGATTTGTGGAAAGAAGTGGTTGAGAAAGGAATATGTCCACATCATTACTTCTCTTATTCTTCTTTTATAGGATAACTGATGCCACGTCTATTGCATACTATAGTATTGTTAGTATTTACCATAGTATTTTATTCATAATTACTTTATAAATGAACCAATTGTATATAATATTTTTATACAGTTAATGCATATATAGATCTTAAACTATTTAAACTTGACCATCTTATAGTAAAAAGTCAAGCCATCTTAGATAATTCATCAATACACCCCTCTTTTTGATAGTTAAGACTTTTTTAGATTAGAGGGTCACCATGTAAAAAAGATATCAAAGTAGAGACACATGTCTTGGGTTTGAGTCCACTCACCACTTATTTAAAAATCTATGAAAAAAATTAGTCTGTATGTGATCAAACGACACGTTGAAGACAATATATATATATATATATATATATATATATATATATATATATATATATATATATATATGTGTGAGAGTTATCTCTAATAATTAATTAACTCTTAAATAAAATTATCACACTTGGATAATTACATCATTGAAAAACAAAAAGAAGTTTTGACAAGAGTAGATTGTTTGAAAAGAAAGCACTAAGGAGTTTCCTAGAGATAGACTCCTTATTACAAGGAAATAACTGTCGATGTCGACTATAAAAAACAACAACAAGAAGTAATGAATTTATTTAATAAGACAAGCAGAAAACTCGTTATTGTCATTTAGTTAATGAAAATAGTTATACGTGGTATCATATTATGTTATATAACATGCATATTATAAGACATTTATGTTCGGGAGTGTGATGAACGCATATAGTATTAGAGGTGTTTAAGACACTTATTTTGACCGAGTTCAAGACAAAAAAAATTACATATAGATCCAGATCCGATCCGTGGACCTGGTGGATCCGATGAATCCGGATTTGGATTTGATTTTTATGGACCCGATGGATCTGGATCCAGGTTGTCACGCCCCGACTTTTCCTAAGTCTTTACTTAGGGCGTGATGGCACCTGGACAATTATTTTCCACCAGGAGCACCATTTAATTCTCTTTATTTAGAAATTTGATCTTATATTCAAATACGGAGATATTAATGAAAATAACAATAAAGAAATTTGTTTATGACTTTATTGAAAACATAACGCGAGCCCATGCTCGTGCAAATATTGTTTCTACGTAGACATACTGACAAAAATTATTCTAAGTTGGAAGGGAGACCATTCCACACGGGCATTTCCCGAGACACTGGAACTGACATTCTGAACCTGACGAGTACCAAGCCCGAAGCAATGGACTTGGTATGACAATTGACAAGAGGCTGCGGGACGATCGCTAGCCTTGGCGTGGAGCCTTTCCTCTATCACGCTTTCCTGAAACATGTTAAATAAAGAGTCAGCCCTACCATCTGGGGCTGAGTGAGAACCTTACCCTGCAATTCAAAGTAACACCACAATATTCCAAGTGCAATCACATTATAACGTAATAAGCATATTGCAAAAACATATCAGGTTACAACACTTTTAAATATGCAACAACTCCTCATAGGAAATTCTCGGTTTAACTAACACTCTATTTTATCTCGTATTATACGTTAAGACATTCCCCTGCATTTCCATATGTTTATTACATTTATATATTTGTGAACGCGTATTCACTTTTCATATTTATATATAGGTGAACATGTATTCATCTTTCATATTTGTTGCGGCGTGCAACTCAATTCATTATATTTACGTATTTGTGAACACGTATTCACTTTACGTTTTGTTGCGGCGTGCAACCCGATCCATTATGTTTACGTATTTGTGAACGCGTATTCACTTTACGTTTTGTTGCGGCGTGCAACCCGATCCATTATATTTACGTATTTGTGAACACGTATTCACTTTACGTTTTGTTGCGGCGTGCAACCCAATCCATTATGTTTATATTTATATATTTATGTGAACACGTATTCACTTTTCATATTTTTCAGATGATCGAATAAATAATATTCTTTTTCCCAACATTCTGTCATTCATACTTGTAACGATTATAACTTTTTAACCATAACTCCAACTAAGGTGTTTCTCAAGCGGAAACTAAGGTAAGACGGGGATCTTTCACTGTACCAAATTTCATTTAAAACTACTTTGGGTAACTAACACCAATTTATCCTCAAAACAGCCATATGAGATTTGTTTCGGCAGAATTTTTATTAAACAGAACCCAATCTTAGAATAGTCATAACTCCTAATCTGTAACCCGTTCAAGCCTCATAAAATCTCAAAACGACGAGAACAGAGAGATACACGTCTCCATGTGAACCATCCTTTCATATTCCGTACCATTTGGTACTGTTTTGCACTTTTATTCGCTGCCCTTCCTGGATCTCGATAGATCCGAGGCAGAAACTTTAAACAACGATAACTCTCAATACGTAAGTCGGATAGACCCCCGTAAGGTCTAAAAATGTCCACAACAAAGAGATATAGAACTTTCATTTAGCAACAATTTTCATATTACCCACAGATTAGTACAGTTTTACGTTTCAACGTCCTGCCCTTCTGGATTCCGACGAATCCGAGGCAGCAATTTCAAACTACAATAACTCTCAACTCGTAAGTCCGTTTTAATAACCCTTTATCTATATCTGTCCGTAACAGATAGATTTACAACCATGTAAATTTTCATATAATTCTAATAAGTAAAACTCAATAAAAACAGTCCGTAATTATGCCTTTCCGAATTTCGGCCAAATCTAAGGCAAGAACTTTGAACTATGATATCTTTCAAACCGTATGTTCATTTTACCTCATTTTTGGTTCTATATGATCATAATAGAGAGGTGTACCATTCTTCCGAATTTCATCAAATACTAACAATTATAACTCAGTGATAACAGTTCGTAAAGTTCATGACACAACTAGTTGTCTAAACAATCAAAAGTTCAATATTTCTTTTCAACACTCAATTCTTATTCTAACATGTATTGAACTTAAAATAAAGGATGTTACCAAGAATTTCTGAGTGAGAAAACTCACCTTGTATGTGTGAAATAATTGTTATTCGGTTGCTACAAGGGACCCTTGCTCCCTAGTATTTCTTTTATTGTTGTTCTTCTTGATTTCTTGTTTTTTTTTCCCAGAATTTTCCTCTTCTTGTTCACTTGTTTTTTTCTGATTTTCTAACCTTTATGCTATGTACTTTGTTTGTGTGTAAATACAATGTATAAGTGGAGAATTTTCTATAACCTATGGGAGGTGGAATGACAAGAGTTGGAGGGGAAATGAAAGGGGGGGGGGGGGAGGGAAGGGACGTGCAATGCTTCATGCCTTCCTTTTTTCTTTTCTTTTTTCTTATTTTCATTTTATCTATCTATTTATCCAACTTTAACACTAACTCTATCTCATGCAATTTATTCTTTATTTTCTTATATATATATTTTTATTAACCCAACCACAACTATATATTATTATTTTTTTCCGGATTTTACATTCTCTCCTCCTTAAGCAACATTCGTCCTCGAATGTGAATAAGGTCGTAACATAATCACATAGACACAATAATGTTTATTGTTATTGTAACAAATTTGGGGCTTCACATTCTCCCTTCCTTAAGAAGCATTCGTCCTCGAATGAGAATAAGGTTGTAACACATGCATATAGACACGCAAATGGCACACATATGAAGTACTATGTAACACATTTTTTTTATTACCTTAGTCAAATAGGAATGGATATTTGACTTTCATCGCCTCTTCAGCTTCCCAGGTGGCTTCCTCTGTGGAGTGATTCCTCCATAGGACTTTCACGGAAGCAATATCTTTATTTCTAAGGCGTTGGACCTTTCTATCAAGTATTTCTACCGGAGCCTCTTCATATTGAAGCTTTTTATTAAGAACTATCTCCGGGGGAAGGATGACGTGACTTGGATCGTGCAAGTATTTTCGTAACATTGACACATGAAATATCGTATGCACTGCTTCCAGCTCTTGTGGAAGTGTTAATTCGTAAGCCACATTCCCCACTCTTCGCAAGATCTCATATGGCCCAACAAACCTTGGGCTCAATTTCCCTTTCTTACCAAAGCGCATCACTCCCTTCATTGGGGACACTTTTAAAAATACTTTCTCCCCCTCTTGGAATTCAAGATCTCTTTTCCGATGATCCGCATAGGACTTATGACGGCTATGAGCTGTTTTGATCCGCTCCGAATCATCTGTACCTTATCATTTGTTTCTTGAATGACTGTGTCCGAATAAATAGCGTCACCCACCTTTGAACCATCCAAGTGGAGACCTACATTTTCGTCCATATAATGCTTCAAATGGGGTCATTTGTATGCTAGAGTGAAAACTATTATTGTGGCGAACTCAATTAGACATAGATGGTCCAACCACTTTCGAAAATCTAACACACAAGATCGCAACATGTCCTCAAGTGTTTGAATTGTTCGCCACTTGCCCATCTGTTTTGCGGAAAGTCGTGCTTAACTTAACTTTTGTCCCGAGACCTGCTGAAACTTTGCCAAAAGTGTGAGGTGAATCGGGAACCCCTATCTGAAATAATTTGTAAGAGAATCCCGTGTAACCGCACAATCTCATTCAAATAAATCTGCGGTATCGTGGTGCGCGATCGTAGTCTTGACTGTAAGAAATGGGCTGACTTTGTAAGCGATCAACAATCACCCAAATAGAATCATACCCGTCTCGAGTTTCGATAGACCGGCCATAAAATCCATATGAATCGCCTCCCATTTCCACATGGGGACTCCAATGTCCCAAGTAATCCGCCAGTTTTGATGTTCACTTTCACTGCCGACATATAAGACACCTCCCGACAAACTCCGCAACGTCTTTCTTCATCCCGTCCCACCAGTAATTTGCCTTGAGGTCCTGATACATTTTTGTTGACCCTGGATGAATGGAATATCTTGTGTTGTGACCCTCATCTAAGATCTTCCTCCTTAGATCCTTTACCTTAGGAACACATAACCTACCCTTATACCGAAGGGTTCCGTCATTATCTCCCAATGTAAACTGTGAAGGTTTTCCCTGTTGGATCCTCTCCCGAAATCCAACAAACTCCGTATCCTCAAACTGACTTTCTTTTATTTCTGATGCTAAGGCAGACTGCGAGGTATCATGTACCACCACCCTACCTTCACCGATCTCAGTTAAACTAACCCCGAGGTTTCCCAATCTTTGTACCTCACTAATAATACCCCTCTTTTGTATTGCCAAATGGGCCAAGCTGCCCATTGATCTCCTACTGAGTGTGTCAGCCACCACGTTGGCTTTCTCAGGATGGTAAAGAATACTAAGGTCATAATCATTAAGCAACTCTAACCATCTTCTTTGTCGGAGATTCAAATCCTTCTGCGTGATTATGTACTGCAAACTCTTATGATCTGTAAATATGTTCACATGCACACCATACAAATAATGTCTCCATATTCGTAAGGAAAACACCACCGCAGCTAATTCCAAGTCATGAGTTGAGTAATTCTTCTCATGTATCTTCAATTGTCTAGATGCATACGCAATAACTTTTCCAAACTGCATCAAGACACATCCTAACCCAACTCTAGAGGCATCACAATAGACTGTGAACCCTTCTTGTCCCGATGGTAAGGAAGATCAGTGCGAGTCAACAATTCCTTTAGTTTCAAAACTTGCTTCACATGCTTCGACCACTGTACTTAACCGCTTTTGAGTCAACCGGTCAAAGGAGCAGCAAGACTAGAAAAACTTTTACGAATCTTCTATAATACCCACCAAACCCAAGAAACTTCTAACCTCTGCTTGAGTGGTCGGTTTGGCCGCTTATTCATCGCTTCTATCTTCCGGGTCTACCATAATTCCATCCTCGACACAACATGACCCAAAAAGGCTACCTTTTCCAACCAAAATTCACACTTTGAAAATTTAGCATATAGTTTCTCCTGTTTCAAGACTTGAAGCACTACCCTCAGATGCTCTTCATGTTCTTCAACACTCTTCAGAAATTAGGATATCGTCTATGAACACGATCACGAACAAATCTAGGAATGGTTTGAAGATTCTGCTCATTAAATCCATAAAGTCTTTGGGCATTGGTTAACCCAAAAGACATGACCAAGAACTCATAATGGCCGACGGGTTCTAAAGGTCGTTGGATATATCATCTGGATTTATTTTCAGCTGGTGATATCCCGAACGGAGATCAATCTTGGAAAAATAGCTAGCTCCCTGAAGTTGGTCAAAAAGATCATCGATTCTTGGTAATGGGTATCGGTTCTTGATCGTGACCTTATTGAGCTGCCGATAATCGATGCACATTCGGAGCGATCCGTCTTTCTTTTTCACAAACAGATCGTGCACCCTGCGGGAAACACTAGGCCTTATAAAGCCTTTATCCAGAAGATCCTTCAATTATTCTTTTAACTCCCTCAATTCAGCTGGGGCCATTCGATATGGAGGAATAGAAATGGGTCTTGTACCCGAAATTAACTCTATAGCAAACTCCACTTCTCTATCCGGAGGAAGATCTGGAAGATCTTCAGAAAAGACCTCCGGAAAATTTCGAACAATAGGAACATCATTCACCGCTGGGGATTCTTTTTGGGTATCCACTATATTAGCCAGATATGCATACTCCACTCTGTGACTTCTCAATAACTTTTGAGCCCCAAGGTAGGAAATAAACTGACCTGAGGATATTTCAACCCTACCCCTTATAACAACTTCTGGTTCTCCGGGAAAAGTTAATCTCACTATCTTTCGTTGACAATCTAACATGGCATAACATGCCGACAACCAATTCATACCCAAAATGACGTCGAAGTCTACCATATCAAGTAGTACTAGGTTCACCATTGTTCCCCTGCCATTCACTTCTAATGAGAAATTATTTACCACCCGAGAGGCCCAAATTGAGGCCCCTACTGGTGTCATAACCTCAAAAGGTTCACTTAAATAAGAAGGTTCTACGTGTAAATTTTTAGCAAAGCTCATTGACACATATGAAAATGTAGAGCCGGGATCGTATAATACAAATGCAGGAATACTCGAGACTAGCAAAATACCTGTGACAACCGCATTAGATGCTTCTGCCTCATTCCTCTGGGGCAAAGCGTAAAGCCGATTAGAATTGTTGGGTTGTTGACCTCCCTGACTTTGGCGGGGTTGGTTTCCCTGATTTCCCCTGTAGGCAGCTGTGGTTTCTTCTGACCTCCCCTGAATAGTTTGAGTTTGGGTCCTCTTCTTGCAATCCCTAGCATAGTGGTCTGACTCTCCACAGTTATAACATGTCTTCGTTAAGAGCCGACATTCTTCATTGTGTTTCCTTTGATAAATCTTACAAATCGGTTTGTCACCTCCTGTGTTAGGGTTGGTGACTTTGTCCTTGCTACCTTGGTAATTAGACCAACTGTGCCTCTTAGGCTTGAAATAAGATTGGCCCACAGATTGGTTCGGTCCTGAAGATCCCTTACTAAACTCCTGCTTCTGATTTTGACTCTGGTTAAATGATTCTGACGTCCGAAATCTCTTCTGCGAATATTCTCTTTTTGCTTTAGCGAAACCTTCTACCCTCAAAGCCATATCGACTATATGAAGATAAGTTCGATCGTTGGCTAACGCCACCACCTTCTCTGCTATGTTCGGGTTTAAACCCTCTACAAATAGCTTGACTTTATCCATTTCTGTAGGGACGACATGTGTGTTGTATGCCGATAACATCACGAACTGTGTATCATATTCTTGTACACTACGGTCACCTTGCTTCAATTGTTCAAACTCCCGTCTGAGCGCATCCTTGCGCGTATTAGGCATAAATTTCTCAATGAATGTCGCTCTGAACCCTCCCCAAGTCATTGGTGGTGACATCGGGGGACGATTTTTCCTAAAATTCCTCCACCACACCCTGCGTCATCCACTAGTCGCGCGCTACCAAGTTGACGCCATGCGTCTCTACGCATCCCAATGTGAACATTAAGTCTTCAACTTCATCGAGAATACTATCGGGTGCCTTGGGGTCCTTCCATGAGTCTGATGGTTCTCTTCTCCTCATAAAATTTGCCCATAGCCTATCAGTGCATCGTTTGAGCTTCTACACTCTCGGTCCGTGGTGCGCCGCATCGGTCCCCTGGCCGTCTGTTACAGTTCGGGCTATGACAGATGCATGGGCGGAACCATGTGTGGAATCGCAGAATCGCTATTAACTATATGAGTCTATCTAGTTTTTGTCCCACCGTTTCTTGGGCCATTTGACTCTCGTTCTCTCCAACATTTTCTCCGACATTTTCTCCGCTCCCTTCAGACACCACTACGTCAACTGGAGGTACATGAGCTTCGTGATGAACCTCCTCTTGAGCCCCCGAAATTTGTGAATTCACCATTTTCTGTGAAGACAAACACACTCATACTTTAGAAGAAGGAATGTCTACTCTAGCCCTTAAAATTTTCTTATAGTTCATAAGCATGCAACACCACAAGAAAACGCAGATTAACTAAACAATAATGACAACTCATAACTTGCATTAATAATGTTTTATTCCTCATATTTGAAAATATTTCATGACATTACAATACATCAAAACATGTCATTCTATGTCATTCCCTATAGCTCTCTTACTCGAACATGCACCTACTACAACACGTTCTAAAGGGCTTAACCGCATAATTCGCCTATTCTCGATTGACGACATTCAACTCCTCGAACCTTCTTCCTTGCTTCCCTTTCCATTTCGCTCATTCTTTCCCTTACTACTATTACCTGAAATAGAAATTTGATCCAAGAACCTTCTGTAACATCTCCTCTTAGCATCTTTGCCCCTCTGAATGAGGATCAGAATTTTTCCGGGACAGAGTTGAATATTATCTGTAATATGACTCCAATCGGAAAGTTGAAGAAGGTTGGGTCGTAGGAACGCCTCTTCTGTCTATTCCTAAACAAATACGCACAAAGTATGATTGTGTCGCACATATACTCATTAAAATCATCTCCCGAGTTCATCTTACGACGCATGAATTCCTTCTGAGCTTGCATTTTCTTTGCCTGTTCCTCGAGTACTTCCCTCTTTGTTGGAACTCGTCTTATAATCACCATCTACACAATAATTATTGGTCAGTATAACGTTGTACAATCTTCATCCTAACCCGCGTGAAAGATGTAGTACAAGAATCAAGTCTTGAAAAAGACTCAAGATAGGCACGAGAGGAGTATGAAAGAAGGGAAACTTTAGGATGTTATTCCGTTCACTTATTACTAAGGTGGCACGCACACCGTCGCAATAAGTAACCGTTCAAACACCCGACTCGAAGAAACTTCCTAGAATCTTCTAACCTGGTTTAGCTTTGATACCAACTTGTCACGCCCCGACTTTTCCTAAGCCTTTACTTAGGGCGTGATGGCACCTGGACAATTATTTCCCACCAGGAGCACCATTTAATTCTCTTTATTTAGAAATTTGATCTTATATTCAAATACGGAACTATTAATGAAAATAACAATAAAGAAATTTGTTTATGACTTTATTGAAAACATAACGCGAGCCCATGCTCGTGCAAATATTGTTTCTACGTAGACATACTGACAAAGATTATTCTAAGTTGGAAGGGAGACCATTCCACACGGGCATTTCGAGACACCGAACCGACATTCGAACCTGACGAGTACCAAGCCCGAAGCAATGGACTTGGTATGACAAGAGGCTGCGGGACGATCGCTAGCCTTGGCGTGGAGCCTTTCCTCTATCACGATTTCCTGAGACATGTTAAATAAAGAGTCAGCCCTACCATCTGGGCTGAGTGAGAACCTTACCCTGCAATTCAAAGTAACACCACAATATTCCAAGTGCAATCACATTATAACGTAATAAACATATTGCAAAAACATATCAGGTTACAACACTTTTAAATATGCAACAACTCCTCATAGGAAATTCTCGGTTTAACTAACACTTCAGTTTATCTCGTATTGTACGTTAAGACATTCCCCTGCATTTCCATATGTTTATTACATTTATATATTTGTGAACGCGTATTCACTTTTCATATTTATATATAGGTGAACATGTATTCATCTTTCATATTTGTTGCGGCGTGCAACCCGATTCATTATATTTACGTATTTGTGAACGCGTATTCACTTTACGTTTTGTTGCGGCGTGCAACCCGATTCATTATGTTTACGTATTTGTGAACGCGTATTCACTTTACGTTTTGTTGCGGCGTGCAACCCGATCCATTATATTTACGTATTTGTGAACACGTATTCACTTTACGTTTTGTTGCGGCGTGCAACCCGATCCATTATGTTTATATTTATATATTTATGTGAACACGTATTCACTTTTCATATTTTTCAGAAGATCGAATAAATAATATTCTCTTTCCCAACATTCTGTCATTCATACTTGTAACGATTATAACTTTTTAACCATAACTCCAACTAAGGTGTTTCTCAATCGGAAACTAAGGTAAGACGGGGATCTTTCACTGTACCAAATTTCATTTAAAACTACTTTGGGTAACTAACACAAATTTATCCTCAAAACAGCCATATGAGATTTGTTTCGGCAGAATTGTTATTAAACAGAACTCAATCTTAGAATAGTCATAACTCCTAATCTGTAAATTCGTTCAAGCACCATAAAATCTCAAAACGACGAGAACAAAGAGATACACGTCTCTATGTGAACCATCCTTTCATATTCCGTACCATTTGGTACAGTTTTACACTTTTATTCGCTGCCCTTCCTGGATCTCGATAGATCCGAGGCAGAAACTTTAAACAGCGATAAATCTCAATACGTAAGTCGGATAGACCCCCGTAAGGTCTCAAAATATCCAAAACAAAGAGATATAGAACTTTCATTTAGCAACAATTTTCATATTCCCCACAGATTAGTACAATTTTACGTTTCAACGTCCTGCCCTTCTGGATTCCGACGAATCCGAGGCAGCAACTTCAAACTACAATAACTCTCAACTCGTAAGTCCGTTTTAATAAATCTTTATCTATATCTGTCCATAACAGAGAGATTTACAACCATGTAAATTTTCATATAATTCTAATAAGTAAAACTCAATAAAAATAGTCCGTAATTATGCCTTTCCGAATTTCGGCCAAATCTAAGGCAGAAACTTTGAACTATGATAACTTTCAAACCGTATGTCCATTTTACCTCATTTTTGGTTCTATATGATCATAATAGAGAGGTGTACCATCCTTACGAATTTCATCAAATTCTAACAATTATAACTCAGTGAGAACAGTTCGTAAAGTTCATGACGCAACTAGTTGTCTAAACAATCAAAAGTTCAATATTTCTTTTCAACACTCAATTCTTATTCTAACATGTATTGAACTTAAAATAAAGGATGTTACCAAGAATTTCTGAGTGAGAAAATTCACCTTGTATGTGTGAAATGATTGTTATTCGGTTGCTACAAGGGACCCTTGCTCCCTAGTATTTCTTTTATTGTTGTTCTTCTTGCTTTCTTATTTTTTTTTCCCAGAATTTTCCTCTTCTTGTTCACTTGTTTTTTTCTGATTTTCTAACTGTCACGACCCGAACCCGGGCCCGTGACTGGTGCCTTACCCCGGGCACCCAAGTAGACATACATCAGAGTAATCAGCGGAACATAAAGACAATACATGAAACCAGTGTAATAAGACAGTGAAATAAGAAGACAAAGCAACCAAAAGCGGTTACCTTCGTATATATATAAATAGCAACTTTTTCAACATGAGCGGTTTAATCCTTTTACAAACCCCGCCACAACAAGATTACATGCACTCTAAGAAATGATACGACAACAATGGCGGACAGGCCGCCATACCCCGAACGTAAGCACCTACAACAACAGGGACTATACTAAGATAAGCCTCCTGAGAAACGGAGCTTCCCAAACGCTAATCGTGACCACGAGCTAGGATCAACGATCGGTGTACCTCAACTGGCATGAACGCACCCGGCGAGGTCGATAACAGTACCGAGTATGTGAAAAAAATACATATCAGTAAATGAAATCATAGCGATCATATAAAGCGAGACATGTATGATAACCAAACTACGATTTACAACAAAGCATCATGTCAAGTCGTGGACTCACGCCTCAAGTCATCACTCAAGTATAACAATGGGTCTCGTGCCCACAACATCAATCATGCGTGGAATACCTTCCTCACCGCGGCCTATGATATAAAAGCACCAAGGAACACACATGAACACCGGGTCCCACTGTGTCATAATAAAGCTATCAGACGGTAAGTGCGAAGGCATAGCCGACTACTAAAAACCCACGCACCAACAAGGTCGTGAATCAGATCATAAGATCTGTCTAGGCCGTCACATGATCAAAGCGGCCACTTGCCCGCAGATCGATGTACGCGTCTAACCCTCGAACTCCCGCGACTCGCGTAGGCCAATCTCATCGCCCGCATGAGGTATTCCCGCGTCGAGTAGCTACTCCCATCGTCCCCGACTTCGCACCGCGTGGCCACATGGACCGCGTGCCCGTAAAGCGCGTACTAACACGGAACTCGTAGCTCGCGATAGGCCGGGACTGCGTGAGGTATTCTCGAATCATAGGTCCATCGACCGCGAAGTCTACCCGCGTGGAGGCGGCTTAACCCGGAATCATCTCGAGATGAATGCCACAATACTATCATAACGATCGATAGTTAATAAGCACAATCGAGAAACCCTTTACACAACCATCACAAGATACTAACACACGTAGCTTCCTAACACGTTTACTTATCGAGCAATCAAGAAAGTATTACAAGGCTATCACAAACCAATACAATCAAGTTGTTCACACAAGGTACCTTCTACTATATGATTAACAAGATCGGGTTTTATCCCCAAAGTACTTCATACATTAACTCTTTAAAAGATACGTTACATCTACAAAAGTCACACCATACCCGTAGTATATGAAAATAGAGTGATTATCTTTTAAAGTAAATCAATTACTTCTCTTTGTAAAATCAAGTAGCAACATTCTTTTCCAATGTTCAAGTTTCTCATTTTTAGAAAGGGTTCGTAGTTCATAGTCTTATTCATTTAAGAATATAATTCTCCTTTAAACAACTGAGAAACATAAGCCTTATATGTGAGTAGGATATCTTGTTTATAACAATCTTATTACAAAGACCATGATCTAGGAAATATCATTTTGTCTCATCTTAGCTTCTATGCGGATGGAAGTTTCTACCGGTTTTAATAATACTTAATTATTCAAAACATTTCCTTTTATTAACGCCGCAGATGGTTTGTCGATACACATTCGATTTCAAATCAAGAAACATTCTTAAGCCGTTATACCTAACTTCCCATAAAGCTAGTATAACTCTTAAGTTTTCAAAACCAAATATTACTTCTTCTTTCAAAATGATTCAAAATCTTTTGAAATACTTCAAGTTCTTTATTAACACATAACAAGCCGCTTATAGTTCAAATCGATTACCTTTTCAAGACCACCAAGATTTTCTTACCAACATAAAGTCGTTATAATCAACTTCCCATAAAGCCGTTATAACACTTTATGTTTTAAACCAATCAAATCGTTTAGCACATGACGTCTACCGCACTACATAGTTCACACATATCATGCTAGAAGAGATAGGAAGAGGTTCACATACCTCGCGACGAGTATCGACTAATAGCAAAACGCCCAAGTACTTCAAACCGCTACTCCTTAGCGCAGATCGCGCCATACGCGATTTCAACCTATAAGGCCACAAGGCGCTTATTAACATTTAGATCCCTTCAGAGAACATTCTACGTAAAATTCGCAAGACTCTCCTCCCGCAATAACAGAATCTCCTCAACCGAGGCCGACTACCAAGCCAACCAGGGGTTATACATCTAACCCTAACGTGCAATTCTACTCCACTACTCACTAATAATTTCTAAGTAATTACAAGAATCTTCTTTAAATTCAGCTTAAGTCGCGAGACATTCTGTAAGTATTATTCAGCTTAAGTCAAAAGACATTGCCAATAACTACGTTCAGTTCTATATATAGTATACTTCAACTATATATTCTAACAATATGTAATTTCCAATTACAATAGAGGACAAGATATTTACCTCAATAAGCCCATAATTATCCAAGTATAAAGTCGATCCCGGGCAATCGTTTAGCTCAACTCCGAGCGCTCAACCCGCTCTAAACCACCCTTAGAAGTTCTAACCAACTTCTACACAATACTCCAACGGATTATGGAGATTTTCCTAGGTTTCGGTTTTGTGTGACGGAAGTATAATAGTATTTTCCGGCTTTTCAGATAGGTATATCCTTAGAATACTACAAGGTATATGGCTAAGGTAATTTGGGCATTATAACACTACTTTTGAGAGTATTTCTACCAAGAGGGGGGGTTTATATACGTGACAACACCACAAGGGGTGTATACCCTCGCCACTCCCACTGGGGGTACTCGGCGGGTGGGGAAGGGAACTCTCTAAGCCTCACAAGGGAGAGGACGAGAACAACATGAAGGGAGGAGGGTTTCTAAGACTTAGAACATTTTAGGATGAATAAGTCTTCCAAAGGGGGTATTTATAGTACAAGCCAAGGCCAACCAATGGTCAAGATCTAGCCAAGTCTATGCAAGTGTAGGCCAAGATCATGCCAAGTGCACCTTATCCATCTACCCACAAAATATCCTACCAACTACTTGACAAAACTCACCCAAATCGTCCAAGCTTGACCGCCACACTCCATCAATGAGAGGGTGACAAGTGTCGCCTCTCGTTGGTCCAAAATGTTTCGCCTCTCTAAAAATCCGCAAAAATAAGAAATGACATAGCGGAAATTCCCTACGAAGTTGTGGAAAACGCGTTCACTAAAAACGACTCTAACCGGGTGTTATGCACAAATAAAATTCGCCAAGCACTTTAAGGCACAAACTTTTCTACGCACGTCCTCGCGCATATACTGGAAATACGGTATAACATTCTCCTTCCTTAGAAACATTCGTCCGAATGTTCCTTCTAAGTCTCAAACAACCGCGCGCCAAGATAGTCTTCACTACTATACTTACGAGAACAATCCTGCCACACCTGGCCACAGAAACACCCACGCACATACTTCTATCTAAGCCCTCGAGGAAAACACCTCTAATCATCACCACAAAACACTTCTCACCGGGGTCTAAAATATACTTCCTTCACACCTTCTCTTTACAAAAAAGAAATGATCACATCTATGCTCGCCATACATGCTCGCTTCTCTTTTACTCGTCGTAGATACCACTTTGTCACTTTGCTCGAGGCATTAACCTTCTCGGCGACCCAACAAATGGTACCACTTTTGTCACTTTGTCGCGAGCCTTGCTCCGACGACCCAACAAATGGTATCGGGCTGCATGTGATCCCTGAGGATGTCGTATACTCGAACTCTTTCCACATTTACATCGCTTCGCTTCAAAACTCGGGTTACTATCTCTAACGTGGTCATCATTAATCGAACACTGATGGATCTTCGATACTTCCCGAACATCACAATACGAAGACCGGACGATCGCTTCCCACGCCGGACGCAAATGCTAACATATAGGCAACCCGCCTATCCTTCACATGAACTCACAAAGGCCCAGTAACTCGCTAAGTTCCTCTGTTTTCCAAAACTCGCGCACCCAAACCCGGGTGGTACTTTCAAGAAGACCGACCACAACTGAACTCTAAGCGTCGTCGCCGATTATCCGCACGATTCCTCCGAGCCGCGTAACCTCTTCTAGACAAGCTTCACTATCCACACCGCCGGAACAAGCTCAACCAACTGTCTCAACCTTGCCAACATCGAACCAATCGATCGACAACTTACACTTCCGCCTTACAAGGCTTCATAAGGCGATATCCGAACACCGAAATGGTAGATCAAACACTACCTCCACAGAGACAACAATCCCCACAACTATCCCTGAAATCCAAACACTGGCCCGAGGGCGAATGCGATTGTGAGACTCACCTGAGTTCCTAACCCTGCCTGGTAAACAATTAGAAAACGAAAATAGCCACAACCAGGCTTCACCGTCGACATAAGGTGAAGGTAGGCACCGTGCAGCCTTTCAACCCTTCGATAACTCAACACACGAGTAAACGGCCCCGAACGAAGAACACGATGGGCTGCCCCATCGACCGACCACCGGTCGAACGATCCACGAACTCATACGCCGTTAATCGAATATGGGCCTAACACCTCGTGACCCTACCACAAGGCGGACCACCACAAACCGACCCCACCACCAAAATCGCCGCGGGTTGACCCGCAACGCGGCCTCAACCCGACCCGCAACGCCGCGTCATACTAGCTCCCGAACCTAACAATCTCACTAATCACGTTACGAAAACCTGGCGTCTTCTTAGCTCAACTACCCTCTTTCATTCCACACTACTGGGACCTGTCCCAACATAACTCACGTGCACTATGCACTCCGATAAGGGTCAAACATAACACTACACCTTTTTCTCGAGATGGCCTCACCTCTGGGTCTCTACGTATAAAGCTCTAAGGCTCACACTTTCTCTATCCCCAAAATCTCACTGCTAAACAACCATGATTTCAAATCACAACTAACACACCGCTATCGTAACATAGCACCTAAGGTATACTCACCTTATCACCTATACAAAACTCTAGAGGGTTAAGGATAGATCTATGTTCATCGCTTCACTCCCTTAGTCGTTCTAATCAAACTCGCCTGCAGGCGATAGCTAAGGGAGGTGACGAACTACCCACCTGCGATCAAGGCAAAGTCCTCCTACAAGGACACTATATCGACAACAGACTCGACGGTCATAGTACAACAAGTACCAACTAAAGATGACATTCCCGTGATGGC
Organism: Przewalskia tangutica; assembly: GCA_029844215.1. Classification (NCBI taxonomy): domain Eukaryota; kingdom Viridiplantae; phylum Streptophyta; class Magnoliopsida; order Solanales; family Solanaceae; genus Przewalskia; species Przewalskia tangutica. Next base: position 25,923,971 of record CM056732.1, on the reverse strand, counting down.
GTCGCCAAATCGCGAACCGAAGCCCGGAGTTCTAACCAACTCCTGCATACCCCGAACGTCCTGAAATCCGTGGAAGACCACTCTGCATTGTGGATATGCATAATCAAATCTGCTGGTGAGGTGACTTGCCTCGAAAGTTACCAAAGGACTCTTTGCTCGCCCTTCTCTCGCCCTCGTTAACCCGTCGATCTCTACGCTTTCTACCTTTGTATAAGCTCGCATAACCGCCATGCTCAAGCCTAATCAAGAACTACTTTGCACAACCCTCTCGTTGATATTCATCAAGATTCGCGGTACATCGGTATACTCTCTGGTAGTTAAATCCATAGCTAGTAATAGGGTCGCCTCTTTGCAATCCATATTCTCTGTTCCTGGTCGTGGAACTGAAGGTTCAAATATCATGGCCGCAGTAGGAACTGCCGCCGCCGTGCTAAACTTTGCTGGGGCTAGTGACGTCGCAGAACTCCCCGAATGAAGCACCACCCCAGGTGATGATTGGGCCTGTGCCCACGTAACCCTCTCAGATTTACTTGCAGCCTCCTCGCCGCTTTGCCTCCCCGGGCGGGTTGCCTACGCGAGGCATAACGGTAGGGAAAGAAATACGTCAGGGTCTAACTTACAACACGCCTCTAAGGCACGATCTCAGTGAGAAGAATAGAAACCAATCCTAAATACCTATAGCCTCACGATTATTGGTGTGGTGCACAACACACCGATAATCAAGACTTCATCGATACGGCTCAGACACTTTCCGAGGATTAATCGCTCTGATACCACTTTTGTCACGACCGAACCCGGGCGTGGATCGTGCCTTACCCTGCACCCAAGTAGACATACATCGAGTAATCACGAACATAAAGACAATACATGAAACCAAAGTGTAATAAGACAGTGAAATAAGACAAAGCAACTAAAAACGGTTACCTTCGGTATATATATAAATAACAACTTTTTCAACATGAACAGTTTAATCTTTTTTTTACAAACCCTGCCCACAACAAGATTACTGCACTTAAGAAATGATACGACAACAATGGCGGATGCCCCGCCATACCCCGAACGTAAGCACCTACAACAACAGGGACTATACCAAGATAAGCCTCCGAGAAACGGAGCTTCCCAAACGCTAAACTGTGACTCGAGAGCTAGGATCAACGATCGGTGTACCTCAACTGCGCATTTAACGCAGCCAAGCGAGGTCGATAACAAAGTGCAGAGTATGTGAAATCAAAATACATATCAGAAATGAAATCATAGCATCATATAAAGTAGAGACATGTATGATAACCAAACTACGATTACAACAAAGAGCCATGTCAAGTCGTGACTCACGCCTCAAGTCATCACTCAAGTATAACAATGGGTCTCGGGCCCACAACATCAATCATGCCCGTGGAATACCTTCCTCACCGCCAGAGTCTATGATATAAAGCACCAAGGAACACACATGAACACCAGTCCCACTGTGTCATAATAAATCAGACGGTAAATGCGAAGGCATAGCCGACTACTAAAAACCCACGCACCAACAAGGTCATGAATCAGATCATAAGATCTGTCTGCACCGTCACATGATCAAAGCCGCCACTTGCCCGCAGATCAATGTACGCGTCTAACCCTCGAACTCCCGCACTCGCGTAGGCCAATCTCATCGCCCGCATGAGGTATTCCGCGTCGGTAGCTACTCCCGATCGCCCCGACTTCGCATCCGCGTAGCCACATGGACCGCATGCCCATAAAGGACGATACTAACTCCGGAACTCGTAGCTCGCATAGGCCCCGGGACTGCGTGAGGTATTCTCGAATCATAGGTCCATCGACCGCCGAAGTCTACCCCAGACGGAGGCGGCTTAACCCGGAATCATCTCAAGAGATGAATGCCACAATACTATCATAACGATCGATAGTTAATAAGCACAATCAAGAAACCCCTTTACACAACCATCACAAGATACTAACACACGTAGCTTCCTAACACGCTTACTTATCGAGCAATCAAGAAAGTATTACAAGGCTATCACAAACCAATACAATCAAGTTGTTCACACAAGGTACCTTCTACTATATGATTAACAAGATCGGGTTTTATCCCCAAAGTACTTCATACATTAACTCTTTAAAAGATACGTTACATTCACAAAAGTCACACCATACCCGTAGTATATGAAAATAGAGTGATTATCTTTTTAAAGTAAATCAATTACTTCTCTTTGTAAAATCAAGTAGCAACATTCTTTTCCAATGTTCAAGTTTCTCATTTTTAGAAAGGGTTCGTAGTTCATAGTCTTATTCATTTAAGAATATAATTCTCCTTTAAACAATCTGAGAAACATAAGCCTTATATGTGAGTAGGATATCTTGTTTATAACAATCTTATTACAAAGACCATGATCTAGAAATATCATTTTGTCTCATCTTAGCTTCTATGCAGATGGAAGTTTCTCTGGTTTTAATAATACTTAATTATTCAAAACATTTCCTTTTATTAACGCCGCAGTTGGTTTGTCGATACACATTCCGATTTCCAAATCAAGAAACATTCTTAAGCCGTTATACCTAACTTCCCATAAAGCTAGTATAACTCTTAAGTTTTCAAAACCAAATATTACTTCTTCTTTCAAAATGATTCAAAAATCTTTGAAATACTTCAAGTTCTTTATTAACACATAACAAGCCGCTTATAGTTCAAATCGATTACCTTTTCAAGACCACCAAGATTTTCTTACCAACATAAAGTCGTTATAATCAACTTCTCATAAAGCCGTTATAACACTTTATGTTTTAAACCAATCAAATACGTTTAGCACATGACGCTCACCGCACTACATAGTTCACACATATCATGCTGTAAGAGATAGGAAGAGGTTCACATACCTCGCGACGAGTATCGACTAATAGCAAACGCTCAAGTACTTTCAAACCGCTCTACTCCTTAGCCGCAGATCGCGCCATACGCGATTTCAACCTATAAGGCCACAAGGCGCTTATTAACATTTAGATCCCTTCGTAGAACATTCTACGTAAAATTCGCAAAGACCTCCCCGCAACAACAGAAATCTCCCTCAACCGAGGCCGGCTACGAAGCCAACCGGGGTTATCATCTAACCCTAACGGTACAATTCTACTCCACTACATCATAATACAGCCTAAGTAATTACCTCGGTAATCTTCTTTAAATTCAGCTTAAGTCGCAAGACATCACTGTAAGTATTATTCAGCTTAAGTCAAAAGACATTGCCAATAACTACGTTCAGTTCTATATATAGTATACTTCAACTATATATTCTAACAATATGTAATTTTCAATTACAATAGAGGACAAGATATTTACCTCAATAAGCCCATAATTATCCAAGTATAAAGTCGATCCTGGCAATCGTTTAGCTCAACTCCGAGCGCTCAACCCGCTTCTAAACCACCCTTAGAAGTTCTAACCAACTACACAATACTCCAACTGACTATGGAGATTTTCCTGTGGTTTCGGTTTGTGACTCGACTAAGTATAATAGTATTTTCTGGCTTTTCAGATAGGTATATCCTTAGAATACTACAAGGTATATGGCTAAGGTAATTGGGCATTATAACAATACTTTTGAGAGTATTTCTACCAAGAGGGTATATATACGAGACAACACCACAAGGGGTGTATATGCTCGCCTACCACTGGGGTACTCTCGCCAAGGGGTGGGGAAGGAACTCTGGCTAAGCCTCACAAGGGAGAGGACGAGAACAACATGAAGAGGGGAGGGTTTCTAAGACTTAGAACATTTTAGGATGAATAAGTCTTCCAAAGGGGTATTTATAGTCAAGCCAAGGCCAACCAACGGTCAAGATCTAGCCGTGCTATGCAAGTAGGCCAAGATCATGCCAAGTGCACCTTATCCATCTACCCACAAAATATCCTACCAACTACTTGACAAACTCACCCAAATCGTCCAAGCTTGACCGCCACACTCCATCAATGAGAGGGTGACAAGTGTCGCTCCTCGTTGGTCCAAAATGTTTCGTCTCTCGAAAAATCCGCAAAATAAGAAATGACATAGCCGGAAATTCCCTACGAAAGTGTGGAAAACGTTTACTAAAAACGACTCTAACCGGGTGTTATGCACAAATAAAATTCGCCAAGCACTTTAAGGCACAAACTTTTCTACGTACGTCCCTGCGTACATACTCTGGAAATACGGGGTATAACACTAACCTTTATGCTATGTACTTTGTTTGTGTGTAAATACAATGTATAAGTGGAGAATTTTCTATAACCTATGGGAGGTGGAATGACAAGAGTTGGAGGGGAAATGAAAGGGGGGGGGGGGGGAGGGAAGGGACCTGCAATGCTTCATGCCTTCCTTTTTTTTTTCTTCTTATTTTCATTTTATCTATCTATTTATCCAACTTTAACACTAACTCTATCCCATGCAATTTATTCTTTGTTTTCTTATATATATATTTTTATTAACCCAAAAGATAGAACACAAAAAGATTATCAGACACTCTATGACTCTAAGTTCTAATCTTTCTTTTTCCCAGAAGCAACAATAAGGTACTACAATTTTGGCAAAATGAGAGAAGAAATTTCAATAATCTATACATATTTGAGCCCCTATATGGAATTAAAGTAATAGTTGTCAATGAAATGCTCACAATGAAATTAGAAATAAGAAATGCAAAACTCACAATGAAATGCTCACAAATGGTCGATTCATGGATGGGTGTTTTCGCTTGAAGAAATGCACAACCCAACGATTAGGGGTGTGTGTTGAACAAATCTGGTGTTGTTGATGAAGAATATGATGTTGCTGATGATGAATTACACGATTTTCTTGCTTGAAATGAAGATTATGTTGATGAACAATGAAGTTCTTTACCTAGGGTTGAAGAAATGAGTTTAAAATTGAAATGGGGTGAAAGTCGACAGAGGGGATTATTAATTAGAATCGCGGGTTTAGAAATAAAATGGGTCAGGTCGGATATATATTATTTAAAAAAAGAAAAGAAAATTAAATTTGTATTTCAAAAATCGTCACAAAAACATGTGACAATTGAAATCAGGCTGTCACAAAGCTGTGACGGAAAAACTGTCACATATCTGTCACGAACAACCATTGACCAGAAAGTCAATACAAAAATCGTCATAACATGTGACGGTTGCTAAAACCGTCACACTCAAACTGTTACCGTAGATCATTTTTTTGTAGTGACATTTTCTTTTGATCTTTTGATTTTCTCTGTGAGGGTAGAAGGCATGTAGTGAATATACAATATGCATATCATATATACCCTGAAAGATTATGATTTGAATAAATATTTCCTCTTAAGGAGAAAGGTGCTGCGCCGGGGCCTCGAGAGTATATCATGTATACAAGGGAAGTATATCTTAGTGTATATCACTTAGATAACCAAGTTGTGGGAGTTCTGGGCTCAACCCATTTTCTCCTTTCCTTTGATGCCTCTATTCATTGACTTTAGCCGGGCTAGGCCCACCAGTGCTGTCTCATTTCCGATTTTACATTACTTGTACTATCTTAGATGGGCTAGGCCCAATTACTGTATCCTAGTTGTTCTTATTCAACTGTGGATTGTTACCTTCTCTATATTCTTTTTCTTGGGTTTTGTGATACTTCTTTTAATCAGTATGTGTCCTTGTTAATGTGTGATACATATGTGAATCACTTGTAAAGCTTGTGTGTTTAAATATGATAAGTCTAAATACCTTCTAACTTGTATTTTCCTTTTCCCCTCTTTTTTTCCGTCTACACATCACAATGGGACACTTGGGCCTCCGCACATCTCAAGCCAGTTGGGCCTTCATCAAGTTCGATTGTTGTAGTTCCGCATTGAAGGTCCAGCTATAAGTGAAAATAACCAACTGGCGGGCTTCGGTAGGCCTAAACTTATCTCCTTCACCTTTAATATATTTGTATGCACTTCTAAAAATCTGGACTTTTTTGGTATGAAAATTGAACTGAACAATGAAAAAATTGGACTATTTTGAGAAAAAAACAAAGCTGAAAACTTGGACGAAAATTTAAGCTTCAAAAACTGATTTTAAATGGAAATTGGGACGAGTTTTTACAACCTTTAAGGATTATTTTTGGGCCAAGCCCAACTCGTTTGATTTCTAAAGAAATAGAAGAAAGACCCTTTGCAAGCCTAAGTTTGAGATGATGGTTTGTGAATATGAGTTGACCTATTAAAATAACAAAAGACTTGTATTTTATTTAAAACACATAGCATGTCATTCCAAACAAACTATACTCTTTTTTTTTTAAATGTATAAGGATATTGGACAAACCATTGGACTAAAATAGTGGAGTTCTATTAAAATTAAATTTTGAATGTGCTTTAGTCTGAAAATGGATTGACTAAACTCCCCTGTACGAACTTTTCAAGCGGAATTCAAATCCTTTGTTTTCAAAACCCCCGTTCAAACTTGAAATGAAAATGAGATAACATGTTATGATTTTTACGGAAAATAAACACTCTTAAAGCAATTTTTATCAATTAAACATGCTATAGAACCTAAAAATCAACCGTATTCTCCAGATTCTTAATACCGGAGTGTTTAACACCTTCCTCGGGGTTCATCAGAACCATTACCTCCAACTCTGGTTTAAAAAGGATTTTCCACAGATTTTGAATAAACTCTTTTACCCAGTTTTCCTAATTTCTTAATAAATTAGGTGTCGACTCTAAAAGATAAATATCCAAATAGAGTTCCAACAACCTCTTAGTAGCTTTTATGCCTCCGCGTAAAAGTAAACCGTAACAAGTACGACATTTCACCTGTAGACAGATGGTCAGTCTGATCGTACTATTCAATTTCTAGAGCATATGTTGTAGGTATGGGTGATTAACTTTAGTTGCCATTGGGACTAATTGTTGCCCTTAGAAGAGTTTGTCTAGAACAACATTTATCATTTGAGTATTGAGATGACATCATTTGAGGCTTTGTATGGTATGAGGTATTGTTCTCCAGTTAGTTGGTTTGACGCGTTCGAGGTGAGGTAGTGGGGTACATAACTGTTGAGATATTCCTTGAATAAAGTGAAGTTGATTCAGGAGAAGCTCCTAGCGGCTCAGAGTAGATAGAAAGAGTATGCGGATTAGAAGCTTCATGATGTGGAGTTCATGGTTGCTGATCAGGTTCTGTTGAAGGTTTCATTCATAAAAGACGTGATGAGATTTGAAAAGAAGGAAAAGTTGAGTTCAAGGTTTATTGGGTCATTCGAGATCATTCGGTGCATTGGTGATGTTGCGTATGAGTTAGTTTTACCACCTGGTTTATCAGTTGTTCATCCCGTATTCCATGTTTCTACCATTCCAGATGAGTCCTACATAATCAAATGGAACTCGGTGTTTTTTGACTAAAATTTGGGATTTGTGGAAGATCTTGTGATAATTTTGGATAGGCAAGTTAGAAAGCTGATGTCCAACGAAGTAGCTTCAGTAAAGGTGCAACAGAACCATCACCTAGTTGAAGAGGCCACTTGGGAGACCTTAGAGGATATACAGGACCGATATCTAGAGTTGTTCGTCAGTTCAAGTATCATCCTCTTTGTTTCCTTTCATATCATTTGAGGACGAACGATTATTTGATTGGTATTTAATGTAATGACCTATTTGGTCCTTTATTCCATTTCAACATATTTTTCCCCAAATTACCCTTCTAGTTCTCTCTTTTAGTATGTATGACTCGCGGGGATGTATGACGCGCTTTTTGAAGAAATTGTGTTTGTTTTAGAAGGGAAATCCTAATTTTGAAGTTTCTTAAGTTATGATTTTGAAGAATTTGACTAAAAGTTGACTTTTGAGTAAATGCATCTGTAATTGATTTTCGTTAGTTCCCTTAGGTCTGGAATGCGGTTTATGATTTAGTCGAGCTGTTGGTTTGGGCTGCCGGCGTTTGGGAGTATTTTTGGTGTTTGGTTGAGATTATGTAAATTTAAGGTTTTGGAGTTGACATTGGTCAATACCAGGTCAAGACAACTTTTTTTTTGGGAATTCCCAGTATGCGAACAGTTTTGTTGCATATTTTATGACTGAAATACATATTTAGTTTGTGTTTAAGGGGTCTCGGGTGAGTTTCGAGTGTCGAATCATAATTCAGGGAAATCAAAATTTTTCTGTGTTCACTTGCTGGTTTCCATCTTCACGTTCTTGAGGGAGGGATCGTGATCGCGTGACTTGATCGGGTTGGTCAACACAATCGTGAGATATTTGTTGTATTCATGAAGGAGGAAGAGGTTGAGCCGGGTCATGCTTCACGTTTGTGATGTTTTGGCCAGGTCAGGGTTGCAATCGCGAGGCGTGGCTTGCGTTTGCAAAGAAGCGTAGGGCAGAACAATGATTGAAATCCAAACTTCGATTTTTGACTCCATTGCTCATATAAATCAAGTTCTAGAGCTCATTTTTTTGTGTGAAATCAAGTGTTTTTGTCAAGATTCAGTCTTGGGGTAAGATTCTAACACTCATTTAAGTAATTCCCCATGAATCATTTAATTGTTATTCAATCCTTCCTTGGTTTTAGATTGTACAATAAGGGTTTTGTCATGAATTGAGTTTTGTAAAAATTATTGAAATTGAAGGTTCAAATGTGATTAGAATTTCATGATTTTAGGATATTGAATATTTAGATTATGGGAAAGTTATTTTAAGTAAAATTCCATGTTTGTTCATGGGGCCCTGGTTTGGATATTTTGGGCACGTTTTTGGATTTCGGGGAATGTATAGAAATATAGGTGTTGTTAGATTTATATACTCATCTAGAATGCATAAATGATAGATTTGGATCGAGTTGAAGCTTCTTGAAAAGGAAAGAAGATTTCTTGAGGAGTTTGTGACACATTTCTCGGCCTTCGAGGTATGTTATAACTTACTCTTTTAGACTCTATTTGGAGGTTCTCATATATAATATAAATGGTGTCGGGGTATGCATGTGAGACTTTGGGCAATGGAGGTGGTGATGATAAATCCACCGGCTTGGTATGGTTATTGCTTATGTGGGTTATGACAATCATATTATACTCGAACTCTTGGATTCTTCATCGTGATATATCTCTTAAAAATCATGTAAGGGGAATAATTCTTGAAAGTGAGTTGATATTATGTAACTATATGCCATTCTCATGTTCATTCATATATTCATAATATTGTTGGTATATGGAATCATGAACGCCATAGTTCATCCTTATTTATACCCTTATTGATTGAACTGTTAGAAAGGGAATACAAGGTGGTCTCAAATAATGGAATAAAGGTAAGAGTGTTGTTTTCACAGTCTGATGGTAAAGATGGGCGGTATAGTGAGTTTCTCATAGTCTAGAGATAAAGTCGGGTAGTGCAGTAAGTGGTCACAGTCCAATGAGAATTAGCCTTGGCCGGTATAGTGATAGGTATATGGACCTCACGAGTTCCCCATAGGTCATGACTACATGGGAAATCCCTTACCATGTGTGTACCATGTTTGTATTGACAAATTGCATTGTATATCACTTAGAATCACACTATCCCTAAATAATTATGTGGTCCCATGATACATTTTTATGATAAAATGAAAATGCTTAATTTTTATGCTTGTAATTAACAGAGCTTTGAGCTTTATGACTAATTTAGAGCCGAACGGGCTTAAAGGATATTTAAAGAAGAATAATTAAGCTTTATGACCTGAATTGGATGTGAACTTGGTAATCTCATAATCTAAAGAAATTAATGACTTTCTGCAATATGTATGGTCCGTCGTTATTTATATTGTTTATGCTTGTTTCTTCGTTATCGACATATGATACTTACGGGGTATACTACACTTGCTGCACTTTGTGTAGATACTGATCTGGGTTCCAATTTGAGTTCTCATGTTTTTTTAAAATCTAAAATAATTAGCAAAATGCATGTTGTGTTTTATTAAAGAAAAAGTCTTAGTACGTGAGGCCCATATCACCCAATTTGGATACGTTGGAGGTCGCATCGCAACCTAGGGTGATTGTCTGGAGGAGTTTTATGAAAATTAGCTAAGTATGGGAGTGGGGAAGAGCGTCGCATAGACTAATATTTGGATCTTTCTCGCGATTGTTCTGCCCCGACCTATGAATATGAAACTTACTTGGATTTTTTAGAATCTACTCATTCCAACGCTGTTCTCAAGTCCCAGGCTGCAATTTTATCCTCTCCCCATCCTCCTATGTCAAGGTAAGATCACTCTAATGATTTCAAATATTTTCTATTAATTCATTATTATTAACATGATTCAACCAAAACATATGATTTCCAAGGTAAATCCTTCCCAGGAGTTGAAAGCTAGGGTTTTGGTGTTCTTTGTCAGCCTATAAATTTAGTTCGTTAAATTGGAACGATTACATGTATGTAAGACTAATTCTCTACGTGCGGTAATATCATTGTTCTTCCTTATGCCATGTTTTCCTATAATTTCCATGAAAATTGCATTAGCAATAGATTTATGCCCTAGTTTCATGATAGGGCTTAACGTTTCTATACTTTAAATGATATAGCTTTGTATTTCATTTATATCACTCTGAACATCATGAACTCTGCACATAATCCATGTATCTTTATGTTTTTATTTCCATGAGCTTCAAGTATGAAACACGAAATGTCCACGATTAGTTATTACTCTAACTTTCATGAATACTCTAACATTCCATGTGTCATGATAATTATACTATGTATACATGTTAGAACTATAGTATAATGACCGTATGATTCAAATACACACAATATGAATTACGAAATGATAAACATTTTTACTTGGGCCTGAGGCCACATGTTGTATATCTATACTTGGGCCTGAGGCCACATATTGTGCACTTATAATTGGTCTAGAGGCCAAATGTATGAACTTTAATAAACATGTGATTTTCCATGTTCAAGGGAGGTTCTTATGATTATGATACTCATGTTCAGTTAGTCTCATGTTTCTGTTTACTTTCAGTATTCAGTTATGTTATGCGCTTATAATTATAGGCTATCCATTACCTCGAGCACTCCATTGATAATTATTCATTCAATTAGTTTTACATATGAGTACTATTCCACAATACTTATGTCTCTTTTTCTGAGGGGTGCTACATTTCATAGAGAGACTCAAGGCGACAAAACTTCTCATTAGGACTTGCTTGTATCAATCAGTTGTTAGCCCCACATCAGTCTAGGTGTTATCGTTTAGTTCAACTTTATTAGACAATTAAGGTATTTCGGGGCCCTTGTCCTGATCATAGTTAGTTTTTATGTTCATGTCAAAAGCTTTGTAAATTAGACTAACATGTCATGTTAGTATGTCAGATATTGTTTTAGCCATGGTGGCTAGCCACACGTTATGTTTTGAAACTATTTATGTTTTCATAATTAAAGATTTATTTAAACTTTTCAGTATTTAACTGCTCTTATGATTTATATTCCGCATATGCTCATGTTTCACGTTATTTAAATTCATATATGTGGTTCTCTCAGTCAAGTTCAGGAACCTAATTCCTGTCTACCCAGTCATAGGTTCTAGGCGTGACAAAGATTCAAGTGTCTTAGGGAGTCTATAAAGTTATGTCTAGTGGAGTCTCTTTTGTGTGTCTGTGTGTGCGCCATACATGTAAATGGATGAAAACCAAGACATTTAGGATTGTGGCACTTCTTTTATAACTCTATATTGTGCAGTTAGAGCTATTTATTCAGAAAATAATTCTAACTAGTGAGTATTACGTTTCTTAAAAACTATCTGCCACAAGAAAGTCAGTTACGAGCTACTAGGGATGTTGCCCTAAAAGTGGACTCTGAGACTCATGAAGTTCACACTAGGCCTTAGGGACTTCCATCGGGTTTAGTATCCCCGACTTTATACCTACCAACTACGGAAAGGCCTATGGAGGTTCGTACCACAGTCACTTCACTGTCAAGTTCATCTATTGTGGATGTTAGCGGAGCTATCCAGTTGTTCACCCAAATTGTTGTTACGCAAGCTAAGCGTCAGTGAACTATGTTTCTAGGATAATTACCTATCTCTAATTCTTCTTCAGTCTACTTCTACCTGTCCTCAAGCCCATCACTGTCAATATCTCACACCTCCACATTGGGGTATCTGTCCTCCCCCTCATCACATGCCCAAATCATCTCAGCCTCGCTTCCAACATTTGTTCCACCACAGAGGCTACTTCTAGCTTGTATCGTAAAACTTAGTTTCTAATATTATCTCTCCTAGTATGCTCACACATCCATCTAAGCATCCTCTTTTATGCTATATTTATCTTCTGAACATGAGAGTTTATGACTGGACAACACGCCACCTCGTACAACATAGTTGGTCTAACAACTACCCTATAGAATTTACCTTTAACTCTCGGTGACACATTCTTATCACATAGGACACCAGATGTGAGCCTCTATTTTATCCACCCCCTCCAATATGATATGTCACATCTTCGTCGATCTCCCAATTTTCTTGAATTATAGACCCAAGATACTTGAAGTTTTCTCGATTAGGGATGACTTGCATATGAATCCTCACTTCCTAATCCGTCTCTTATGATGTGACACTGAACTTGCACTCCATGTACTCTATTTTCGTCTTGCTCAGCCTTCGGCCTTTAGCCTTTTTAGACTCTATGGTATATCTCCAAACCTCCAGTCTATCATTAAATCTGTTACGTTTATCATCGACCAATACTATATATGTAGTATGCAAATAACATACATCCTGGTATTTCCTCTTGAATATGTCATGCCAATTCATTCATCACCAAGAATAAAAACGGGCTGAAAGCTGATCCTTGGTGCAACCCATCATTACTATGAAATGTTTTGAGTCTCCTCACACTATCCTCACTCGGATCTTGACACCATCATACATATTGTATGCCATATGTATACACCTCTAGACTCCAAGAATCTCCATAAAATCTTTCTTGAGATATTGTCATATGCCTTTGTAGGTCTATGAACACCGTATGTAAGTCTCTTTTCTCTCTATATATTTCTCCAACAATCTTCTTATAAGATGAATGATTTCTGTTGTCAATCGCCCACCATGAATATCTAATTGGTTCTCTGAAATAGACACATTCCTCATCATCCTCATCTTGACAACCTTCATCCAAACATTTATAGCGTGACTTAATCGTATTTTGGTAAAATATAGTTATCAAAAGATATATAGAAGTGGGATTTTCTTGATGTCACTGAAGGTATTCTTGGATATAATGCGCGTAGGGGAATAGTAACTAACTATTATAAGTGCTTCGAAAGGATAGTCAGTAAAGATTATAATAGAAATAAACTTGAGGTCAACAAGAATTGTGGAAACAATAAACTTTGTGATCTTGATATTCTTCTTGAATTAGTCTTGGATCTTTGTGCCAATTTCCGAACGCTCCTTGAATCTTGATAACCTGAAATCAAGAGACACTAAATCTACTTTGTTACAACTGTGCTGAGTCGAGTGTTAGCACTCTTTCCTTAAGATATGATTGCCCCGCATATATCCTTTTACGTTAATGGGCAATAGAGTCCCAAGATAAAACAACATCTAACAAATGAGCAAAGAAAACTCAAGTGTTTCTCAAGAAGAACTTTAAGTGTTTGAAGTATGCTAGAGAGGAAGAAGATTTTCAAAACTTTGCAAGTCTTTCAAGTATGAAGTTCAAGTGTTTCTCCAATTTAACCAAAGTCTCAATTTATAGTATTGTAATAGGGCTTCTTCAAGTGCCCATATAATGGTCATTTAAATGCCATGTAATGGCCATTCAATCCACCAAGTAATGCAGCCAAATAATTATTGATTTATGGAGGAAAAACTGACATCTTAATTCCCTACAACGTCCCCATAATCAGCCAAACTTTTGGACTTCTATCGCACAAACACTGTCTCGGAAGCACCGGGGCTGGGCCTCAGAGGCGTCGCGGCGCCGCGGAACCAATAGTTTGAGACTTGAATTAGCACCGCAGCTCGGCCATTGAGGCGCCGTGGCCCAGCTGGCGGTGGCGCCACGGTGGTGTCGCGACCCTTTTCTGACCCGTTTCAATCTTACACTTCGCACACTTCTTCCTTCATTTACCAACGTAGAACACTCGCCATTTAGCCAACGACCGTCCATCATTTTATGTATAAAAAATTTACTTACGTACCAATATCTCTTTCACTAGGGAAATATACGATCCTTGGTACAACGCGTGCACGTGTGTGGAAACTATGTTTCCAACATACGGGGCCCCAATTGTTCAAGTCATAAATAATGGGATAAACTATATTCCACATTAATAAATTTCCAACAATACCCTCTTGAAAGAGATTTTGGCGCACTCACAAGGTGCCCTTTTAGCAATATTTCGGCAGACCGATGTTGCATCAGGAGAGGTAGCTTCCGCTTTGAACCTTTCTTAGTTGAATACCATCGGACTTACTTACTGTGTGGTGATATGATATCTTGAACCGTCAGTGTTTAGTGTAATCCTAGACAATGGTACCAACACAACAACTTTCCTTACTCTGTTCTTCTTAATATTTTATCTGTTGTGGTCGTGGACACACTTTGATTCTTAAGTGCGTTCATTTGAGGCGGCATATCCTCGCACTTAAATAAGTGGTCTCCTACAAAGTATCCTGCTACCCCACTTCACAAGTGTTAGGAACTATAAAAGTTTTCCCAAACCTAACTTCAACCATTGAGGATCATTAAAGGTTTTGGAAACTTAACCTCCACCCACCATGCAGGTAGAACTTTAAGGTCTATCACGGGAACGACTTTGGATTCATGATTCTTTACAGAAATCATCATCCGAAGTGCTCTTATTTCCACCGAAGCACTCAACTGAACCTTTTGCAGCTTAGTTTTCCCATTGAACCAAATTCTTGGGATCTCCAGTCAGTATGGTTGGGTTACCACTGCACATGTTCGGATTGTTTGGGTTTTAAGCCCATTTTCCTAGACAGGCAGAAATCTTGATCTTCGGGTAGTCCCTTAGTCAAATGGTACATTATATTCTTTGATTAGTAATCAAAGAAGTGACACCTATGATGATCAACTGCCATACGATCTTATGTCTCCGACATATATGTCCAGACACCATCATCCGTGCCCTACAGTGTATAACTGACAAATGCACGTATTTCTCCCAATAAGGAACATCCTCTAAGAGGTTGTGAAGTTACTCAACTTATTTTCATGCTTTGTCTAAAGAGATAAACCCCGATTCCATCATTAATCAGCCGATGCAAGTTTTCTTAGAGGATTTTCAAAGACACATCATACACATCTACTTGTAGCTTTGGTGTTCTTCAAGTCTGATGTCCAGTTTGCATTATTGTGTTCTCCCAGAACCGCTAGACATCCAGAATATTATAATCCATAGATAAGCGAATATTTTAGATATCGTCATATCCGATTTGACGCCTTCTATTGATCATTTTCAGAATCACGAGTGAACCTTAGTTCAAATGATCTATTTTGTAAGCTAATACAGGTCGGTTGTAGTGTGTAAAATATATTGAACTACATGTGACCTGCACATATCGCTCTATATGGGTGCACCATGATTTCAATAAATTTTATGATTCATATTCATTGGTGACTTCAACGAGACTGTCAAACACCTCACAAATGAGTTTGGAATTAGACCAGTCCGTTAGATGTCTTAGAAATCTCAATTCCTAAGATGACATCTGTAATACTCATATCCTTCATGTCGAAACATTATTTCAACATATTATTAGTCTCTAGGATCAAACTAGAACTACTCCACGTGATCAACATGTCGTCTACGTAAAGACATATCATAACGAATGAGTCAGAATTGTCTTTCATGTAGACACATTTGTCACACTCATTAATGGAGAAATCCTTCAATAGTAGAATACTATCAAAGCTTTTGCATAATTGCTTCGGGGCCTATTTTAGCCCGTACAAAGATTTTATAAGTCAACAAACTTTCTTCTCATGTCCTGGAACCACATACCTCTCGGGTTTGTTCCATACAAATTTCTTCTTCCACATTCAAACTGTCGATTTTCCAAATGTTGGGTTTCTAACTTCAGAGTCAATATTTCTGTCGTCAGATTCATTGTTTCTGTTTTATCTGAAACTTTCAGGACCAAAATGTAAACATTTCAGGGGCCAAAATAGAAGTTAAGGAAGAAGCACAACAATCCACAAAACCAACTCTTCGGTTAGGAAGGTTGTCTCAATATCCATGTCACGCAAGACTTCAGTGGCCCTGAATGTTAAGCTATACACAATGGATCATATGTCCAAGTAGCCGAGGCCTTATACTCGTCAATAGATCCACCAGCTTTGTACTCAATTTGAGTATCCACTTTTATAACCCAACAGTTCTTTTCCCGGAGGAAGGTCAACCATTACACAAGTATGGTTCTATACGATGGAATCTATTTTCCTCTCAGTAGCTTCTTTCTAAATCAGCGCTTCTGGAGTTGACAATTCTTTGTTAATTGTCCATGGTTTATTCTAAACCATTCAAGCTATAAGACCTGGAACAAGTCTGTGTCCCCTCTTTGTTCCGTCTTGGTTCAACGTCTAGAATTCCTAAGTTCTGTAGATCTGGAACATTAAGTTCTGGATAGTCAGCAACTTCTGAGTCCTATAGATCTGAAATGTCTAGTTCTGTACAGTCAGACACTCAATGGTTCTTGTTAACCTCGAGCAATTACTTATTTTTTGTTCTCAAAGAAAGTTATCTTCAAAGAATTCAGCATTCTTTGACACCAAGAGGCAATAAGCCGTTACTTGCAGATCCAGTGGATATGCAATCTACAGTCTTTAGATCCAACTTGACATGTTTCGATATTCTAACATCTACCAAGCCACCCCACATCACAACATTTGTAGGAGAGGTCATTTCTATGTTTCACATAGAGGGTTATCCTTATCTTTATGCGGAGTTCTGTTGAGAATCACATTAGCGGTAAGGATTACCTTGCCCCACATATTTTGGGCGTTTGGATTTGCGCTTGGCTAACACCGTTAGACTGAGGTGAGTAAGGATCAGTCATTTGTTGAATGATGCTTCACATTCTCCCCCTCTATCACTACGAATTCTTCAATCCGTAGGCTTAGTTGATTTTCAAATTCTGCTTTGTAGCTCTTATCCGCTTCAATAACTTCATCTTTGCTTTTCAACAAACAAAGGATGTAATACGTTGTACTATCGTCAATGAAGGTCACACCGTACTTGTCTCCCCCTCTCTATTTTGCACTAGCTTTAAATCACCCATGTAGGTGTGACTAAGGTCCAGAGGAGCGGTGCTTCTTTCGCAATTCTTTCAACGGAATGGAAATGTGATTTTACCTCTTCGCCCACCTCAAATTCATTTTTGAGTTTTTATGTCGACAGAAGGCAACAATCTCAACTTCGTTAGATGTTGAATGACTTTTTATTTAACGTGTCTTAATCTATGATAACACAGATGCACATATTATAAATATACCATTCATTTGGCTACAAACATACTGTACCATTCTTAGTTATTACAGACCTGTTGGACTTAGACTCAAACCAGTTTGACCAACATCGTTCCTGAAACCAAGTTTGGTAAATGCATCATCTCCTTTTAGAGTGATCCCATTCCCTTAAGTCCTTTTGGGGACAACCTCTTTAACCTCTTCTACTTTAGATGTGGCGTTGCTTCACATGAACAACCTATTGCCCATGATTAGGGCGTAACCCGATTATATGTGATCTAGATACTCTGACCCACTTCAGTTGCTTTGGCAGACTGAGTGTCTAATTTCTTTTGGCCTTCAGATCATTTAAGACCTGGAAACTAAGGCCCACTCCAATCGCCTGTAGGCTTTGTATGACTGAGTGTCCAATACTATCCTATCAAATGAAGGATCTTATGTCAAAAATAGTGACATATTTGTCTTTAGTCCTCTTCCCTTGTGATTGGTACCCAGGGAAATTCCTAGGGCTTACTTAGGATTGTCCATAATTCCAATTTTATTACAACCTAAGACCATATCTTTTAACCCGTTGTTTACAATAGTCCAATCTTTAAACGGGAAGGTAGGTGAGATTAAACTTCTGATTTTAAGGTGTAAGGAATATATGGAAACCATTTTCATATTCATAGACTTACTTTATTCATTTTAATCAGACATCTTTTAATCTCATTTTTGACAAGGAAGAATAATTAACTTATACCTTTTGGATTCTGGCCCACGTCAGTCACTTTATTGGACTGTGTGTCCAAATCATCATTACAATAAGATATAGGCCTTCTGTTACAAGATAGAACATCATCTTCAATCTTCCCCTCTTGTTTAGTTGAATCTTCAACCTCTTGTGGGTGCTTGTTTCCACCACTCTTGGGAGCGGTGACCGCAACTCTTCCTTGATCATTAGCCGTACCAGCATGACTATCAATAATATCTTGAAGTTCAACATTCGAGACAAAGACCCCACCTTTAACAAAAACAGATTTGTAACTATCATCAAAGAGAGTCAAAACTAGGACCAAATTTGAGAGCACGGTTGTTGACACTGACAGTGTTTGAACTGTTAACAGAACTATTTTCAAGAAGAAAACCATAGCCAAATTTGGGATCATATCTGCTGGCAAACATCTTTCGAGCACTAATACAAATCTTGTCTTAAGATTCTTGGATATAATGCGTGTACGGGAATATTAACTAACTATTACAAGTGCTTTGAAATGATAAACAATAAAGATTACAATAGCAATGAATTGAGGCAACAATAAGCTTTTGTGATCTTGATCTTCTTCTTAAATCAGTCTTGAATCTTTGTGCCAATTTCCGAACGCTCATTGAATCTTGATAACCTGAAATCAAGAGACACTAAATGTACTTTGTTACAATTGTGTTGAATCGAGTGTTAGCACTCTGTCCTTAAGACAAGATTGCCTCGTATATATCATTTTACGATAATGGGAAATAGTCTTTCAAGATAAAACAATATCTAACAAATGAGTAAAGTAAACTCAAATGTTTCTCAAGAAGAACTTTCTGTGTTTGAAGTATGCTAGAGAGGAAGAAGATTATCAGAACTTTGCAAGTGTTGCAAGTCTTTCAAGTATCAAGTTCAAGTGTTTCTCCAATTGAGCCAAAGCCTCAATTTATAGTAGTGTAAGAGGGCCTCTTCAAGTGCCCATGTAATGGCCATTCAATCCACCAAGTAATGCAGCCAAATAATGGTTGATTTATGGCGGAAAAACTAACATCTTAATGCCCCAAAACGTCCTCATAATCAGCCAAACTTTTGGACTTCCGTCGCACAAACACTGCCTCGGAAGCGTCGCGGCTAGGTCTCTTGCCTCGCGGCTCCAGTAGCTCGAGACTTGAATTAGCACCGCGGCTCGACCATTGAGGCGCCGCGACCCTTTTCCGACACGTTTCAATCTTACATTTCGCACACTTCTTCCTTCATTTACCAACATGGAACACTCGTCATTTAGCCAACGACCGTTCATCATTTTAGTCTCAAACATTTACTTACGTATCAATATATCTTTCACTAAGAAAATTTACGATCCTTGGTACAATACGTGCACGTGTGTGGAAACTACATTTCCGACGTGCGAGACCCCAATTATTCGAGTCATAAATAATGGGATAAACTATATTCGACATTAATAAATTTCCAACTATAACCCACGTTGCAAAAACTTTTAGGTAAAGAAGAAAATTTGCGTCGACAATGCAACACAAAATCTTTTGAAAAACATATTCTAGTAGATCCGCATATATTGATTGACTCTACGTTAAAAGGAAGAAAACAACGAAGTTAACATGAAAATCTCATGCGAGCCATTGTTCTAATCTAACCAAAGTCAAGAATTGATATCTAACCAATATTCTCTGATTTAGATCGTATCATCATTCACATTTTTAAAAGTTCTTACGTGGCATCTTCTGAGTGGCCTTATATCTTTTGAGAAGATTCGTGCCTTCATACAAGGGTACAAGATTAAGGTTCCTCACATTTTTAGCAAATTCCATTTGCTATCAAAGATCTTGGTCTACTTGTATGACGTACTTAATATTAATCTTGTCTTAGCAGCTTAGCTGATGATCATTACTATAAACCCGTTATGGCAAATCTGAAGTTTGATTTGATATATAATAATGTCAACGGTCATTTATTTCTAATAAAGTTGATCTGTTACGAGAAAGATTTTGGAATATATAGTTCTCTAAAATTCTACGATCAAGCGTCGAATGGTAAAGCAGCCAAAGCAATGACTTTAGACCCCTAAATTTTGGGAGCCCCATTTTCACTAATAATATATTTATTAGTAATTATTTTTTTAAATATTTACTTTCTCTGTTCTAATGTATGTGACACTTTTCGTTAAGATGTATTTTTTCACCAAATTGATATGAAAAAATTGTAACTTATTACTACTTTTCATTAGTTTTCAATTTTTTTTTTTTGAATTGATCTAATCCAATTTAACTTCACTTAGTCAAATTAACTTTAGAAAAACAGAATGTAACAACTAAATTGGATAGAGGGAGAAGTATTTAAAGGAAAAAGAGAATAATTTTACTAAAAAGGGAAGAAAAACTTATATTTGTTATCCCATTATTTAGAGAAAAGTTAGGATCTCTCATGAGGCGACCTAGGAGGTTGAGCCGGCCCTGTCTACCACAAACAAAGTCTAGAAAAATGCACTTTTCTTCACGTTGACATTACAATAGAATTATTGAGAACTTAAGAAGTCTAATATCACTTCAAGATGCAATTAGGTGGGTTGACTCTAATGGCCGTTTTAATGGCAATGTCGAGTTTTATAATCACGATTAAGCAAAAAATAAAAAGAAGCAAGATTAAGCTAGCAAAATGGTGATGCAATAACTGTGCGCTAATGAAAAACTTTCATACCCTTTTGGATGATCTGTAGATATTTAAAGGACACTAATCTTACATAAGCCGTTAGTTAACTTTACATATTTTTTCATTTTAACCATATGGTATGTGTCCAGACTCACCGATTCAACTCATTTGGACTCGCAATATAGGAAAGTCCATTATGAAAGTTTTGTTAAAAGTCTGTAAAATACTTTTATTTTGTTATGTCATGACATCAGAGGGGAATTCAGGATTTTAAGACGACGGAGCATCATCAAAGGAAGATGTACGTTAGTCGAAGCATCGACTTCAAATCCTGGATCCGGCTCTAATGCAACACCGCCTCATTTGAAAATTTTATTCAATACCCATAAAATTAATGTAAAATAAATATAAATGAAATGACATAATTGTTTAGAGATGGTTTGATCTCAAGTTATGCCCGCTAACGCTCAAGGAGCTAAGGAGCACACTGACCAACTGACTCACTTCACCAAATATGTTTGAGGGTCCTCTTAAAATATATGATAGTTCATTAAGGTATATCACATATATATAGATTTTTCCCCGAAGTTAACGAGGGCACGTTCACCCCCAACCCACCATGTAGGTCCACCCTTGCACGACACTGCCTCTCACGTGCGGGTGATTCTTTTTTCGTGGGTCAAATACGTAAATTTATTTTTTTATTTTTTGCTTTTTGAATGGCGGTTCGATTTGAATTCAAGACCTCTACGTTCTTTGATACGATGTTATTGTGTGTGGCCATCTCACGTAAAGGCTTAAGTTATATATTAAAGAGAGAACACTTTTATTTGTCATGTCTCAACAGGTTGTAGTGCTCTCCACCAAAGGAGAATCATATTCATCCCTATAATTCGAACTCGAGATTTTTAATTAAGGATAAAGAAATCATCATTACCATTCGATCTCACCCCTTTGAATTCCTAAAATTATTGCAGAAAATCCGAAATATGTTTCAGTCTTCATTAATGTTGTTGTCTTAGCTGATTAAGAACCATCATAATCACAATTGAAAAAGGAGAATCTCTAGAGTCTAGTCTCTAACAATAATCCTACCTAAGTAGAGTTAGATTTGCAATATCAGCCTAGCGAATGTCTCTTTCTCTTGTATTCCACATGAAATAACCTACATTGTCTTTTACTAGGAATTTTGTAGACAACATGAGCTGTTTATTAATGTTTGATATTCTTTCAAACTGATACGTAAGAAGTCCAGTTGTCTCATTTCCACATCTATTTAATTAGCGTTTGTTTGTGGATAACTTTTTGAAATCTTGCAATTGTGTTTGTTGAAGTTTTACAATAAATTTGAGGATATGGTTTTTCAAAGAAACTTTCTTCGTCTCATAAAATAATATTCACAGATCTTCGGAAAAACTACAACTATCTCACCACCACAAACTTTTTAATTTCCATTTTCTTTTTCACCTAAAAATCACTGTATTTTTTTATAAATTCACTAAAAAGATCCCAAATATACTAAAAACAAATGATACTGAATTCCCATCTCTAGCCACCTAGACTTATATAGGTTAATAGTAACACATATTCATTGTAATTTCACAACGCTGACATAATGTTTCATATAATAGGTGTTGTTTCGATTCTCACGGTCCTCCCTCTCATTGCAAATCCTCCTCCTAGTCCCCAATATTTCAATTTCTATCCACTTTTGCTCAACAAACATATCTTCATCAAACATTGACCACTCTTGATGATCATATAGGGTTACCTAACACACTAAAAAATAATTCTCTTTTACTGATTCCTGATAATCCTCTTCGTGCACTATTATATTGAAGGAGATGGCTACATTAGTACACTATCTATCCGTAATTATGTTAACTAATGATGAGATTGATCGAGCTATATATCTTTCTTTTTGCACAGTATTAAAATTAAAAAGCACAAAGAGAAACGGCCCTCTATCTTAAGCATTAAGTACTTTATAGTTTATACGTATAGACTAATAAGGTTTAGTTGGGGTTTAATTTAGCATCAGATTGAGGAGCGCTATACATTTTTTGCTTTTTGTACCTTAATTAAAGTGCACTTGCAAGTGTTAAATACTAGGGGTGCCCATGCTTCATGACTGATATTATATATACCATCATGGTTCATTCCCCTAATTAAATACGTACAAAAATATCAGGACTCAAAAAGTATATTTTACTCCCTTTAATTTGTTGTCTTATCAAAGGTAGTTTGTTGAAAGGAAGGACGGTGAAGTTGTGATCTATATGTCACGGATTTGAGTCCTGAAAGCAGTTCGAATGCTTACATTAAGCAAAACTGTCTACATCACATCCCTTAGGGTCACCCTTCTCCGGACTCTGCTAACACAGTATATTTTGTGCACCGAACTAGTTTGTTGATATCCTTACAAACCACAGAATCTGACAATTTATCCCTAACTCCTACGCTTTTGCCTACCATACCATATTTTATTATAGGCATTTCCCAAAAAAAAAAAAAAAAAAAAAAAATTGCAGGTGAGGAGTGCATTAGCAATGTTGGTATGATAAAAAAAACTTAATGTGGCTTATGAAATACATGCTAATGGAATTACAAATATGTTATAATAGGAAGTATAATATGTTATATTCATCGTTGTGGAATATCAAATATCTTAGGTAATTTCACTCGAAGGAAAAGATTAGACATTTAAACCTTAATGATAACCAATCATTAGATCATGAATCCATGATTAACATAATTCTTCAAAGCATAAAGTGAAGTTTTTCTGCTGCTTTGAGATTTTAAATGAGAAAAGGTAGTGGGGCCAGAAAATCTTCTCGCAGCTTCTGCTTTGTAGTGAAGTACTGCTTTATTTTTGTGCAAATCAGAATCTTAATGATCTTATGCAAGTATCGTTCTCAGTCCATCAAAAACTTAACTGCTCTTAGATCTTCTTAAACACTTTTTGCTTATTACACGCAGTTTAATTCAATAATCTTAATCATTGTTACTTTTGTTATGAAAGATCCTCAGTCTTGTACCATACATATGTAAGAAAAATTTCATAGCTAATTTAACAATATATATACAAGTCTCTAATATATAAATAACATAATTTTTCATTTTGTCTCTGCAAAATATTTTAATTTGTTAAGATATCTGCCAATCAAACTGATGTGTTTATAAATTATAATAATGCCAAAATCTAAAAGTCTTCTAGAAATTTTGAAAAAACAAAGTTGAAATGTTAGGCATTAGCAATGATAAGTGTAGGTTTTGATGATTGATAAAGTAAATGAACTAGATATGTGGACTTGATCCATTCAAGAGACAAATATTGTGTAAAGTGAATGAATCAGACAAAGAGATGAAGTGAATTGTCACGATCCAAATCGGAGGATCATGATGGGCATCCGGATCTCACCTGTCGGACACCACTAGCCGTATACTTACATCTATCCACAATTGCAAAGGCTCATGTTGTAGTGGAGTTTGAAAAAAATTCTGAAGAGATGTAGGTCGTGGTTTTTTCATCATTTGTGAGTCAGGTGGTTCCCACAAAAAAAATAATGTATCGATACTTTTCTGTTCTTTATTATTATTCTGCAAACGCTAACATAGAAAAAATAGAGTAATGTGGTCTCTATAAGCGAAAATTAGGTATCACCATATATATTTGGTTGTGCCAAATATCATAAAACTTATAATGAAATGATAATTTTGTGAAACTCAAGATGTTAACTTGGAAAATGCAGTCATTTGGTATATCCAACAAAATAAGTTATCTAAATATCAATTAATAAGCATGTTCAAGATCAGAAGCTTCAAAAAAATTATTTTAATTTATTTTTCATATCAAATCAAATTATGTAAACGTAAATTGAATCAGAGAGGGTGTAAAAGAATCTGAATAGAGATTAAAAAATGAGAATCCCCATGAACGTAGCTCAATTGGTTCAATGAAAGATACTTGAGTTAAAATTTAGCACCCACCCACATCAACCAACCACATTTGATCTGGGGATCTTGTAAAGATTGAGAATATACAAAAACTCTGAAACTAACAGTTGTCACCTGCCATTTAAACTATTTGTAAATGGTTAGCGTTGATCTTGCTTCCTCTACAAAATCAATCATTGGGTCCTTCACTTTTTTATTTTTTTGGTGACAATTTATCATCTCCATGTAAGTTGAGGGCCCCTTCTTTAAACTACTACTACTATTTAAGGTACTCTTTGGCCTTTCCGTTCAAACAGTACTTCTCTCTTGCTCTCTCATCCATTGTTTCTTTTCACTATCCACATTTCTATATTTTTCATAGCCTCTTGCTTGATTACGACCCCAAATAAAACGAAAAAATTAAGAAGAATAATTAATCTATGGCCATAGAGATTGAGAAACGTCCAACAGTTGGTCTGTCAAAAGTTGCTACGTCAGATAGTCATGGAGAAGACTCACCTTACTTTGCTGGGTGGAAAGCATATGATGAAAATCCATTTGATGAACTTCACAACCCATCTGGAGTTATTCAAATGGGATTGGCCGAAAATCAAGTAAGTCATATGGTTATGTTGAAGTGTGTGACTATCTCATCTAAAAGCTTAAGCCGTTAGAGAGAACACACTTTTAATATTTGATTATATTCTTAACAGGCTATAGTGAATTTTATGCTTCAACATTATAAGTTGAACTTGTCAAGTTTAATCCTGAATTATTTCGCCGTTCTACAACTCATGTTGTTTTTTCTTGGATTATAGGTGTCATTTGATTTGCTGGAAGAGTACTTGGAAAATCACAAAGAGGTAGCTAGATGTGGTAGTGGAATATCTAGCTTTAGGGAAAATGCTTTGTTCCAAGATTATCATGGACTGCTTTCTTTTAGGAAGGCAATGGCTAGCTTCATGGAACAAGTAAGAGGTGGAAGGGCAAAATTTGATCCTGATAGAGTTGTTATTACAGCTGGCGCCACCGCAGCTAATGAGTTATTAACTTTCATCTTAGCTGATCCTGGTGATGCTTTGCTTGTTCCAACTCCTTACTATCCTGGGTAAGTACTATACATAGTACTCATGCAGTAATTTTTTTCTTTTACATACGGAAGGAAAAAAGGACACTGAGAATCGAACTCATACATATTGTTTGTGAAAAACAATTTATATTAGTTACGATTTATTTGATATATTGTGCTAAATAGCTTGTTATTTTTTACAGATTTGACAGAGACTTGAGGTGGAGAACGGGTGTGAAAATCATTCCAGTCCATTGTGACAGTTCAAATAATTTCCAAGTGACTCCACAAGCCTTGGAAGAAGCGTACAAGGAAGCAGAATCCAAGAACATCAAAGTAAGAGGGCTTCTTATAACAAACCCCTCAAACCCTTTGGGTGCCACCGTTCAAAGATTTGTTCTTGAGGAAATTCTTGAATTCGTCACAAGGAAAAACATTCATCTCGTGTCTGATGAAATCTACTCAGGTTCCGCCTTTTGTTGCTCTGAATTCGTCAGCATTGCTGAAATACTTGAATCAAGAAATTACAAGGACTCGGAGAGGGTACACATTGTGTACAGCCTCTCCAAAGACCTGGGACTCCCCGGGTTTCGTGTTGGCACAATATACTCATACAATGATAAGGTTGTGACAACTGCAAGGAGAATGTCGAGTTTCACATTGATTTCTTCTCAGACACAACAGCTCCTGGCTTCCATGTTGTCTGATGAGAAATTCACCGAGAATTACATAAAGAAGAATCGCGAGAGGCTGAGAAGGAGATATGAAATGATCATTCAAGGGTTGAGGAGTGCTGGGATTGAGTGCTTGAAAGGGAATGCAGGGTTATTTTGCTGGATGAATTTGAGCCCATTGTTGGAAAAGCCTACAAAGGAATGTGAATTGGCAGTGTGGAACACAATATTGCATGAAGTGAAGCTTAATATTTCTCCAGGTTCTTCTTGTCATTGCTCAGAGCCTGGTTGGTTCAGGGTTTGTTTTGCCAATATGAGTGAAAATACGCTAGAAGTTGCACTCCAAAGAATACATGATTTCATGGAAACAAGGACAATAATACAAAAACACTAACTCATCATCATTATTTCCCAAATTTTTAATTTTTTGGTTTGGGGTAATTTTTTTTTTCAGTTGGGACTGCTTCTGGATTATTCTTCGATTACACCCATTCCACGAATTGTATCTTCTCCTCAGGCATTGTACCTGGAATTAAATTAAAAGTTATATATATATATATAGCATAATACTTCCTGTTTACAATTAAATTTGTATTCCCTCCGTCCCAATTTA
The DNA here is from genome assembly GCA_029844215.1 of Przewalskia tangutica. NCBI lineage: Eukaryota > Viridiplantae > Streptophyta > Magnoliopsida > Solanales > Solanaceae > Przewalskia > Przewalskia tangutica. The sequence goes on along the minus strand of CM056732.1, from coordinate 25,896,868 downwards.
TTTGAAGGTTGATCAGTTTGAGAGTAAAACAACTCTTTTTTTGGCTATGATTTTCTTCAATTCTTTTCATATATTGTGAATAATTAATTATACAGACTTATAATGTTTTTTATATAGTTTTCAAATATGTAACTTTTATTATAAAATACTTCAAAAAATTATTTTTAAAATTAAGTTAAAGAAAAAGCTATTTGACCCCAAACTGATCAACATTCTAACAAATTGAGACGGAGGGAATATGTTATAGTTTCGAGCAAATAACCATTAGTTTTAAGGTAACTTGTCCAGTTTGTATCTTGTACTCTCCTTAAACAAAATATCAATTAAGTGTTTATTTTAGTAACTTATCTTATTTACTATGCTTTGAAATTATAAATTTGACTATTATACTCTAATAAGTATAGGAAATTGTTACTTAACGATATGGGTACTTAGAATTGAAAAAATAATTATGTTTCTATTGATTTGCTAAAACGAACAAGTAAATAGATTTGTTACGCGACTATTGACATTTGAAAGGAAATAATGTACTGTATATAGATTTGTTTTGTCAAAAGCAAAAAGTACTCTCAAAGTCGAGCTATCTCCATTTTCATGAGATTTATTCTAAAAACTGCTTGAAAAAAATTCTTTATGCATGGGAACTAGATTTATCTTTATTCTTCGTTTACATTCCTTCTTTTTCTCTCTTAAATAAATAAAGGTTAGGAAAGTCAAAGCTAAGCTTTCCAACCTCAATATTGAATATAAATGAATTTACGGGAATAATATACTACTATCACTAATGTTTTGAAAAGATAAACTATACAAATTACAATAGATAACAATCTAGTAGCCAACAATAGTTGTGGCTACAGAAACTTGTGAGTTCTTGATTCTTCTTAGATCTGCGTCCTTGAGTCCGTCTTGTGTCTTTCGTCTTTCGTCTTGAATCCTCAATCTAATTACTACAAACTCCTTGATCTTGATAACCTGAAACCAATAACCACTCAATCTGGAAATACAAGAACAAGTTAATGGTTTGCTGAGTCGATTGATGTTCAATCTGTCCTTAAGACAATATTGCCCCGTATTAATCCCTTACGGCTATTGACAACTTGTCTCCCAAGATAAAACAACAACAAACAATCGGGCAAAGGATAACTCAATTGTTTACTATAAAAGAAGAACATTTGAGTGTGTGAAAGTATGCTAGAGGGGAAGAGCTATTCAGAAAATTCTGAATTATACAAGTGTTAAGAGTGTTTTGCAAATGAGCCCAAGGCTCCATTTTATAGTGTGGAGAAGATGACCTTCCACATAGCCAAGTAATAGCCTTGAATGACCATATAATGACCTTGATTGTGGAGTTACAATTCAGCCAAATAATGGCTGAATTCATGAGCCAACTAATGGAGAATTAATGCTCCAAAGTCAGCCAAAAAATCAGTTTTATTTCTTTTCCAACGGTCTGAAACAGTCGTAGCGCCGCGGCGCCGAAACTTCAGAGAGTTGAGGCGCCGCGACCCTTCGAGGCTCCGCGGCATTTTACGACTCGTTTTATCTTTTTACACATCGTACTCTTCTTCCTTTATTTACCAGCATGAACCATCGTCATTTGACCAATAACCATCTATCATTTCATGTCTCAAACATATCGTATACGTACCAATATCTCTTTCACTAAGGAAATTTGCGATCCTTTGTACAACGTGTGCCCGTGTGTGGAAACGAGGTTTCCGACGTGCGGGGCCCTAATTTTTCCAGTCATAAAGAATAGGATTAACTATATTCACGTTAATAAATTTCCAACAATCCCCTCTTGAAAGAGATTTTGGCGCACACACATAGTGTCTTTCTAGCAATCTTTCGGCGGATCGATGCTGCATCTGGATAGGTAGCCGTGGCTTTGAACCTTCCATAGTAGAATACCATCAGACTTACTTACTGCGTGGTGAACGTGATGTCTTGAACCGTCAGTGTTTAGTGTAATCCAAGACAATGGTACCAACACAACACATTTCCTTACTCTATTATTCCTTAAGGTTTTGTCCGTTGTGGCCATGGACACGTCTTGGATTCTTAAGTGCTTCGAATTGAGGCCGACCAGTCCTCACACTTAAATAGGTGGTATCCTACAAGGTATTCCGTTATACCCAACTTTACAAGTATTAGGGGCATTAAAAGTTTTCCCAAACCTAACCTCAACTGTTGAGGGTTATCAAAGGTTTTGGAAACTTAACCTCTTACCCCTTTGCAGGTAGCACTTGATGTCTATCACGGGAACGACCTTGGATTCATGTTTCTATGTAGAAGCATTATCTGAAGTGCTCTTGCTTCCACCGAAGCGCTCCACTGAACTTTTACGACTTGGTTTTCCTATTGAACCTAATTACTGGGATCTCTAGTATTTTAGGTTGGGTGTCCGCGGTAATTGATTGGGTTTTAAGCCCATTCCCCTAGACAGGCAGAACTCTTGATCTTCGGGTAGTCCCTTAATTTAAAGGGTCCGTTATATCATCTGATTTAGTAATCAAGGATGTGTCACCCGATCAATTTCCACACGGTCTTATATCTGTGACAGATATGCCCAGACGTCGTCATTCGTGCTCTCACAGTGTATGACTGGAGTAGGAACGAGTTACTCACAATAAGGGACATCCTCTAAGAGGTCATGAATTTACTCAACTTCTCATCATGCTTTGTATAAAGTGATAAGCTCTGATTCCATCATGAATCGGTCGATACAGGTTTTGCTTAGAGGATTTTCCCAAGACACACATACACATACACTTGTGGGTTTGTTGTTCTTCTGGTATGATGTCCAGTTTGCATCACTGTGTTCCCCCAGAACTGCTGGATATCCAGAATATCATACTCCATAGATAAGCGAATAATTCAGATGTCGTCACATCCGATTTTACGCCTTCTATTGATTATTTTTAATGAACATTAGTCCAACTTTTGTGAGCCGATACCAGATCATTTGTAGTAAGTGCAATACATCGAACTACATGTGACCTGCTTCTATCTCTACAGGTATATGGGTGCACCATGATTCCAATCCATTGGTGTCTTTCACGAGACTGTCAGAACACCTCACAAATGAGTTTGGAATTAGACCAATCAGTTAGTTGTCTTAGGAATCACAATTTCCTAAGAGGTCATCTGTAATACCCATATAACTTTACGTCGAAATATTATTTCCATATACTTCTAGGATCAACCTAGGATTACTCTTTGTGATCAACATGTCATCTACGTAGAGACACATCATGACCGAGTCATAATTACCTTTCATGGAGACACATTCATCACACACATTAATGGAGAAACTCTTCGATAGTGGAGTACTTATCATGGTTTTCCGTGTCGTTGCTTCGAGGCCTATTTTAGCCTGCACAGAGATTTGACAAGTCGATAGACTTTCTTCTCTCTTTTGGAACCTCATACCTCTCGGGTTATTCCATATTGCTTTCTTCTTCCACTTTCGGACTGTTTGTTTTCCAACTGTTGGCTTTCTAAATTCAAATTCAGTGTTTCTGTAGTCAGATTCATTGTTTATGTTTTATCTGAACCTTCCAGGACCAAAATGTAAATATTTACGGGACGCGAGGAAGTTCGATAAGCCCAATAGTTCATCAAACCAATTCTTCGATTAGGAAGGCTGTCTTAACATCCATGTCATGCAAGACTGCGGTGGACCTGGATGTTAAGCTATTCACATAGGAGTACATGTCTGAGTAATCGAGGTTTTACACTCGCCAATACATCCATCTACTTTATACTCAATTTGAGTATCCACTTTTACAACCCAAATGTTCTTTTATCGGAGGAAGATCAACCATCACATAAGTATGGTTCTATCTAATGGAGTCTATTTTTCTCTTTTAGCTTCCTTCCATAGCAGTGCTTCTGGAGATGACAATTCTTCGTTAGTTGTCCATGGTTTTATTCTCAACCATATAAACGAGATGGCCTGGAACAAGTCTTTGTCCCCTCCTTTGCTCCGGTTTGGTTCAACATCTATAATCCATGAGTTCTGTAGATCTGGAATATTAAGTTCCGGATAGTCAACAACTTTCGAGTCCTGTAGATCTGGAACGTCTAGTTCCGTACAATCAGACACTCGCGGGTTCTTGTTAACCTCGAGCAATTACTTATTTACTTCTCAAGGAAAGTTATCTCCAAAGAATTCAACATTCTTTGTCCATTATGCCATAAGCACTATTGTTATTTGCAGATCTAGAGGATATGCAATCTACAATCTTAGGTCCAACTTGACCTATTTCGGTATTTCAACATCTACCACGTCATCCCATATCACTACCTATGGAGATAGGATCCTTTCCTTGTTTTCCATGGAAGATTATCCTTATCCTTATGCGGAGTTTCGTTGAGACTCGCATTAGCGATAAGGATCGCCTTACCCCACACATCTTGGGCGTACAGATCTATGTTTAGCTAACACCGTTAGACTAAGGTGAGTAAGGAGCAGTCATTTGATGAATGATGTTTCACATTCTCCCCCTCTATCCATACAAATTCCTCAATCCGTAGGCTTTCCAACTTCTGCTTTGTAGCGCTCATCCGCTTCAACAACTTCTTCTTTGCTTTTCAACAAATAAAGGATGCACTACGTTGTATCATCAATGAATATCATAACGTACGGGTCTTCCCCCTCTATTTGTACTAACTTTAAATCACTTACGTAGGTGTGACTAAGTTATAGAGGGCGGCATTCCTTTCGCTATTCCTGTGATGGAACAGAAAGGTGATTTTGCCTCATCGCCTACCTCACATTCATTTGAGGGTTTATGTCGACAGACGACAACAATCTCAACTTCATTGGCTTTTGAATGACTTTCTATTTAACATGTCTTAATCTATGATGGCATAGATGCACAGATTACAAATATATCATCCATTTGGCTATAATCTTACTATACCACTCTTAGTTATCATCGACCTGCGGGACATGAGGCGAAGACTCAAGCCATATTGCCCAACAACGTCCTTGAAACCAAAGTTAGTACATATATCACCTTTTTAAGAGTGATCCTATTCCATTAAGTCCTTCTGAGGACAACCTCTTCAACTCCTTTTACTTTGGAGGTGGCGTTGCGTCACATGAACAACCTCTTGCCCGTGGTTAAGGCGTAACTGGATCATAAATGATCTTGATAATTTGGTCCACTCCAGTTGCCTTGGAAGACTAAGTGTCCAATTTTTTTTCTACCTTTCTTTAGGCCTTTAGATCTTTAAGATCTGGAAACTCTGACCCACTCCAGTCGCCCATAGGCTTTGTATGATTAAGTGTCCAATATCTTTTTTGCCATTCTTTTGGCCTTCAGATCATACAAGATCTGGAGCTTCTGGCCCACTCCAGTCACCCGTAGGTTTTGTATGAATGAGTGTCCAATACTATCATGTCAAGAGACGGATCTTCTGTCGGAAATGGTGACAGGTTTATCTCTAGTCCTTTAGTCCTTGTCTTTAGTCCTCTAGTCCTCTTTCCTTGCTTAGGATTGTCCATAAATTCAGTTTATTATAATCTAAGTCTACATCTTTTGGCCGTTGTTTATAACAATCCAATTATTAAACGGGAGAAGATAAGTTGACCACGACTACAGTTCTAACCCCTTTTGAGAGACTAGAGGGTTAGGTTATTATTGTAACACTTTGGGTGTTGGGCTAGGTTGTGTGCTGACGCAACACGATAAGGTTAGAGCCTATGTTTCTCGGCGGTTAGGGAAGCATGAAAGGAATTACGCTACTCACGATTTAGAGTCGGCGGCAGTTAATAATATCTTGAAGATTTGGAGGCATTCCTTATAGACTTCATGTGGATATATGTACAGACCACAACAGCCTCCGGTATATCTTCAGACATAGGCAGTTGAATTTGCGACATAGACGGTGGTTAGAGTTACTCAAGGATTGTGATATTGATATCCTATACCATCCGAGGAAAGTCGAGACGGTTACAGATCCTCTTAGTCGTGGATCTATGGGTAGTCTGCCAGATGGGCAGCTAGATAGACAAGACGTGGTCCGTGAGATTCATCAGCTACCGAGCCGAGGGGGTTCGATTATTTGTTTCCAAGGTGAATGAAGTTTGGATCCGAGAAGTTGCCGAGTCTTCCTTCGTCGAGGAGGTAAAGAGGCGAAAGTATAAGGATCCAGTTATGATACGATATCGAGATACGACTCTCCGAGAATAGAAGAGCCTGTTTGAGTAGCACCGAATGGGGTGCTGTGATATGAGGATAGATTGTGTGTACCCGGTGCTGCAGGACTAGTCAACAGGTTTTAGGGGAGGCACGCAGTGCTTATTGCTCTAATTGTTCGGGGTCGACTAAGTTGTGTCGTGACCTCAGATGTTTGTATTGGTAAGATGACCGGAAAAGGGACATAGCGGAATTTACTGCTTAGTGTCCGAATTAGTAGCAGGTCAAGGTTGAACACCAGAAGCCCAGTGGGCTATTACAGGCGATTGAAATCCCAACTTAGATATGGGAGTTAATTAATATGTATCTTGTTACAGGGTGGCATCGTACTCAGAGGAAGTGCGACTCCCTCGGGCCTAAGCGGGTGAAATAGTCCTGTGCGGGTGAAATAGTCCTATGCGAGGAATACCTCATGCGGGTCCACACGACCTATGCGGGCGGATATAGCCTATGCGGGAAGTTACCTCATTGCGGGTCCACAGGACCTATGCGGGTGAAATAGTCCCAGGAGTAGGATTGCTTAATGATACTACGGGCGGGTGACCTACTTTGATCATGAGCCTCCTATTTTTATGCAGTAACGTATACTCTTATTTACTCTCATTATTAGTAAGGCACAATGTACTGTTAATTGAGTTATCATACGTGTCTCCAGCTTTATTTCAGACTTGTGATTTCATTACAGTATTTTCAGTTTCACATATTTGGTACATGTTGTACTGACCTCCTTCGGAGGGCTGCGTTCATGCCGCAGGTAGAGTATACAGGTTGCTGATCCTCACTCTTAGGATCACTGTTCAACTGTTGAGAAACTCCTTTACTTCGGAGGCTTATCTCTGGTATTGTTGGTTGTTGTACATTCAGGGGTCAAATTCAGTGTTTCTGTAGTCAGATTCATTGTTTATGTTTTATCTGAACCTTCCAGGACCAAAATGTAAATATTTCTGGGACCACAAGGAAGTTCAGTAAGAAGCCCAATAGTTCATCAAACCAATTCTTCGATTAGGAAGGCTGTCTTAACATCCATGTCATGCAAGACTGCGGTGGCCATAGATGTTAAGCTATTCACATAGGAGTACATGTCTGAGTAATCGAGGGTTTACACTCTCCAATACATCCATCTACTTTATACTCAATTTGAGTATCCACTTTTACAACCCAAATGTTCTTTTATCGGAGGAAGATCAACCATCACATAAGTATGGTTCTATCTAATGGAGTCTATTTTTCTCTTTTAACTTACTTCCAAAGCAGTTCTTCTGGAGATGACAATTCTTCGTTAGTTGTCCATGGTTTTATTCTCAACCATATAAACGAGATGGCCTGGAACAAGTCTTTGTCCCCTCCTTTGCTCCGGTTTGGTTCAACATCTATAATCCCTGAGTTCTGTAGATCTGGAATATTAAGTTCTGGATAGTCAACAACTTTCGAGTCCTGTAGATCTGGAACGTCTAGTTCCATACAATCAGGCACTCGCGGGTTCTTGTTAACCTCGAGCAATTACTTATTTACTTCTCAAGGAAAGTTATCTCCAAAGAATTCAACATTCTTTGTCCAATATGCCATAAGCACTATTGTTATTCGCAGATCGAGAGGATATGCAATCTACAATCTTAGGTCTAACTTGACCTATTTCGGTATTTCAACATCTACCACGTCACCCCATATCACTACCTGTGGAGATGGGATCCTTTCCATGTTTTCCATGGAAGATTATCCTTATCCTTATGCTGAGTTCCGTTGAGACTCGCATTAGCGATAAGGATCGCCTTACCCCACACATCTTGGGCGTACGGATATGTGTTTAGCTAACACCGTTAGACTGAGGTGAGTAAGGAGCAGTCATTTGATGAATGATGCTTCACATTCTCCCCCTCTATCCATACGAATTCCTCAATCCGTAGGCTTTCCAACTTCTGCTTTGTAGCGCTCATCCGCTTCAACAACTTCATCTTTGCTTTTCAACAAACAAAGGATGCACTACGTTGTATCATCAATGAAGATCATAACGCACGGGTCTTCCCCCTCTATTTGTACTAACTTTAAATCACTTACGTAGGTGTGACTAAGTTACAGAGGGCGGCCTTCCTTTCGCTATTCCTGTGATGGAACAGAAAGGTGATTTTGCCTCATCGCCTACCTCACATTCATTTGAGGGTTTATGTCGACAGACGACAACAATCTCAACTTCATTGGCTTTTGAATGACTTTCTATTTAACGTGTCTTAATCTATGATGTCATAGATGCACGAATTACAAATATATCATCCATTTGGCTATAATCTTACTATACCACTCTTAGTTATCATCGACCTGCGGGACATGAGGCGAAGACTCAAGCCATATTGCCCAACAACGTCCTTGAAACCAAGGTTAGGACATATATCACCTCTTTTAAGAGTGATCCTATTCCCTTAAGTCCTTCTGAAGACAACCTCTTCAACTCCTTTTACTTTGGAGGTGGCGTTGCATCACATGAACAACCTCTTGCCCGTGGTTAAGGCGTAACTGGATCATAAATGATCTTGATAATTTGGTCCACTCCAGTTGCCTTGGAAGACTAAGTGTCCAACTTTTTTTCTACCTTTCTTTAGGCCTTCAGATCTTTAAGATCTGAAAACTCTGACCCACTCCAGTCACCCGTAGGCTTTGTATGACTAAGTGTCCAATATCTTTTCTGCCATTCTTTTGGCCTTCAGATCATACAAGATCTGGAGCTTCTGGCCCACTTCAGTCACCCGTAGGCTTTGTATGACTGAGTGTCCAATACTATCCTGTCAAGAGACGGATCTTCTGTCGGAAACAGTGACAGGTTTGTCTCTAGTCCTTTAGTTCTTGTCTTTAGTCCTCTAGTCCTCTTTCCTTGCTTAGGATTGTCCATAAATTCAGTTTATTACAATCTAAGTCCACATCTTTTGGCCGTTGTTTATAACAGTCCAATTATTAAACGGGAAGGAAAGTGAGATTAAACTTTCTGATTTTAAGGCGTAAGGAATATAAAGAAATACTTTCATATTTACAACCTTATTCAGTTTATTTTAATCAGTCATCTTTTAATCTCATTTTTGACAAGGAATAAATAATTAACTTATACCTTTAGAATCTGTCCCATATCACACATGTCCAGATCATCCTTACCATGAGATGGAGGCTTTCTGCGATAAGATGGAATATCATCTTCAGCCTTCTCCTCGTGTCCCAATTGATATCCTCAACCTCTCGTGGACTCTTGTTTCCACCACTTTCGGGAGTGATGACAACAACTCTTCATTTACCCTTAGCCTTGCCATCATGACTATCAGTAGTATTTTCAACTTCAAGATCAGTAAAATAGATCTCCCCTTTGATGGAAACAGATCTGTAATGATCGTCAAAGAGAGACCCAAAACTAGAACCAGATCTAAAAGCACGGTTGTTGATAGAGACAATGCTTGAACTTTTAACGGAACTGTTAAGAGAATTGGTTTCAACAAGAAACCCACAGCCAGATTTGGGATCATATCCGTTGGCACACATCTTTCTAGCACTTGTACAAATATTGTCTTAAGATTATGAGTTACACAATGGATTTACTGGAATAGTATACTACTATCACTAGTGCTTTGAAAGGAGAAAATATACAAATTATAATAGTTAACAATCTAGTAGCCAACAAGAGTTGTGTCTACATAAACTTGTGAGTTCTTGATTCTTCTTAGATCTGCGTCCTTGAGTCTGTCTTGTGTCTTTCGTCTTGAATCTTCAATCCAATTACTATAAACTCTTTGATCTTGATAACCTGAAACCAATAACCACTCAATCTGGAGAGACAAGAATAAGTTAATGGTTTGCTGAGTAGGTTGATGTTCAATATGTCTTTAAGACAATATTTGTCACGACCCGACCTCGGGCCCGCGACTGGTGCCTTACCCCGGGCACCCTAGTGATACAATATCAGAGAAAATCAGCGGAAATAAAAACTTAAACATGAAACATGATATAAAATAAGAAACAGGCTAACCAAAACGGTCACCTTTCTGCATATATACATATATACTTGAACAATTACATCCTTTACAAACCCTGCCCACAACAGTATTACAGACCTCTAAGAGTTTTTATAACAACTATGACGGGACAGGGCCCCGCCATACCCCTGAATGTACAAGTACCTACAATGACAGGGAACCATACCAAAAGATAAGCCTCCGGAGAAACGGAGCTTCCCAAAGCGGTGATCTATGGCGAGGATCATCAACCGATGTACCCTACTGCGGCGTGAACGCGGCCGAAGGAGTCGATCTGGCAGTACCAAGTATGTGAAACTGAAAGTACTGTAATGAAATCACATTTCATTATTTTTAAGAGACTATTTTGCAATAAGTAAACAGTTATGTCAAGTAAGGGACGCATGTCCTCAAAATCACCACTCACACATAACTATGGGTCTCACGCCCACAATATCAATCATGCCCGTGGAACTCATTCCTCACTGCCGGCAGTACATGATGTAAAACAACACCCACATGTGAACCTGAACACTAGATCCTGCCTGCGTCATAAAACCGATTGGGCCAAGTAGAATAGCCAACTACCAGATCCGAAAACTAGTCATAAAACTTCACGGGCCAAGTACAAAAGCCAACTACCATATCCGAAAACTAGCCACGCAACTGGCTGAGGCAAGTATCTTAAGCTAACGTACCAGAGCCTACCGTATCACGAGATATGACTGAGGCAAGTATCTTAAGCTATCTACCGAGCCCGATACACGAAATGACCAGGACAAGTATCTAAAGTGCGCCTGTAACCACATGTACAAATCAAGCCCGTGATCGCTCGTCACTGCGGCAAGCTTCATGGATTAGCGGTCCATGGACTAATAACATAACCCGGGAATTTAACCTGCACAATGGCCGCATGCCCCGACATCTTACCTCGGTATAAGCATGGCCATGAAACCATCCTAGTGGACAAATACCCGTGGATCATCCACTCGTCAGTATGTCCCAAGGAAATAACAAGATAATACTCATAGTGGAAGCATACCCGTGGACCATCCAACTCGTCAGTATGTCCAAGCAATCAACCAGAAAAACCGGCCCTCCATCGAGAGACGCGGTAACATATGAATACAACACTTGCACAACAAAGGCTATCACAACAAGCATAGGCAAGTTCAACGTACTTTCATTTTATGTCAACAATCAGGGTTTCAACTCCAAAATACTACATACTTTCATTCTTTCAAAAAGACCTCTTTTTACGTAAAAGCCATACGATACTAATACTCGTAGTATCAAAACACGTTTTCTTTTCAAACCAAATTACTATACCTTCAGAAAATCTTTACAAGGCCTTTAAAATCAAGTACTCTATACTTTTTAAACCAAGTGCTTTTCATTTAAAACAACATCAAGTATACTTTTAAAACCCAAGTAACTTACTCTTTTCAAAACAAGTAACCTATACTTTTAAATCAAGTTACTTCTCCTTTTCTGAAATCAAGTCGTTTATAGGTCAAGTCTCTTATCTTTCAAAATCAAGTCTCTCTTTTATCTTCATAAAGTTGTTATAACTAACTTCCCATAAAGCCATTATAACACTTTATGTTTTAAACAAACCAAATTTATTTCACACACGTACGTCTACCGTACTATATAGTTCACAACCACAACACATTTATCAACTTCTAGTTCTCATCGTAGAACATTCTAATTATACAATTCCTTATTCTACGGAAAATTGGGCAGCACCTCCCCCCCTGAAACCACATGTAAATCCTCCTATAACAAGGCCTGCTACCAAGCCAACAACTCCACAGGGATTACACGTCTAACCGGACGTGTACAATTCTGCCCCACAATAATACTGCATAAGTCTACTGTAAATACAGTCCAATGTAAATACAGTTCAATTCTTTTTAAATCATCCTTACATAAATCTTATACTCAATTATAAACTACTATAATATGTAATCTCCAATTACAATAGAAAGACATAGATCATTACCTCGATAAGCCCAAAATTATCCAAGATTTATAAGTCGATCCTGAGTAACGTTTAGCTCCTATTCCTTACGCTCCAATCCGCTCCAAGCAATCCTTAGAAGTTTCTAAACAACTTCTCTTAACACTTCATCCAAGCTATGAAGATTTTCCTAGGGTTTCATTTTGCGACTATTGGAATAAAGTAGTATTTCCGGGATCTTAGTATTGAGATAACTTTAGAATACTACTAGGAACACTAGGCTAAGGTATTTGGGATTATACAACAACACTTGAAGTATTTTTCTACACAAAGTGAGGGGGGGGGGGGGGTTGGACGAGAACAACAAAGGAGGGAGTATATATTTTTGTCTTGGAATTGTCTAAGTGATGAAGAGTCTTGCAAGCCTTAAGGGGGTATTTATAGGACAATCAATGGCCAAGATCAAGGCAATTGTGTGGTGAGATTTGGGGACAAGTGTGTGTGGGTCCCACCATCCACATGCCTACACAAAGATGAAGACAAGTGGTTTGCCACTTGTTGGGCCATTTCGGCCATAGCCACTTGGCAACAAAAATCGGCCACACTTGGCCACATGGGGGTTACACGTGTCGCCCCCCTACTCATCCAAAATATTTCATCTTCCGAAAATATCCGTAATGCCAAAAATCTCGAAAACAAAGTGGGCCCCACAAAACCGTAAATTTTCCCCGTGGGCCCCACGTGACCAAATCCGGAAATAAAATTCCATAATTCTACTATAATCCAAGAAGTCCAAATACCAAATCTGAGAATTCAATTCCCATTAACGAACTTTTTTTTCCTTCACAAAATCCAAAAAAAATTTCATCAGAAAATCAAATCTTTCTTCCTTTCCAATCTTAATGTCGTATTCTCGTACGTACGTCCTCACATACGTACCCTGGATCTACGGGGTGTAACATTCTTCCCCCCTTAGAAACATTCGTCCCGAATGTTCCTTCTAAGTCTCCAAACACATGTGTCGGTATAGTCTTCACTACTATACTTACATAACCAATTATGCCACACCTGGCCATAATATAATACACGCGCAATACTTAAATCCAAGTCAACGAGGAATCACCTCTAAAGTGTAACATCACAATTAACTCCTACTCCTGGTCTATAGGTTACTTTCTTCGCACTTTTACTTCACAAAAATGATCACTTCCATTTCTCTTAACACATGTTCACTTCTTTCCTTACTCGTCGTACCCTTCTCGTATAGCCGAACTCTTTCTAGTACACGTACCACCTTTTCCGTCATTGCTTCAGTTTTCAGCACCTTGGAGCTACCACCCTCAAACTTGGTCATTAATAGCTTCAATTTCCTTTCAAGGCCATTCCCGACCTTCACGATCCGATTCTGGTCGAACACATCCGCGAACTCGTACGATGGTTACCTAAACTTGGGCCTAGCACCCTTGTGACCCTACCACCTGGAGGGACCACCTCAAACTGACCCCACCTCATTCCGGGCTGCGGGTTGACCCGCGATATGGCCTCAACCCGACCCACTACGTGCCAAACTCTTGTTCCTGGTCCGAAACAATCTCACTATTCAAGTCACGAAAACCTAGTGGTCTTCTTAGCTCAACTACCCACTTTCATTTCATACTACTTATGGACTTATCACACTAATATACCCCACGTATACTATGTACTCCTACAAAGATCACCCGCAAAATCCTTTACTCAAGACGGCCTCGCATCTAAGGTCTCCATGGTTATCTATATTCTAAGGCTCACAATTCCACTGTCTCCAAACTTACCTTCTCACTCTAAACCAGGTGTCTTAAACACAATTTACACAATGCTATCCGAACATAACACTTAATCATAAAATCATCATATCACGCATACTAATCTCTAGAGGGTTAAGGATATACCTGTAACTACTGCTTCACTTTCCCCTTTGTCGCTCTAAGCATAATCATGCCCTATTGGGCGCATAGCTATAGAAGGCGATGAACCCGCCACCGATCCTGAAGGTCGAGTCTCTACATCCGCGCTACCTCTGGTCGGACAATTTCTCGCAAAATGGCCCTGCTGTCCGCATGTAAAATAAGACCTCTGCACACCATGACATTCCCCCTTATGGGGGCTACCACACTAGCCACACCGAGGTAGGGGTGGCTGCATCTGGCCAACACCCCTACTCCCCCGAAAACTCAACCTCGAGCCCCGACCGCTCACGAATACCTGGGCACGCGAAGGCGCGGAGGACCACTGCATCGGGCGGAGGCGCATAACTAGCCTGTTGCTGAGGCGGTCCGCCTCGAAAGTTACCAAAGGACCCTGCTGTCCTGGCCTTCTTCTGCTGGTATTTGTCAATCCGTCGGCCTCTCTGTTCCTCACACCCAAGTGAATAAGCCTGCATGCGGGCAATATCCATGCCCGGCTGAAGAGCTACACCCGAGAAACCCTCTGCTAAGTAATCATCGAGCCCTGTGACATAGCGGTTCACTCTGTCCTCCATGTCTGCCACTAAAGCGGGGACGTACCGAGCCAATGAGTCAAACTCTACATTGTACTCCCGAACCGTCCGCCCGTTCTGCCTCAACATTAAAAATCTATCGGCGAGCCTCTCATCTGCGGAAGCAAGAAATGGCTAAGAACGCCTCGAGAACTCGTCCCAAAATTTGGAAGCACATGCTCCCCGATAGTTCCCATGAATCAAACCGATCATTGCAGTATCACGCAGCCGATGTGAACCCAATACCACCGACTCTGTCTCCGAGGCCTTGATCACTCTCATGATCCGCTGCAACTGTCGGATAAACTCCTGAGGATCATCCTCAGTCCTCGACCCATAGAACTCTGGTGGACTACAACTCAAAAGTCCCGAAGTCTCAAACTATCAGATCTAGGGTGAACTACGGGTACAACCGGAACTGCTGCCTCTCGTCTGTCCTCATTCCTCGCCACAATCCTAGCTAGTAACTGGGCCATCTCCTTGTAACCCATATCCTCTGTTCCTGGCCGTGGGATTAAAGGCTCAGGTATTGTGGCCTCATTAGCTACTGTTGCTGCCCTAAACTCTACTGGGGCTGGTGGCGTCGTAGAATTCGCCGTCTGAAGCATCACCTCAGGTAAAGACTGGGCCTGTGCCCTCGCAACCCTCTGTGCTCTACTCGCAGCTCCCTCTGCTGCCTTGCCCTCCTGGGTCCTGGTTGCCTTGCGTGGAGGCATAACTGGCACATAAGAATATGTCAGAGGGAGTCCAACTTACTACACAACTCTAAGGCACGATCTCAGAGTGAGAAGAATGGAAACCAATCCTAAATATCCTGCAGCCTCCTGATTATAGGTGTGGTGAACAACACGCCGATAATCAAGACTCTACTAGATACGGTTTGTAGACACTTTCCGAGGATTAACTGCTCTGATACCACTTTTGTCACGACCCGACCTCGGGCCCCCGACTGGTGTCTTACCCCGGGCACTCTAGTGATACAACATCAGAGAAAATCAGCGGAAATAAAAACTTAAACATGAAACAAGATATAAAATAAGAAACAGGCTAACCAAAACGGTCACCTTTCTGCATATATACATATATACTTGAACAATTACATCCTTTACAAACCCTGCCCACAACAGTACTACAGACCTCTAAGACTTTTTATAACAACTCTGACGGGACATGGCCCCGCCATACCCCTGAATGTACAAGTACCTACAATGACAGGGAACCATACCAAAAGATAAGCCTCCGGAGAAACGGAGCTTCCCAGCGACGGTGATCCTATGGCGAGGATCATCAACCGATGTACCTACTGCGGCGTAACGCAGCCTCCGAAGGAGGTCGATAACAGTACCAAGTATGTGGCCAGAAAATCAGTAATGAAATCACATTTCATTATTTTTAAGAGACTATTTTGCAATAAGTAAACAGTTATGTCAAGTAAGGGACGCATGTCCTCAAAATCACCATACACACATAACTATGGGTCTCATGCCCACAATATCAATCATGCCCGTGGAACTCCTTTCTCACTGCCGGCAGTACATGATGTAAAACAACACCCACATGTGAACCTGAACACTAGATCCTGCCTGCGTCATAAAACCGATCGGGCCAAGTAGAATAGCCAACTACCAGATCCGAAAACTAGTCATAAAACTTCACGGGCCAAGTACGGAAGCCAACTACCAGATCCGAAAACTAGCCACGCAACTGGCTGAGGCAAGTATCTTAAGCTAACGTACCAGAGCCTACCGTATCACGAGATATGACTGAGGAAAGTATCTTAAGCTATCTACCAGAGCCTATCGATACACGAGAAATGACCAGGACAAGTATCTAAAGTGCGCCTGTAACCACATGTACAAATCAAGCCCGTGATCGCTCGTCACTGCGGCAAGCTTCATGGATTAGCGGTCCATGGACTAATAACATAACCCGGGAATTTAACCCGCACAATGGCCGCATGCCCCGGCATCTTACCTCGGTATAAGCATGGCCATGAAACCATACTAGTGGACGCATACCCGTGGACCATCCACTCATCACTATGTCCAAAGGAAATAACAAGATAATACTCATAGTGGAAGCATACCCGTGGACCATCCAACTTGTCAGTATGTCCAAGCAATCAACCAGAAAAACCGGCCCTCCATCGAGAGACGCGGTAGCATAGGAATACAACACTTGCACAACAAAGGCTATCACAACAAGCATAGGCAAGTTCAACGTACTTTCATTTTATGTCAACAATCAGGGTTTCAACCCCAAAATACTACATACTTTCATTCTTTCAAAAAGACCTCTTTTTACGTAAAACCACACGATACTAATACTCGTAGTATCAAAACACGTTTTCTTTTCAAACCAAATTACTATACCTTCAGAAAATCTTTACAAGGCCTTTAAAATCAAGTACTCTATACTTTTTAAACCAAGTGCTTTTCATTTAAAACAACATCAAGTATACTTTTAAAACCCAAGTAACTTACTCTTTTCAAAACAAGTAACCTATACTTTTAAATCAAGTTACTTCTCCTTTTCTGAAATCAAGTCGTTTACAGGTCAAGTCTCTTATCTTTCAAAATCAAGTCTCTCTTTTATCTTCATAAAGTTGTTATAACTAACTTCCCATAAAGCCATTATAACACTTTATGTTTTAAACAAACCAAATTTATTTCACACACGTACGTCTACCGTACTATATAGTTCACAACAATCATGCTCAAGAGTATAGAAATAATCACATACCTCTTCGGCTTAATCCACTAGCCAAGTCGAGTATGCCGCGCGTAGTATATCCACATATAACAACCACAACACATTTATCAACTTCTAGTTCTCATCGTAGAACATTCTAATTATACAATTCCTTATTCTACGGAAAATTGGGCAGCACCTCCCCCCCTGAAACCACTTGTAAATCCTCCTATAACAAGGCCTGCTACCAAGCCAACAACTCCACAGGGATTACATGTCTAACCGGACGTGTACAATTCTGCCCCACAATAATACTACATAAGTCTACTGTAAATACAGTCCAATGTAAATACAGTTCAATTCTTTTTAAATAATCCTTACATAAATCTTATACTCAATTATAAACTACTACAATATGTAATCTCCAATTACAATAGAAGGACATAGATCATTACCTCGATAAGCCCAAAATTATTCAAGATTTATAAGTCGATCTTGAGCAACGTTTAGCTCCTATTCCTTACGCTCCAATTCGCTCCAAGCAACCCTTAGAAGTTTCTAAACAACTTCTCTTAACACTTCATCCAAGCTATGAAGATTTTCCTAGGGTTTCATTTTGCGACTATTGGAATAAAGTAGTATTTCCGGGCTCTTAGTATTGAGATAACTTTAGAATACTACTAGGGACACTAGGCTAAGGTATTTGGGATTATACAACAACACTTGAAGTATTTTTCTACACAAAGTGGGGGGGGGGGGGGGTTGGACGAGAACAACAAAGGAGGGAGTATATATTTCTGTCTTGGAATTGTCTAAGTGATGAAGAGTCTTGCAAGCCTTAAGGAGGTATTTATAGGACAATCAATGGCCAAGATCAAGGCAAGTGTGTGGTGAGATTGGGGGACAAGTGTGTGTGGGTCCCACAATCCATATGCCTACACAAAGATGAAGACAAGTGGCTTGCCACTTGTTAGGCCATTTCGGCCACAGCCACTTGGCAACAAAAATCGGCCACATTTGCACGTAGAAGCGACACGTATGCCTCTACTGCCCAAAATATTTCATCTTCCGAAAATATCCGTAATGCCAAAAATCTCGAAAACAAAGTGGGCCCCACAAAACCGTAAATTTTCCCCGTGGGCCCCACGTGACCAAATCTGGAAATAAAATTCCATAATTCTACTATAATCCAAGAAGTCCAAATACCAAATCTTGGAATCCAATTCCCATTAACGAACTTTTTTCCTTCACAAAATCCGGAAAATTTTCCGTCAGAAAATCAAATCTTTCTTCCTTTCCAATATTAATGTCGTATTCTCGTACGTACGTTCTCACATACGTACCCTGGAACTACGGGGTGTAATAATATTGCCCTATATTAATCCCTTAACAGCTATTGGAAACTTGTCTCCCAAGATAAAACAGCAACAAACAATTGGTTAAAGGATAACTCAATTGTTTACTATAAAAGAAGAACCTTTGAGTGTGTGAAAGTATGCTAGAGGGGAAGAGCTATTCAGAAAATTTTGAATTAAACAAGTGTTAAGAGTGTTTTGCAAATGAGCCCAAGGCTCCATTTTATAGTGTGGAGAAAATGACCTTCTCCAACGGTCTGAAACAATCGTAGCGCCGCGACCCTGCAGGGAGGTGCCGCGGTGCCGAAACTTCAAAGAGTTTCGGGCGTCGCCGCGATGCTCCGGTGCAGCGACTCCGAAGTTGAGGCGTCGCGGCCATTCGAGGCTCCGCGGCATTTTCTGACTCGTTTTATCTTTTTACACATCATAGTCTTTTTCCTTCACTTACCAACGTGAACCATCGTCATTTAGCCAATAACCGTCTATCATTTCATGTCTCAAACATATCGTATACGTACCAATATCTCTTTCATTAAGGAAATTTTCGATCCTTGGTACAACGTGTGTGGAAACGAGGTTTCCGACGTGCGGGGCCTCAATTGTTTGAGTCATAAATAATAGGATTAACTATATTCATGTTAATAAATTTCCAATAATATATGCAATGAAGACTGTAGCTCATTCCATATTAGCGAGTGAATGACTTTCAAGTCAGGGAAAAAAATAAGGAAGGAAAGCGAAATCAGCATCCAACTCGCTGTGTTTTTTCCTTCCACTAAACACCTTCACTTTGTAACATCCACGAACAATTACTCTAAACATGGAATGAAGGTTCAATCCTTGGATCATATTATTATTTGGAATTATTTACACAATTAAATAACTTATTAAGGTTATATGTGATTCTCTCGATAAGCAATTAAGTATTAAATTGTAACGTGATAAAATGATAATTAACCTGCTATCACAAGTTAAAATTCACTAATAATATAAAACAAATATCTATTGTTTGTATATTTACGTAAATCCTACTTTAATTTATCTTAAAATCCCACTAAGGTTTGAGCAGCAAGGAAAGATAATTATGGTCATCATAATGTCATTGTTAATCGTTCACCGCATCAACAATTTCTAGCTACTTACATTTTCTTAAAATATCATTGTTTAAATTGCCATGATATAAAGTCGAGCTCCTTCACTTACTTCTTTTTAAGGAAAATGAATAGTGAAGACGACTGAGCCGTATCGTATCTTGCTGGTAATGGATTGAGTCGGGTTAGCTTCTTTTTTCCAATAATTATAGAAGCGAGCCTCGTCCTCGTCTTCACTTCAATTTGTTGGAGAGCTTGGGTAGTACCCAATTCATCATAGAAAAACATCTGTTGGATACGTCCCCTCTTCTATTCTATGTAGAGAGAATGGTGACCCGAGCAAGACCAGGAATCACACTTCACCTTGACTTCTTTCGCTTTGCTAGCTTCCTGACTTGACTACGAGAGAGATTCAACATGTAAAAGGAGGCCGATCGACTCCTTCTTCTTGACAGGACTTCATCTGCTCCATTTCACGCGAAGCGATTGCCGCCGAGGTCGCTAAGTTGCCAAGGTCAGAGTGCAGATCTTGCCCTTCGTTCATAGTTCGCGGCTTGTATTCGCGACGTTTCACATGCATGAATACTTCTCCCTCCCTCGCCGCCACTGGAAAGAAGGACACCCTCGCGGGATCGCGACCCTTTGTCCCGGCCATTGTAGTGTGTCACCCAGGGCATAAGGGGCATGATGACTTGACGTCATCCTCACCTTCCTCCAGCTTAGTACTATTGAAATGGTTCATCAGTAGAGATGTTCCCACAGGTGCCCTTTTTTCCAATGGTACTATAATTCATATTGGTCTTACGGAGGGAGGATGGAGGGAAAAGGTTTGGGCCTACCTATCCCGATAGGACCCCATAAAAGAATGGGAGCTGTTGAGAGGTTCCATATTGCTGAGATGAAGGACAACCATCATTGTGGGGAGGTTAAAGAGCATCCAACGCAAAAAGGCCTTTCATTCCCTTATTTCGTCGTGGCACACCCCCCACAAGCACCCCCCGGCTCAGGAGGGACCAGAAAAGACTTGATGATAGGTACAAAGCGAGTGGCTTACCGGGTATGGGTGCCGTTAGGGTGGGTGACTCCTTGAATTTCTCCTATTAGAAATCCCGCGACTCTTGGGTACTTTAGATAACTATTCCGACTGAAGTAAAGTACTTTCGAGTTGCTCTTTGCCCAAAATCGGGGGACTCCCAGTCGAACCTTATGTATGGCATTTTTTCGATGCTAGACAAGGACTTATAAGACTATTCTTAGCCTGTTATTTAAGAATCGCAGGCATCGGTCCGTAGAACCTATAAAAAGGAGATGGTTGTGGCGCGGAATCGGAAACTAGTAGATCTATTCTCCAACAATAGGAAAGGCCGAAGATCGCTCTTCTTTCGTCATTCGATATGAGGATGGGCTACTCATTAGCGAGCATAGGAGACCGCTGATTTGCTTACTTACAGATGGTCTCACAAAGGAGTTTTGCGGAGGGTCGGCGGGACATGCGAGCCAGTTTGTTAGTGATTCGGCCTTTTCTCACGATTGGGTCGGTGTGAAGTGTACTGAGGTTAAGGTACAATACCGAGCTCGAGATGTTAGAAGGTGCAAAATCAATGGGTGCAGGAGCTGCTATTGCATTCGGTCTTAGATGGTTGGAAGACAGAAGCAATAACATGATAGGAATAACAGGTTTAATAGAGATGACATCACAATAGGATGAAGACGAGACTTCTTATCTACTTTCACGTGGAAAAGGGATAATGTAAAAATGCCTTTGAAAGGAAACTAGTGAGAGGGATTACTTGCTAACGTATCCCCAAGGGCATATCGTCTAAGTCCAGAAGTTAGTGCATTGGATTCCTGGGCAACTGCATCTAGTAGAGCTGACTGAAGACCAAAGCAATCTCCTTTCTAGTCTAGTCTAGGCTTCTAGCCGTGGAAATGAGTCCTTAAACTCCCCTCTCCTATAAGTGTCGAGTTCAAGCTGCTTCACTCCTCTCGCATTGGAACGCTGTTCTTCAACAACTACACTACTCTCACATTCGTTCGAGCTGCTTTGCTCCTTTCCTGCACAGTAGACCGTTTCTAACAAGAAGTCAAAAATGAAAAAAGTAAGGGCGCGCTATCCCTATTACGTAAGACATCGCTTCGCTCCTTTCCAACTGGAGCTCCGTTTTCCAACAAGTAATAGTTTTCTTAGAACAACTAGTCTTAAGAGTGAAAATGGCTTTTCATGCCTCTCCTTACAATAAAGTCGAGTGGTCAACACTCCTCTCCTTAACAGGAGAGTGGCTTTCAGCTCATTTCCCTGCTACATAAAAACAAATGGCTCCGCGCCTTTCACATTCGTTCGAGTTGCTTTCAACTCCTTTTCCTGCGGTCAAGTGGCTTCGCTCCTCTCCTTCTTTATAGTCAAGCGAGTTTCTTAAAGCTCATCTCCAACTTTATAATCAAGAAAGTGGCTTTCACTCCTCATAGAAAGTTAGAAAGCGTCAGTTCTCATAGCGAGGCTTAGGCCGATGGGGTAGGGCGCCAATTCTCAACTCCGACCTACACAAGTGGTTTTTTAACCCACATTTGGAAAAGTTCTGTTAGGTTCTTAGTAGCAATCGACGACCTTTTCCTCTTTTACTTCACATAGCTTTTCGTCTCCTTGATAGCTGGAAGTTCTCCAAAAGTATGAAAAGCTGGAGGACTTTGTACCATCCATTCCGGTGTGGTTGGATTCTATTCAACAACCCAAGGACTTGGAGCACATCTTTTGTTCTTTCCACTTCTAAAATTTTCTTTATCTACTGTAATACTTAGTTTAATAATTACATCATTTACTTCGGAGGTCTTCGTGTAAACATTCCTCTGACAAACTTTAATACTGTTACTAATTAAAAAATTACATTAAGCGTGAGATAGAAAAGTTAAAACATATGGTGTCAAATGTTGTTAAAGCTACTCGGTACTCATGATGTTAATTATTCAGGTTAGACATTAATGATGAAGTGTGAAGTGTGATGATTTAGATGCAGCATGATATTTGTACAACTAGCTTAGTTAGTGGTAATCTTCTAGAAGCAATTAGTTGAGAATTAGTTAGAGGTTGTTAGTGAGCTGGCAGTTAGCTAGTTAGAATTAAGATATTTTGTGCTCTTAGTCGGTTAAGTAGAGGAGCTAAGATGATCCTTATATATATTTGTATCTTGTAAGTGTGATCATTAATTCAATTGAAAGAGAATAGAATTCTCCAAAAAGTATCTCATTTCTCTCAATCTTCTCAGTGTTATTTCGATTCTTCTTCTTTCTTTTATCACCATTGTTCTCGAAGCTTCCAAGGTCATCAATGGAGATCATGGTTGAGTTTTCACATGGTATCAGAGCCACGTCATTGATATCTGCAATACTGAGCTAAGAGAATTCACATTCATCTTAAATTTGACCTAATTTGATATTGGGTTCATTATCGGTGCAAAATTGTAAACTATTATTTCAATACCATGTTTTAAATTTTTAAAAATATTTCTTTAGCATGTTTTGATGCCCATGTTGACAAGAAACTCATATGGTTCGCTTTGTCACATGCATCAAGGCATCGAGTGTCGTGTCCCACCCAGGCAGTGGTTTGGGGCGTGACAAAACTTGGTATCAGAGAACTAGTTTCAAGTGTATTAGAGAGTATAAAATCGTATCCAATGGGGTCACTTTTATGTATGCAAGGGCCCCACACATATATACAGTTGACTACCAATACATCTAGGATTGTCTCAGTTCTTTTATACTCTAGATCGTGCAGTTAGAGCTATACCTTCAAGATATCCTTCTAACTCATATGTATCACGTATTTAAGAAAAATGCATGTGAAGAGGAAATCAACTACGAGCAAGAGGGATGCTACTAATACTGCTCGTGAGGAAGATGCTCAGTCCTAGGGAGCCAATTCAGGTATAACATGCCTACCAAATACCAGAGGTCCTTCGGAGATCCCAGTCTCGCCGCCCAGTTCTTCTTTTCAAATGTTAGGGGAGTCATTCAGCTGCTCACCTAGCTTGTGGATGCTCAAGCTCAACAACAAGGAATGACTTCAAGCGTGGGAATTAATGGCGAGTCATCCAGTTTCAGAACTCGTGAGTTTCTTCATATGGACCCTCCAATGTTCATAGGGTCAAGTAAGACCGAGGATCCTCAGAATTTCATTGATGAGCTTCAGAAAATCTTCTGTGTTATGCATATTAAAAAGGTAGAGGCAGTAGCGATTGAAGCTTATCAATTGTAGGATTGCCAACCCCTGGTATGATTCATGAGAGCAATCCCCGCAGGGAAGATGCACCTCCAACGACTTGAGATGAGTTTGTAGATGCCTTTATGAGCACTTTTTTCCAATAGAGGTTAGAGAAGCAAAGGCTGTGGAATTTGAAAAGCTTAAGCAGAATGGCGTGTGTGTGCAGGAGTACTACCTTTAGTTTGTCTCTTTGGAAAAGTATGTTTCGCATATGGTTCCAAAAATGAGGGCCAGATTTAGACATTTCATGTATGGTCTCGATCCCATTCGTACGATGCAACTAATATCACATCTCAGAACAGAGAGATAACTATTATGGCTATTGAAGATATGAATACTGAAGGTGGTTCAGCACATGCAAGTGTGCGAATTGCGATTGTAAAGATCTTATCTATCTACATTCATCAGATTCATCAGATCTAGCATCAGTTCCACAATTACTAATAGGAGCACATAATTACTCAGAATGGAGTCGATCTATGAATATGTGTTTACTTGTGAAGAACAAAATAGGTTTCACAGATGAAAGTTTCAAGAGAGAAGTTATGAAGTAGATCTGTTTAGGTTATATCAATGGGAGAGGTGTAATGTTATGGTTCAATCGTGGATAAAGAGCTCTGTTGCTCAGGAATTGAGAAGAGGAATTGTATAATCATCCAATGCACAAAATGTTTGGATTGCGCTAAAAGAAAGATTTGATAAAGTCAATGCCACAAAAATATATCATATGAATAGTGTTACACCCCGTAATTGCAGGACATGAATAAGATAATGGACGCGAGAACACAAGACTTGAAAAAGGGTACGAAAGGAAGAATTATTTTTCCGACGGAAAATCTTCCGAACGTCGGAAAGGAAAAATGTTCGTTGATGAGAATTAGATTCTCAAAATGCATTATTTGAGGAATATATAATGTATTATCATTGTGGAAATTTATTTTTACGGATTTGGTCACGTGGGGCCCACCCGAGAAATTTTATGTTTTGTGAGGCCCACGAGGGTTACACAATTTTATGAACGAATGGAAGGGCGACATGTGTCACCCCCACATGGTCTTGGACGAAATTGGGCAAGGGTAAAATGGTCATTTGACCAAAGTGTAGATGACCAAGTCTTGCAAGCTAAGAGCTTGAGATAATTGACTAAGTCAAGAGCCACTTGGCTTGATCTCTTTCATCCAAACCTAACAAGTGTTATAAATCTAGACCCTCCAATGTGTTATATAAGCACACTAGTAGCAAGACAAGTCTTTCAACACTTAGAAAAAATTTGTTAAACTTGAGAGATGGAGATAGGTGCTCTCGGCTTTGAGCCTTTCCCACACACAAAAATTTGCAAATGTGGATCATAATTCACAAGACTTTAACCCAATGTTTCTAGGGGTATTGTAAGGATATCTCAATAGAAAGATCCCGGAAAAACGACGTTTTCACGTTAGTCGCAAGGCGAAAACCTAAGGTGTTCTTCAACTTTGAAGATGGAACTTGAAGAGGAGTTCTTCATGAACTTCTAAGGAGTGCTTGGAGCGGATTGGAACATAAGAAGAGGAGCTAAAAGTTGCTAAGGATCGACTTTTACGCTTGAATATTATTAGGGCTTATTGAGGTAAAATCTTCATCTTCTTAATGTAATTGAAGATTACATGTTATAATAGTTAAGAAATGAGCATGTGGTATATATATTGAAGTTTCAAAAGATTTGGATCATGTCGACATGTTAAAACCGAAAAATGGACAAGTTAGCCATTAATGTTGTAATTTGGACGGTAGTTACAATCGTCGCATGTTAAGGAAGAAAGGATTTATAGTTGTTGTAATTGTTATTATGTATATAACATGTTGGAATAACAACTTGGATTGAAAAAGGAATTGAAAGGAAATTGATAATTGTTGTGACATTGTAGCCGAATAGGGCTTGGAATTATTGGACAGTTTTATATCGATTGTGGGGCAGAATTTTACACGTCTATTAGGCGTGTAATCCCCTTTGTATTTGCTGAATTGTTGGTCCTTAAATGTGGCATTTGGTTATTGATTTTCGGGCCTTGAAAAGGTGGAAAAGTACGTAGAAACAAAGGAAGTGCTGCCCGATTTTCTGTAGAATAAGAGACCTTACACTTAATATGATTCTACGTTAAAAAGGTGAGGAGTTGATAGACATGTTATGATTAATATAGGTTGAAGTACTACGAGTAGCGTATTCTACTTAAAGGATGAAATAGCTCAAGGTTGAAGTACTTTGGAGCATTTTGCTACTTGTCGATAATCGTCGCGAGGTATGTGAACCTCTTCCTTCTTTTGGCATGGTTCTATGTATGAAATATACATGTGGTGTTATTTCATGATCCCTTCTACTCTTAGAAGTTAAGAGGTATGTATGTTGATTTACTTTATGTAAAAGCTACGTCTAAGTTATCCTAAGTTCTTACCAAGTCTTATGGGGGATGTTGGTAAGAGTCGTTAGGAAGTATTTGGAGTTAAGTTGACTTTGCTAATTTACTGCACGAATGAGAATAAGTATCGAACAAGCTATTGCAGCGTTAATAAAAGAAAATGTATCGACAATCAATTATATTAAAATGAGTAGAATTCTCCATCTGCATAGAAGCTAAGATAAGACAAAATTGTATTACATTTTCTAGATCATGGCTGCTTTAATAAGATCGTTATAAACAAGTATAACCTAGTCACAACGCACAAAAGTATATGTTACTTAATTTAAAGAGTTTACGTTATGAATTTTTAAGACTATGAACCTTAAATTCTTAAAAGGTTAAGAGACTTTATTTTTCAAGTTATGGGACTTGATTCTTAAAGGAAGGAATGACTTGATTTAAAAGTATAGAATACTTGATTTGGAAAGTATTGATTTCTTGATATTCTAAAGATAAGAGACTTGATTTCTAAAGTTAAGAAACTTGATTTCTTAAAAGTTAAGAGACTTGGAGTATTTTTGAAAGCTATGTAACTTGAGTTTTTAAAAGAAGAAGTTTATGGATTTAAGAAGAGAAGGAGTTTTATGATTCTTTTTAAGTATGTATGTACGTAGTACTTTTGGTTAAATTTTCCCTAATGTAAAAAGAAATAAAAGTGCCTTAAGTTCTCTAAAGTGAAAGGTTGTTATAATAGCTTTATGGGGAGTTGTTATAACGACTAAAGAAGAAGTGAAAAGATTATTTAAAATGTTATGTAAAGAGGCATTATCGCGTCCCAGGAATGGGCCGGGCTGTATACCTTTATGGGCAGACTATATGCCATTATCGCGTCCCAGGAATGGGCCGGGAAGTATACCTTTATGGGCAGACTATATGACATTATCACGTCGAGAATGGCGGGCGATATACCTTTATGGCGGGCTATATGACATTATCACGTCGAGAATGGGTAGGCGGTATACCTTTATGGGCGGACTATATGACTTTATCGCGTCCCGAGAATGGTAAGGCGATATACGCCGTGGGAAGATTCTTATGAATTAAATCGTGTCCAAATGGGCGTGTTACATTATCACGTATGGATAATCAAATTGAACTCCAAAATGGCGTCCTCCAAAGGGCGGATTATGTTATGCAAGGTAAGTAAGTTATATGGTAATGAACTTGATGATTTTTCCTAAGTATATGCGCAAGAATTTGACTATAACTCTTATTGAAAAATGGGAAAAGATAATGATGTGCGATTAAGTTCATGAGTTGTAATGGCATGGTAGGATCGATATTTACTTTTTATACTTGCCGCATGTCATTCTTTTTCTGATTATGATCATTTCTTGTACTTTATTTCCGTTCCATATTCGGTACACATGTCTTGACCCTTGCCAGTGCGTTAAATGTCCGCAGTTTAGGCACTGATTGTGGATCGGACTTAGGATCCTGGTTCAGCATTTTGAGATGGCTTCAATGTTCCGGAGCGTGTCATGATGGCTATGTATATTAAGGGGTACGGCGGGGCCTAGTCCCGTCATAGTATTGGTCCAAAATCTTGAAGTGCAGTATTCACGTAGGTGGGTAGTTAGAGTTGTAATTACATTTTTTTGGATAGTGTAAGCCCTTTTGGGTGAATTATATTATGGCGGCCTTATCGACTTTGCCTTTGTTTAAAAAAAAATGTGTTACTTATTTTCCGCAGTTATTTGGTATTGTATGATTAGAAGGGTGCCCAGGTAGGGCACCAGTCGCGGGCCCGGGATTGGGTCGTGACAAAAGTGGTATCAGAGCAGTTAGTCCTCGGAAAGTGTCTACAGACCGTGTCTAGTAGAGTCTTGATTATCGATGTGTTGTGCACCACACCAATAAACAAGAGGCTATAGGATATTTAGGATTAGTTTCCCTTCTTTTCACTCTGAGATCGTGCGATAGAGCTGTGTTGTTAGGGTCGTCTCTCCCTAACGAGTTATTGTGATTGCAACTTTGAGAAAGGCAACAGTGGCCCAGAACAGATTTTATGGATTGCGTATCCAGGTTGGTAAAGTTATCGTATAGTAGGTATATTGAGGATATATATTTGTACGAGTGTATTTATTTGGAGCCGTATATTTGTTGCCTAGGATGATTATGAGTTACCATGAATTGGTAAAGCCTTAATAAATACTTGGAAGGTGTGAAACAGCTGTTGAATCCACACTTAGGCTTTATATATGTATTGATTTGGAACATCAGGAAGTAATGAACTGTCTAGGATGGTGATAGACTCTTAGGATATCACATTTAAATGAGTTGATAGCATACCCTGTTGTTCGATTAAGCGGGGTGGTACGCTTAAGTGATTGTGTAATTAATATGGGTATGGAGTAATTAGAGTTGTTGTGATTAAGACAACATGACTTTGAGATTATGAGAAGCTACATTTCCTGTATGTGGGGATGATAATGTAGGCTTGGAACATAGAATGATTGTGAACCTTGGAATATTGATGACCGCTGAGACCTTAGATGTACAAGGTCTTCTCGGGTAGAAAGATTTATTACAGACCAAGAATAAGAGTTAAGTGCGACGGTGGGACGGGGTGAGGACCTATTACGGGTCGCCCCATAACCTGAAATGGAGCGGGATCAGTTGGTAGTAGTTCCGTTACGTGACAGGGTCACGAGGGTGCAAGGCCCAAGTCTAGTTAATTGTTTTACGGGTTGGTGGACGCGTTCCACCGGAACCAGGTCGTGAGGGCCGGAAATGGCCTTATATTGTTTAATAGAGGACTCCAAAGATTGGGGGGCCAGAATCGGTATGGAAGGTATGTATGTATGCTAGTATGAGTTGGAAGTACAGAAAGAGTACGACCAGTAAGAAAGATAGCAACCAATTGTAAAGGAATAGAGCCTGAATCCATAAGAACCTTTCGAGGTAACTACACCCGTGAGTGTTTGGGGGTGGTAGCTGAGCGGGTATATTAGATTTGCCCGATGATGATACAGTCGTCAGACCCTAGTAGACCTAGTAGAGATGATTACGACAGACTTTGAGGTCATTATTATTACACCCCGTAGTTCCAGAGTATGTATATGAGGACGTACGTACGAGAATACGACAGAAAAATTGGAAAGGAAGAAAGATGTGATTTTTCGACGGAAAAGTTTCCAGATTTTGTGAAGGAAAAAGGTTCGTTAATGGGAAATGGATTCCCAGATTTGGTATTCGGACTTTTTGGAATATTTGAGAATTATGGAATTTTATTTCCGAAATTGGTCACGTGGGGCCACTGAAAATTCTGATTTTGTGGGGCCCACTTTATTTTTGGATTTTTGGCATTACGGATATTTTCGGAAGATGAAATATTTTGGACGAGTAGGAGGGCGACACATGGCACCCCATTTGGCCCTATGGCCGATAGTAGGGGGACACTTGGACGTTTTCTTTGGTGGACAAGTGGCTAGCCACTTGTCCAAGTTTTGTGGTGGACATGTGGTTGGTAGAATCCACACCCACATGTCCCCAATCTTCACCATACACTTGCCTAGATCTTGGCCATTGATTTCCCTATAAATACCCCTTGTGTGCAAGACTTATTCTCCATCCACTTAAGAGTTTCCAAGGCAAAAATCCTCCCTCCCCCTTAGTGAGTTCTCGTCCAAACACCCCCCCCCCACCTTGAGTAGAATTCTTCAAGTGTTGTTATAATCCCATATACTTTAGCCTAAATCCCTTGTAGTATTTCAAGTTATCTTTATACTAAGAGCCCGGAAAAATACTACTTTATTCCAATAGTCGCAAAATGAAGCCCTAGAAAAATCTTCATAGATGGATGGAGTGTTAAGAGAAGTTGTTTAGAAACTTCTAAGGGTTGCTTGGAGCGGGTTGGAGCGTAAGGAAGTGGAGCTAAACGTTGCTCAGGATCGACTTATAAACTTGGATAATTTTGGGCTTATCGAGGTAATGATCTTTGCCACTATCAGAATTGGAGATTACATGTTGTAGTAGTTAATAATTGAGTATAAGAGATATTGGAAGAATAATTATAAAGAATTGAAGTATTTACATTGGGTGTATTTCTGAT
The DNA here is from genome assembly GCA_029844215.1 of Przewalskia tangutica. Classification (NCBI taxonomy): domain Eukaryota; kingdom Viridiplantae; phylum Streptophyta; class Magnoliopsida; order Solanales; family Solanaceae; genus Przewalskia; species Przewalskia tangutica. The sequence continues at coordinate 25,866,311 of CM056732.1, read as the reverse complement.
GAGACTTGTAGTATTATTGTGGAGTAGAATTGTACGTCCAGGTTAGGCGTGTAACCCCTAGAATTGTTGGGTGGTAGCGGGCCTCGATAGAGGAGGAGATTTATGTGGTTGCGAGGGGTGGGGAGGTCTTCTTGAATTTTCCGTAGAATAAGGAACCTTGTACTTAGAATTATTCTACGAAGAGATCTAGAGGTTGATAGACGTTTTGTGGCCTTTATAGGTTGAAGTACTACGAGTAGCGCATTCTACTTGAAGGGTGGAAAAGGCGAGAAAGGTTAGAGTACTTTGGAGCGTTTTGCTAATTGTCGATAATCGTCGCGAGGTATGTGAACCTCTTCCTATCCTTTCTAGCATGATATTTGTGAAATATATTTAGTGCGGTAGACGCACGTGTGTTTAAAGGAATTTGATTTTCCTTTTGTGTCCTTGACTTGATTCTAAAGTTAAGTGACTTGTTATGAAATATTAAGGGCTTGAATTATGTTAAAAAGTTGTAAAACCTCACTCATGAGTAATGGGTGTGTGGTCTTTTAAAGAATAAAGTTATCTTGATTTCGAAAATAAGAATGGTTTTATCATTGAATTTAAAATGATAACTTGACTTATAAATAACTTGATTTAAAGGTATAGGTTACTTGTTTTTAAAAGAGTAAGACACTTGGTTTAAAAGGTATATTGCTACTTGACTTCAAAAAGGAAAAAGTGCCTTTGTTTTAAAGGAAGGCATGGTTTTGTCTTAAGATTGGTTTAAAAAGAAGGTATGGAAATTGTTTTGGTTTTACTTCGATGTCTTTTGACTTGAGTTTTAAATAATAAGAATCTTGAAGTATTTCAAAAGAGTTATGAATCATTTTTGAAAGAAAAGAAATACTTGGTTTTAAAAGCTTAAGTGTTATACTAGCTTTATGGGAAGTTAGGTATAACGACTTAAGGAAGATAAAAGGAACGGTTTACTTATTTGTTTATGAAAGTCTTGTATTGATTTCTGGAAAGTGTAGTAAGATGGTTTGATAAGTAAACATGTTTCGATGCTACGTGTGTTAGTGTCTTGTGATGTTTGTGTAAGGGGGTTATTCTTGTTGTGCTTACGTTGTTAAACGATAAGCCCGTTGTACTGGTATTATATCACATACCCCCCTGACTTGTTATGATGCCGAGGATTTGCCACCCTCGATGCGAGGAATACCTCATGCAGGTCCATGTGTGGCCTATGCGGAGCTGCGGGAGTTCCAGGACAGGATGATCACTCCGGGTGTGTTACGCCGATGTGAGGTATTATACCTTATGCGGCCCATGTGTGGCTGCGGACTTCGGGGGTCCAGGTTGATGTCGCGGGTTAGCTACCCCCGATGCGAGGAGTACCTCATGCGGGCCTATGTGTGGCCTATGCGGAGCTGCGGTGAGTTCCAGGATTAGACGCGCATTGATCGAGGCGAGTGGCCCAGCTTCGATCATGTGGCGGTCTAGAAAGACCTCGTGATACAGTTTTATAGCATTGTTGGTACGGTGGATTCTAGTAGTCGGCTATGCCTTCGTGCTTACCCCGTACGGTTTTATTATGACACAGGTGGGACCTGGTGTTCATGTGTATTCCTTGGTGCTTTTATATCATGGGATCGCAGTGAAGAAGGAATTCCACGGGCATGATTGATATTGTGGGCATGAGACCCATGATTATATTTGAGTGATGACTTTAAGGGCGTGAGTCCCTGACTTGACATGACTGCTTACATATTGTGTATCGTAAATTGGTTATCATATATTTCTTCTGTTTTATATAGACTATTATGATTTCATTTACAGTATTTTCAGTTTCACATACTTGGTACTGTTATCGACCTCGCCCGAAGCTGCGTTCATGCCGCGGTAAGTACACCGATCGTCGATCCTCGCTCATAGGATCACAGTTCAGCGTTTTGGGAAGCTCCGTTTCTCCGGAGGCTTATCTTTGGTATAGTCCCCTGTCGTTGTAGGTACTTACATTCAGGGGTATGGCGGGGCCCTGTCCCGTCATTGTTGTTATAACATTCTTAGAGGTCTGTAGTACTGTTGTGGGCAAGGTTTGTAAGAGGGATGTAACTGTTCAAGTTTTTATTTATATATACAGAAAGGTAACCGTTCTGGTTAGCCTGTCTTCTTATTTCACTGTTTGTCTTTTATGAGTTTTTATTTACGCTGATTTTCTCTGATGTTGTATCACTAGGTTGCCCGGGGTAATGCACCAGTCGCGGGCCCGAGGTCGGGTCGTGACAAAAGTGGTATTAAAGCAGTTAATCCTCGGAAAGTGTCTACAGACCGTGTCTAGTAGAGTCTTGATTATCGGTGTGTTGTGCACCACATCTATAATCAGGAGGCTACAGGATATTTAGGATTGGTTTCCATTCTTCTCATCTGAGATCGTGCCTTAGAGCTGTGTTATAAGTTGGACTCCTGCAGCGTATTCTTATGTGCGGTGCGCCTACGCAGAGCAACCGAGCCCGGAAGGGCAAGGCGGCGTGAGAGCTACGAGTAGAACACATAGGATTCTGAGGCAGGCGGTCATTACGAGATAGTACTTGACGGCGAGTTTTATGGCGCTAGCCCCGATGAGAGTTTAGAGCAACAGCAATTTCTCACGAGGCCACGATACGAGCCTCAATCTCGACCGGGGCCGAGAATATGAGTTACAAGGAAATGGCGATTACTAGCTAGGCTTGTGGCTAGGAATGAGGGCGGATGAGTCGGAGGTTCGGCGATGCGATAAGTTCACCCTAGATCCGATAGTTGAGATTTGAACTTCGAGTCTGATCCACCCGAGTTCTATGGATTGAGAAGCGAGAAGATCCTCGAGATTTTATTCGACGATTCTTGCGGATCATGCAGTGATCAAAACCTTAGGCATTTCTTACACACTTCTTGCCCTCGCAGATGAGAGAGCTCATCGAGATAGATATTTGATGTTGAGGCGAGCAGGCGGGACGGTTGGGAATCTGATATAGAGTTTGAATCATTGGCTCGTTATGTCCCCGCGTTAGTGGCAGACATGGAGGATAGAGTGCGATATATGTCACGAGACTTGGCGATTATCTAGTGAAGGAAGGTACAAGAGTAACTTTTAGTCGAGCATGGGCGTTGCCGCGTCTGAGCTTATGCGCGTGACCGAGAACGTAAGTCGGCGGATTAACGAGATCGTGAAGAGGCGAGCAGCGAGGTCCTTTGGTAACTTTCGAGGCGGACCTTCTCGTGAGTGGTTATGCGCCTCCGGATACATAGTGGTCCTCGCGGACTTGGGGCGTTCGGTATTTAGGAGTTGGTCGAACTCGGGGTTTCAGTTCACGATTTAGATAGGTTCTAGCCGGCCCGATTGATTTCCTCGGTGTTCACTTTATGGTAGACGTCATCTCGAAATGTCGTCTTTTACTAATGCTTGTTTTACCGCCGGCCGTCGAGGCCATGTGAGAGAGAATGTCCTAGTAGGAGGATACGGTGGGATGACTTAGCCTACCAGTCGATTCTTGGATTCAGTGGTTCGGAGAGGAAGGGGTGTTAGCCAGAGGAGACCACCGTCATCTCGGTATGGCCGTTGTGGTAGGTGTTCTTATGGGGAGTGTCGTACTACTTAGATAGCTTATTAGGCTTGCGGCCAGCAGGGCCATTTTGCGAGAAATTGTCCGACCAGAGGTGGCACGGATGTTACGACTCGACGCCGGGATCGATGGTGATACATCACCTTCAGAGTTATCGCCCAGAGCAGGATTTGATTAGAGCGACAAAGGGAAAGTGAGGCAGTAGTTACAGAGATATCTTCAGCCCTTAAGAGACTTGTTTATGTCGTTATGGTAGATGCATGTGGAGTGCTATGTGCAGATAACATGGTGTTAGGTGTGGATTAGAAAGCATGGGTAGTTGAAAAGGGTAAGTCTGGGGACGAGAAAATGGGGAGCCTTAGAATTTATAACAGTTGGGACCTTGGATGCAAGGCCGTCCTGAGTGGATGATTTTACGGTTGGTCTTTGTCGAAGTACTCGGTATGCGTGATATATATTGTGGGATAATTCCATGGGTAGTGTGAGATGGAAGTGGTAGCTTTCATGACGTGAACTGATAAGATTGTTCCGGATTAGGGAACGAGAGTTTAGTACGAAGTGGGTCGGGTTGAGGCTATATTGCGAGTCAACCCGCAGCCCGGAATGTGGTGGGGTCAGTTTGAGGTGGTCCCGCTAGATGATAGGGTCACGAGGGTGTTAGGCCCAAGTTTAGGTAACCATCGTACGAGTTTGTGGATGCGTTCGACCGATGGTAGGGCGATGGGGTCAGCCCATCTTGTCTTTTAGTCGGGGTATTTACTCGGCGGAGGTTATGCGAGATGTTGTATATCGGGAGGTTGTAAGGTTGCAGGGTTCCTACTTTTATGGCGAGCGGTGGGCCGGTTTTCGGCTATTTCTTTAGTTTCTGGAGGTTTTACCAGGCGGGGTTAGGAACTCAGGTAAGTCTCAGTATTGCATTCACCCTCGGGCTGATGTGTTGATTTCAGGGGTAGCTGTGAGGATTGTTGCCTCCTGTTGATGGAGTGTTATAAGAGCTACCATTTCAGTATTCGGGTGGCACCCTATGAAGCCTTGTATGGGCGGAGGTGTAGGTTGTCGGTCGATTGGTTCGATGTTGGCAAGGTTCAGATAGTTGGTCCATACTTGATTCAACAGGATATGGATAAGGTGAAGCTTATCCAGAAGAGGTTATTAGTGCGGATAATCGGCGTCGACGCTTGGAGTTCAGGTTGACGGTGGGTCTTCTTGAAGGTACCAACACGGAAGGGTGTGACGAGATTTGGAAAGCAGGGGAAACTTAGCCCGAGGTACTTTGGGCATCTTCAGATCGTTTGTAAAATAGGCCAGGTTGCCTATAAGTTAGCACTGCCGTCCGACTTAGGAGACGGTACACCCGATCTTCCATGTTTCTATGATTCGGAAGAGTATCGGAGATCCATCCAGAGTGTTCCCAGTTAATGATGACCAAGTTGGAGATAGTAACCCCGAGATTTTGAAAACTGAAGCAATGACAGAAATGTGGTACGTATATGAGGAAGAGTTCGAGTGTACGAGGAGGGTACGACAAGTAAGAAAAGAGGCGAAGATGTGTTAAGAAGATGGAAGTGTCCTTTTTATAAGTAAAGATGTGAAGAAAGTATACTTTGGACCATGGGTGGAGCTATTAGTATTGTTATACGCTTTAGATATTATTCTTCGCTGGCTTGGATGTGAGTTTTTGCGCGTATGTGGTATTATGGCCAGGTATGACATAATTGGTTTCGTAAGTATAGTAGTGAAGACTATACCGACACAGGTGTGCTTGGAGACTTAGAAGGAACATTCAGGACGAATGTTTCTAAGGGGGGGAAGAATGTTACACCCCGTAGTTCCAGAGTATGTATATGAGGACGTACGTACGAGAATACGACAAAAAAATTGGAAAGGAAGAAAGATGTGATTTTTCGACGGAAAAGTTTCCGGATTTTGTGAAGGAAAAAGGTTCGTTAATGGGAAATGGATTCCCAGATTTGGTATTTGGAATATTTGAGAATTATGGAATTTTATTTTCGAAATTGGTCACGTGGGGCCTAAGGGAAAATTTACGGTTTTGTGGGGCCCACTTTATTTTTGGATTTTTGGCATTACGGATATTTTCGGAAGATGAAATATTTTGGACGAGTAGGAGGGCGACACATGGCACCCCATGTGGCCCTATGGCCGATAGTAGGGGGACACTTGGACGTTTCTTTGGTGGACAAGTGGCTAGCCACTTCCCAATTTTGTGGTGGACGTGTGGTTGGTAGAATCCACGCACGTGTCCCGATCTTCACCATACACTGGCCTAGATCTTGGCCATTGATTTCCCTAGAAATACCCCGTGGGTGCCAGACTTATGCTCCAGCCACTTAAGAGTGTCCAAGGCAAAAATCCTCCCTCCCCCTTAGTGAGTTCTCGTCCAAACACCCCCCCCCCCACCTTGGGTGGAATGCTTCAAGTGTTGTTATAATCCCATATACTTTAGCCTAAATCCCTTGTAGTATTTCACGTTATCTTTATACTAAGAGCCCAGAAAATTACTACTTTATTCCAATAGTCGCAAAATGAAGCCCTAGAAAAATCTTCATAGATGGATGGAGTGTTAAGAGAAGTTGTTTAGAAACTTCTAAGGGTTGCTTGGAGCGGGTTGGAGCGTAAGGAAGTGGAGCTAAACGTTGCTCAGGATCGACTTATAAACTTGGATAATTTTGGGCTTATCGAGGTAATGATCTTTGCCCCCCTATTGTAATTGGAGATTACATGTTGTAGTAGTTAATAATTGAGTATAAGAGATATTGGAAGAATAATTATAAAGAATTGAACTGTATTTACATTGGGTGTATTCTGATGAGACTTGTAGTATTATTGTGGAGTAGAATTGTACACGTCAGGTTAGGCGTGTAACCACTAGAATTGTTGGCTTGGTAGCAGGCCTCGATAGAGGAGGAGATTTATGTGGTTGCTGGGGGGGGGAGGGAGGTGCTGCCGAATTTTCCGTAGAATAAGGAACCTTGTACTTAGAATTATTCTACGAAGAGATCTAGAGGTTGATAGACGTTTTGTGGCCTTTATAGGTTGAAGTACTACGAGTAGCGTATTCTACTTGAAGGGTGGAAAAGGCGAGCAAGGTTAGATTACTTTGGAGCGTTTTGCTAATTGTCGATAATCGTCGCGAGGTATGTGAACCTCTTCATATCCTTTCTAGCATGATATTTGTGAAATATATTTAGTGCGGTAGGCCTTGCGTGTGTTTAAAGGAATTTGATTTTCCTTTTGTGTCCTTGACTTGATTCCAAAGTTAAGTGACTTGTTATGAAATATTAAGGACTTGAATTATGTTAAAAAGTTGTAAAACCTCACTCATGAGTAATGGGTGTGTGGTCTTTTAAAGAATAAAGTTATCTTGATTTCGAAAATAAGAATGGTTTTATCATTGGATTTAAAATGATAACTTGACTTATAAATAACTTGATTTAAAGGTATAGGTTACTTGTTTTTAAAAGAGTAAAACACTTGGTTTAAAAAGTATATTGCTACTTGACTTCAAAAAGGAAAAAGTGCCTTTGTTTTAAAAGAAGGCATGGTTTTGTCTTAAGATTGGTTTAAAAAGAAGGTATGGAAATTGTTTTGGTTTTACTTCGATGTCTTTTGACTTGAGTTTTAAATAATAAGAATCTTGAAGTATTTCAAAAGAGTTATGAATCATTTTTGAAAGAAAAGAAATACTTGATTTTAAAAGCTTAAGTGTTATACTAGCTTTATGGGAAGTTAGGTATAACGACTTAAGGAAGATAAAAGGAACGGTTTACTTATTTGTTTATGAAAGTCTTGTATTGATTTCTGGAAAGTGTAGTAAGATGGTTTGATAAGTAAACATGTTTCGATGCTACGTGTGTTAGTGTCTTGTGATGTTTGTGTAAGGGGGTTATTCTTGTTGTGCTTACGTTGTTAAACGATAAGCGTTATCTTGGTATTATATCACATACCACGACTTGTTATGATCTGAGGATTTGCCACGCCGATCGAGGAATACCTCATGCAGTCCGTATGTGGCCTATCGCGAGTGCGGGAGTTCGGGGCAGGATGATCACTCCTCGGGTGTATTCTGCCGTCACGAGTATTATACCTTATCGACCCGTGTGGCTATCACGGACTTGGGGTCGAGTTGATCTGCGGGTTAGCTACCCCCGTCGGAGTACCATGCGGGCCTATGTGGCTATCACGAGCTGCGGTGAGTTCGAGTTAGACGCGCCATTGATCGAGGCGAGTGGCGGCCGATCATGTGGCGGTCTAGAAAGACCTCGTGATACTGATTTTATAGCATTGTTAGTACGGTGGGTTCTAGTAGTCGGCTATGTCTTACGTGCTTACCGTCACGGTTTTATTATGACACAGTGGGACACGGTGTTCATGTGTATTCCTTGGTGCTTTTATATCATGGATCGCGGTGAGGAAGAATTCCACGGGCGTGATTGATATTGTGGGCATGAGACCCGTGGTTATATTTGAGTGATGACTTTAAGGCGTGAGTCACGACTTGACATATTTGCTTACATATTGTGTATCGTAAATTGGTTATCATATATGTCTTACATTTATATAGACTATTATGATTTCATTTCTGATATTTTGATTTCACATACTTGGTACTGTATGCGACCTCGCCGGGAGGCTACGTTACATCTGCGGTAGAGGTACACCGATCGTCGATCCTCGCCATAGGATCACGATTGCGTTTTGGAAGCTCCGTTTCTCGGAGGCTTATCTTTGGTATAGTCCCCTGCGTTGTAGGTACTTTACTTATCACGACCCGTTCGAGCGTGGTGGTGCCTTCTGGGGCACCAGTAGTCATACATCGAGTAACGGCGGAATATAAAACAAGACGAACAGTTTATAAAATAAGACACGATTTATCGAAGAAAAGCTTGCCTTTGGCATAATATAAATAACTCAAGGTTTGCGATTACATCCCAAGTGTACAATAGTACTCTGAGACCTCTGGAAGTAAACAACTATGGCGGACGGGGCCCGCCATACCTGTATCAAAACTAACTACAACGGGAGATCATACCAAAAGTAGAGCCTCGGAAGAGATGGAGCTCCACGGCACGTAGAGATCCTAAGGATGCGGATCTAGCACTGCTTGCCCCACTGCGGCATGACGCAGCCCCGAAGGAGGTCGATCTAAGTACTAAGTATGCGAAAGCGTAAAGTACTTAAATGAAACATATCATTTTTAAAACCGGTTTACAAGTATGTATGAAACAACGAGAAACCGCATAGTGCCACATCACAAACAAGAGCAACAATAGGTAAGCGTAATGAGTTTTGTCTCAGCCGCGAATGATCGAATCGGGCCACTCGCCCCATCATCATTCTCGCAAGCCTAATCCTGAACTCGAGTCCGCATGGGCCACTCGTGGGCCCGCGTGAGGTATAACCCGCATCGAGGTAGCTACTCCTCGGCGTAAATCTGGACTCATTGTCGCGTAGCGCATGAGCCGCGTGAGTATAACCCGCATACTAACTCGAACTCGTAGCTCGCATAGGCCCCTGGACCCGCGTGGTATTCTCGAATCATGGTCCCGCATCGCTGAGTCTACCCGCGTCGGAGGCGACTTAACCCGGTATCATCTCAAGAGGTGAGTGATAGTATACTAACATAACAACTTACCTTTAAGTAACACAAGCCTGACAAGGATACTCACCTATACCAACGTTACAAGATACTAACACACATAGCATCATATCATGTCTACTATCAAACCATCTTTCTTATTCACAATATAAGTCCATTATAAACACATAGGCAAACTTGTTTCTTTTATCAATCTTAAGTGGTTATACTTACTTCCCATAAAGCTAGTATAACTCTTAAGCTTCGCTTAAAAACCAATTAGTTCTCTTACATTAATAAATGGTTGATGAGTCCTTTGAAATATTTTGATTCTTTATCATTTAGGCTTAAGCGTGAGGCATTCTGTAAGTATTATTCGAGCTTAAGCCGTGAGGCATTCGTAAGTATTATTCGATTAACACGTATGCGTCTACCGTACTATATACATATTGTAAAATATCATGCTTTAGGAAGAATCACATACCTTACCGGCGAAATCCACCGCCAAGTCGAGTATGTCGCGAGAGAATCAGCCTATAATAGTCACGAGATATCTATCAAGGTCTAGACTATTACGAAGGTCATTCTAAGCAGGGTCCTCGATTCTACGGAAAGTCGGGCAGCACAACCCTACCGGTGAGTTATATAAGTCTCTGTGAAAAGCAGTCTATGTAAATCTGATTTGATTATTCATCTTTTAAACCCTTCAAGTGATTAACACTTCAATTCTAATCATGATATACTTCTAAGTATTTATACTATTCTTATTCTACAACGATGAAGTATTCTTTAATACAAAAGAGGGTTAGGATTAGTTACCTCGGTAAGCCCAATAATATCCTAAAAAGTCGCGCTGAGCAAGGTTTTGTTCTAAGTTGTATGCTCCAAGGAAACCTTAGAAGTTCTTCACAACTTCTACTAAGTGCTAAGGTATTTGGGCTAGGGTATTTTGGGCATTATAACAATACAAGAAGACAACTTTTCTACCAAGGGAGGGGGGGTAGGTTTCAGCTAGGCTAGGGGTGGGGTAGCCTCGGCGAGCTTCTCGAGGGAGGTGTGTTTGGGCGAAACAAGAGGAGAGGAGGGATTTGAGACTTAGGTAGATTGCTCAATTTAGGATGAAATAACTCTTCAACAAGGGGGGTATTTATAGGTCAAGACATGGCCAACCAATGGCCAAGATTGTGCCAAGTGCAAGGCAAGTGTAGGGTGAGGATTTAGGCAAGTGTCCTTGGCCAACTTGCACACAAAATATCTAGCCAACTTTATGACAAGGCTTGGCATCCATTCGGCCCTATTGCCGTGACAAGTCCACCAATGAGAGGGTGGAAAGTGTCGCCCTCTCATTGGTCCAAAGTGTTACGTCTCTCGGAAAAATCCGCAAAAAATAAGAAATGACATAGCCGGAATTTATCCTATGAAAGGTGGAAACGTTTCGTCGGAAAACCGTTCGCTTTGTGAGTTGTGCCTAAAAATCGTCCAAGGCCTAACTTTAAGACCAAAACTTTTTGTATGTATTCCCTTACGTACATACTCTGGAAATACGGGGTATTACATTCTCCCCTCCTTAGAAACATTCGTCCCGAATGTTCCTTCTCAAGACAGTTAACGATAAGATTCTTCATAACTTAAGCGGTTTGCAAATGCCACACGCCACAAAACAACACTTAGGCATAAATGATAACGAAAATTTACAAGTAGGAAAGTGAATTACCTGGAGGTGTGGGGAATAGGTGAGGATACTTCCGTCTCATGTCCTCCTCGGCTTCCCATGTCATCTCCTCCCTGAGCTCGTTCCGCCACAAGACTTTGTGGAAGCCACGTCCTTCGTCGCAGAGCGCTAACGACGATCGACTATCGCTATGGGAATCTCCTCATCGATAACCCCTCGGTCACTGGACATCGTCAATCGGTGCACCTAGATGGATCCCGATATATCTCCTCGGCATGGATCGTGAAACACCGGATGTATCGCCTCCGGATCGGACGGCAGATCAACTCGTAGGCAACCTTGCCTACCTGCGGACAATCAAGCGGCCCGATGTACCTGAGGTGAGCTTCCCTTCTTCCGAATCTCATCACACCCGCCATGGGTGACACTAGGAAAACCCGGTCATGAACCTCGAACTCAAGATCTGCGGCGACGGTGATCTGCATCGACTTACATTCGACTCGAAATGGTCGATAGCGCTCTCGGATAAGCGCTTATCCACTTCTTTGCGCCAAATCTGGTCCCACTAGCCGCCCCGCCACATCGAACCAACCTATAGGCGATCTGCACTTCCTCCCATACAAGGCCTCATAAGGCGCCATCGAATCTTTGGAGTGGTAGCTATTATTATATGCGAACTCAACTGAGGCAAATGATCCTCCCAACTACCACTAAAGTCAATAACACGGGCTCGCGACATATCCTCGAAGTGCGGATAGTGCGCTGCTGTCCGATGCATGCGTGGATGAAATGCGATGCTCGAACTCACTGCGTCCTAAACCCCTGGAAGGACCTCTGAAGTTGGCGTAAAGCTGGGCTCCACATGCGATATGATCGAAGTAGGGACTCATGCGATCGGCGATCTCTCGGATGTAAAGTCGGCATAATCCTCGGTAGAAAAAGTCGTCTGACGGGAAGAAAGTGGGCTGATTTCGTCGACCGTCGGCGATAACCCATATAGAATCATGTCTCCTCCGAGTGCGAGGTAATCACGTGATGAAGTCCATGTTGATTACCTCCCACTTCCGGTCGGGATCTCTATGCGTCAGAACAAACCACGGGCCTGCGGTGCTCTACCTCTTGCGACAACACGGGCGAGCTACGAACTCGCAACGTCTCTCTTCAAGCCATCCCACCAATACACGGATCTAAGGTCGTGGTACATCTTGGTCGACCGGATGGATAGAAACGCTTGTGTGTGCTTCCCCGAACTCCGCCAAGTCACGAAACATCCGAACACACATGCGCCTCAAACCTTAGCACCCCATCGTGCTACCTCGTGGACCCTTGCCCTCTCAAGAGTCGTATCACGATATCGAATCAAGGTGGATCCTCGGCTGTTGCCTCTTCACCTCGCCGGCGATGGAAGACTCGGCAACCTCACGAACTCTAACCCCTTGCTATCGTAATCAATCAAGCGGACACAAGGCTCGCTAATCGATGCAAATCACGAACCATGTCCCTCCTCTCTAGCTGCACATCCGATAGGCTCCCATCGACCTACGACTAAGGCATACGCCTGACATTGGCCTTCCGGGTGGTATAGGATATCAACATCGTAATCCTTAAGCAACTCTAACCACCGTCTCGCCGTAAGTTCGACTCCTACGGTGAAGATATCTGGAGGCTCTTGTGGTCTGTAAAAATATCCACGTGAACCCCATACAAATAGTGCCATCAGATCTTCAAAGCGTGAATCACAGCTGCCAACTCCAAATCATGGGTGGGGTAGTTCCTCTCGTGTTTCTTCAGCTGTCGGGATGCATATGCTATAACTCTGCCATGCTGCATCAACACATCCCAACCCGATGCACGACGCGTCACAATACGACATAACCATCTGGACCCTCTGGAAGTAAGAAGCGAAGCGGTCGTCGATCTCTCTTTCAAAGCTGAAACCACGCCACAAGCATCGATCCATGAAACTTTGCCTTCCGAGTCGGCCTAGTCAATGGTGCGAAGATAAAGCAAACTTCTCCACGAACGCCGATAATATCTGCAAGGCCCGAGCTGCGAACCTCGCCGGAGTAGTAGGTCTAGGCCAAGTCCTGCGCCTCGATCTTGGCGTATCACTCGAATGCCATCGGCCCGACAATATGCCCAGCATCGAAGTCAGCAAAACTCACATTTGGAAAACTTGGCGTACAATCTGCTGGTCTGGAGAAGCGTCGGCCTGATCCTCAAATGCTCGCATGCTCCGCTCTGGCGAGAATAAACCAAGATATCATCGATGAACACTATCACAAGCGTGTCCAAAAATGGTTTGAACACTCGGTTCATCAAATCCATGAATCTGGCGGGCATTGGTCAACCAAAGACATGACCACGAACTCATAATGCGTCTGGGTCGGAAAGCGATCCTAGGGACATCCGCTCTCGACTCGCACTGATGATAGCGACGCAGATCAATCTTGGAGAAACATCTCGCGCGCAACTGGTCGAACAAATCATCAATCACAGGAAGGGGTATTCGTTCTTAATGGTCACCTTGTTCACCGTAATCAACACACGCGCGGCGTCGCCCTTCTTCTTCACGAACAATACCGCGCTCCCGGGAGAAACACTAGGCTGATGAAGCCGCTTTTCGGAAATCTCTCGGTGGTCCTTGATTCTCTCAACTCGGCGGTGCCATTCTCGTATGGCGGAATGGAAATAGTAGAGTGTGCGCTGCACATCTATACAAAACTCGATCTCCTCTCGGGAGGATACGAGGTCGTCTGGAAACACGTCCCGGGAACTCTCGACCACTTTGGGCACGAAAATCTGGTACCGCGACCTCGATTATCAAACACCGAGCGAGATGGTAGATATACCCGTTCGCACCATCTTCCTAGCCTTGAGGTAGGAAATAAACCTACCACCGGCGTCTGGTGCTCCTCCCACTCAACAATGGCTCCTCAGAAAGCGGAACCGTGCTACTCTCTCTCTGCGGTCTACATTGGCGTAGCAGAAGCTAGCCAATCCATCCCCGTGATCACGTCGAAGTCAATCATCTCTAACTCAATCAAGTCGGCTAGGTCCGACGATGTAAATAGTCACGGGACAAGCTCATATACCCCGAGCTACCACCGAATCACCCTGGCGTAGCTACCTCGAAAGGGTCTATGGTCTCGGGCTCTATCCTATCCTACTAGCAACAAGGGAGATATATGGGGAGTAGAACCGGATCTATCAAAGCATAAATATCAAACCCGAATCGATAAGGTACTGGCGACATCGGTGAGGCCTCACGATCTGTCGGTGGACAAACCATAAATGCGGTTCTTAGGACCGCTAGAAATGGGACACGAGCCACGAACTCTGCCGCGACCTGCGACCCACGAGCACCACGCCTCGGGCGGGTAATCGTAGGAGATGATGAAGCGGCAGCGAACTGGTGAGCCGCTTCCACCGTGCCCCGGTCGGACGATCCTCGCAAAGTGACCTGCTGGCCACTGGCGTAACAAGATCCAAAAGTAGTACCACACTTCCCGTAATGGGATCTACGCATCGGCCACTGGAGGTGGTCGGCGGCGATCTCTGCTACCTGGACGTCTGAAGCCACAGGGCCCAGTACGCCCTCAGCGTGGGTCTTGAGGGCGGTGCGAGTGCTCTGTCTTTGGCCGTGGTGCGAATCTAGGCTAACTGCCGAGGCCGCCACCACGATAACCACGAAGACCCTCCGTCTGGCCTTAACCTGCTTCTTTGTCTGTCCACTCGTCGACCTCTGCGCTCGCCGCGTCAGGCGTGAGCTGCGTGCGGGTAATGTCCATACGGTGGAGAGAAACCCGCACAAGACTTCGGCCATATAGTCGTCTAGCCGGTGACATAGCGGTGCACCCTATCCTCCATATCTGCTACCAATCTTTGGGACATATCGAGCGATGAATCAAACTCGACATTGTACTCCACGGCGGTCGTCCTCTGCGCCTCGATAGTAAAAATCTATCGGCCGCGCCCTCGCCATCTGTGGAGGCAAGAAGTGAGTGAGAAAGCCTCGAGAACTCATCCCAGTAGGCGGGGCGCGTGCTCTCCGGGATAACTCCGTGAATCAAACCAATCGGCTGCGGTGTCACGCGGCTATGTGAACCAAGATCACGGACTCGGTCTCGGCCGATCACTCTCAAAATCCTCTGAATCGGCGGATGAACTCCTGCGGATCATCCTCGGCCTCGACCCATAGAACTCCGTGTTTCTGACTCAAGAAGTCTCGTAGCCTCAAACTCTGCCTCGGGTGAACAGCTGCACGGTGGAGTGGAGCTAGCGTCCGGCCTCTCTCGTGTCGGGCCTGACTTTAGCCAAAGGTGGGCCGTCTCCTTGCACTAACTCCTCCGCCCGGTGTGGGGCGGGAGGTGTGGGTGCGTGGTATCTTTGAAATTGGCGGCGTCATAGAACTCGCCGTCTCTGGTATAGACGGGCACGAGCCCTCGTGACTCTGGGTGTCTGCTAGCGACTCCTGGCCTTGCCGCCACGGGCGGGTTGCCTTACGTGGAGGCATAAGCATTCTGAGGAAAGGAATACGTTAGAGGGTCCAACCTATAACACGACTCTAAAGCACGATCTCGGAATGAGAAGAATGAAACCAATCCTAAATATCCTATAGCCTCACGATTATTGGTGTGGTGCGCGACACCGATAATCGAACTTACTAGATACGATGCAGACACTTTCCGAGATTAATCGCTCGATACCACTTTTGTCACGACCCGTTCGGGGCGTGGATCGTGCCTTCAAGGGCACCCAGTAGTCATACATCGAGTAACAGCGGAATATAAAACAAGACGAGAAATGTTTATAAAATAAGACACGCTTTATACGAAGAAAAGCTTGCCTTTCGGCATAATATAAATAACTCAAGGTTTGCGATTACATCCCAGTACAATAGTACTACTGCACCTCTAAGGAATAAACAACTATGGCGGGACGGGGCCCGCCATACCTGATCGCAAAACTAACTACAACAGGAGATCATACCAAAAGTAGAGCCTCGGAAGAGATGGAGCTCCCGGCACCAACGTAGAGATCCTAAGGATGCGGATCTAGCACTGCTGCCCTTACCTGCGGCATGAGCGGCCCGAAGGAGGTCGATACAACAGTACTAAGTATGCAGCGTAAAGTACTTAAATGAAACATATCATTTTTAAAACCGGTTTACAAGTATGTATGAAACAACCAGAAACCGCGCATAGTGCACATCACAAACAAGAGCAACGATAGGTAATCAGAATGAGTTTTGTCTAGTGCGAATGATCGAATCAGTGGCCACTCGCCCCATCATCATTCCGCAAGCCTAATCCTGGACTCGAGTCCGCATAGGCCACTCACGTGGGCGCGTGAGGTATAACCCCGCGTCGGGTAGCTACTCCTCGGCGTCGTCTGGACTCATTGTCGCATGGCACGCACCGCGTGAGGTATAACCCAGCATACTAACTGGAACTCGTAGCTCGCATAGGCCCCTGGACCGCAGAGGTATTCTCGAATCATGGTCCCGCATCGCTGAGTCTACCCCGCATCGGAGGGCAGCTTAACCCCCGGTATCATCTCAAGAGGTGAGTGATAGTATACTAACATAACAACTTACCTTTAAGTAACACAAGCACAACAAGGATACTCACCTATACCAACGTTACAAGATACTAACACACATAGCATCATATCATGTCTACCTATCAAACCATCTTTCTTATTCACAATATAAGTCTGTTATAAACACATAGGCAAACTTGTTTCTTTTATCAATCTTAAGTGGTTATACTTACTTCCCATAAAGCTAGTATAACTCTTAAGCTTCTGTTTAAAAACCAATTAGTTCTCTTCTGTTAATAAATGGTTCAGTAGTCCTTTTGAAATATTTTCAGTTCTTTATCATTTAGGCTTAAGCCGTGAGGCATTGCCGTAAGTATTATTCAGGCTTAAGCCGTGAGGCATTCTGCGTAAGTATTATTCGATTAACACGTATGCGTCTCGTACTATATACATATTGTAAAATATCATGCTTTAGGAAGAATCACATACCTTCTACAAATCCACCGCCGAGTCGGTATGTCGTGCAGAGAATCGACTATAATAGTCACAGATATCTATCAAGGTCTAGACTATTCTGAAGGTCATTCTAAGCAGAGGGTCCTCAATTACGGAAAGTCGGGCAGCACAACCCTACGGTGAGTTATATAAGTCTCTTGTGACAAATCACATGTAAATCTGATTTGATTATTCATCTTTTAAACCCTTCTAAGTGATTAACACTTCAATTCTAATCTGTGATATACTTCTAAGTATTTATACTATTCTTATTCTACAACAGTAAGTATTCTTTAATACAAAAGAGGGTTAGGATTAGTTACCTCGGTAAGCCCAATAATATCCTAAAAAAAGTCGCGCCTGAGCAAGGTTTTGTTCCTAAGTTGTATGCTCCAAGGAAACCTTAGAAGTTCTTCACAACTTCTACTAAGTGCTAAGGTATTTGGGCTAGGGTATTTTGGGCATTATAACAATACAAGAAGACAACTTTTCTACCAAGGGAGGGGGGGTAGGTTTCGGCTAGGCTAGGGGGTGGGGTAGCCTCGGCCAAGCTTCTCACGGGGAGGGTGTGTTTGGACGCAACAACAAGAGGAGAGGGAGGATTTGAGACTTAGGTAGATTGCTCAATTTAGGATGAAATAACTCTTCAACAAGGGGGGTATTTATAGGTCAAGACATGGCCAACCAATGGCCAAGATTGTGCCAAGTGCAAGGCAAGTGTAGGGTGAGGATTTAGGCAAGTGTCCTTGGCCAACTTGCACACAAAATATCTAGCCAACTTTATGACAAGGCTTGGCATCCATTCGGCCCTATTGCCGTGACAAGTCCACCAATGAGAGGGTGGAAAGTGTCGCCCTCTCATTGGTCCAAAGTGTTACGTCTCTCGGAAAAATCCATAAAAATAAGAAATGACATAGCGGAATTTATCCTATGAAAGGCGTGGAAACGTTTCGTCGGAAAACCGTTCGCTTTGTGAGTTGTGCCTAAAAATCGTCCAAGGCCTAACTTTAAGACCAAAACTTTTTGTATGTATTCCCTTACGTACATACTCTGGAAATACGGGGTATTACACTTACATTCAGGGGTATGGCGGGGCCCTGTCCCGTCGTTGTTGTTATAACATTCTTAAGTGCATGTAATCTTTATTTGTGGGCAAGGTTTGTAAGAGGGATGTAACTGTTCAAGTTTTTATTTATATATACAGAAAGGTAACCGTTCTGGTTAGCCTGTGTTCTTATTTCACTGTTTGTCTTTTATGAGTTTTTATTTCCGCTGATTTTCTCTGATGTTGTATCACTAGGTTGCCCGGGGTAAGGCACCAGTCGCGGGCCCGAGGTCGGGTCGTGACAATTATGTGTATGGACTAGTTGGCTTCGTGAGTGCCAAGGTTGACATTTTAGTATAAGTATTGTTATGTGGCCATGTGTGGCATATGTTGTATGAAGGGTGTAGAAACAGGAGACTATGTCGCTATCTAAATAGATTGGACTCCGAAAGAACATTCGGGGACGAATGTTTCTAAGGGGGGAAGAATGTTACACCCCGTAATTGCAGGACATGAATAAGAGAATGGACGCGAGAACACAAGACTTGAAAAAGGGTACGAAAGGAAGAATTGTTTTTCCGACGGAAAATCTTCCGAACGTCGGAAAGGAAAAATGTTCACTGATGAGAATTAGATTCTCAAAATGCATTATTTGAGGAATATATAATGTATTATCATTATGGAAATTTATTTTTACGGATTTGGTCACGTGGGGCCCACCCGAGAAATTTTACGTTTTGTGGGGCCCACGAGGGTTACGAAATTTTATGGACGAATGGGAGGGCGGCACATGTCACTCCCACATGGTCTTGGACGAAATTGGGCAAGGGTAAAATGGTCATTTTACCAAAGTGTAAATGACCAAGTCTTGCAAGCTAAGAGCTTTGATAATTGACTAAGTCAAGAGCCACTTGGCTTGATCTCTTTCATCCAAACCTAATAAGTTTTAAAAATCTAGACCCTCCAATGTGTTATATAAGCACACTAGTAGCAAGACAAGTCTTTCAACACTTAGAAAAAATTTGAGAAACTTGAGAGAGGGAGATAGGTGCTCTCGGCTTTGAGCCTTTCCCACACAAAACAATTTACAAATGTGGATCATAATTTACAAGACTTTAACCCAAGGTTCCTAGGGGTATTGTAAGGATATCTCAATAGAAAGATCCCGGAAAAATGACGTTTTCACGTTAGTCGCAAGGCGAAAACCTAAGGTGTTCTTCAACTTTGAAGATGAAACTTGAAGAGGAGTTCTTCATGAACTTCTAAGGAGTGCTTGGAGCGGATTGGAACATAAGAAGAGGAGCTAAAAGTTGCTAAGGATCGACTTTTACGCTTGGACATTATTAGGGCTTATTGAGGTAAAATCTTCATCTTCTTAAGGTAATTGAAGATTACATGTTATAGTAGTTAAGAAATGAGCATGTGGTATATATATTGAAGTTTCAAAAGATTTGGATCATGTCGACATGTTAAAACCGAAAAATGGACAAGTTAGCCATTAATGTTGTAATTAATTTGGACGGTAGTTACAATCGTCGCATGTTAAGGAAGAAAGGATTTATAGTTGTTGTAATTTTTATTATGTATATAACATGTTGGAATAACAACTTGGATTGAAAAAGGAATTGAAAGGAAATTGATAATTGTTGTGACATTGTAGCCGAATAGGGCTTGGAATTATTGGACAGTTTTATATCGATTGTGGGGCAAAATTTTACACGTCCTATTAGGCGTGTAATCCCCTTTGTATTTGTTGAATTGTTGGGCCTTAAATGTGGCGTTTGGTTATTGATTTTCGGGCCTTGAAAAAGGTGGAAAAGTACGTAGAAATAAAGGAAGTGCTGCCCAATTTTCCGTAGAATAAGAGACCTTACACTTAGTATGATTCCACGTTAAAAAGGTGAGGAGTTGATAGACATGTTATGATTAATATAGGTTGAAGTACTACAAGTAGCGTATTCTACTTAAAGGATGGAATAGCTCAAGGTTGAAGTACTTTGGAGCATTTTGCTACTTGTCGATAATCGTCGCGAGGTATGTGAACCTCTTCCTTATTTTGGTATGGTTCTATGTATGAAATATACATGTGGTGTTATTTCATGATCCCTTCTACTCTTAGAAGTTAAGAGGTATGTATGTTGATTTACTTTATGTAAAAGCTACGTCTAAGTTATCCTAAGTTCTTACCAAGTCTTATGGGGGATGTTGGTAAGAGTCGTTAGGAAGTATTTGGAGTCAAGTTGACTTTGCTAAGTTACTGCACGAATGAGAATAAGTATCGAACAAGCCATTGCAGCGTTAATAAAAGAAAATGTATCGACAATCAATTATATTAAAATGAGTAGAATTCTCCATCTGCATAAAAGCTAAGATAAGACAAAATTTTATTACATTTTCTAGATCATGGCTGCTTTAATAAGATCGTTATAAACAAGTATAACCTAGTCACAACGCACAAACGTATATGTTACTTAATTTAAAGAGTTTACGTTATGAATTTTTAAGACTATGAACCTTAAATTCTTAAAAGGTTAAGAGACTTTATTTTTCAAGTTATGGGACTTGATTCTTAAAGGAAGGAATGACTTGATTTAAAAGTATAGAATACTTGATTTGGAAAATATTGATTTCTTGATATTTTAAAGATAAGAGACTTGATTTCTAAAGTTAAGAAACTTGATTTCTTAAAAGTTAAGAGACTTGAAGTATTTTTGAAAGCTATCTTAGAGGTCTGTATTCACATGTGGGTTGGACTGGTTAGAATTGTAATTACATTTTTTTGGATAGTGTAAGCCCTTTTGGGTGAATTATAGTATGGCGTTCTTATCGGATTTGCCTTTGTTTTAAAAAAAATAATGTGTTACTTATTTTTCGCAGTTATTTGGTATTGTATGATTAGAAGGGTGCCCAGGTAGGGCACCAGTCGCGGGCCCGGGGTTGGGTCGTGACAAATAGAGAAAGTAGTTGTTTATCACAAGGAATATCGTTTGTTTCCATTTACTTCTCGAAATTGAATGATCTTTGAGATGAATTTGAGTCAATTATACCTCATATGTGTGAATGCGCAACTGCTAAGCCATTTACTCAGTTCCTCGGTCAACAAAAGTTGATAAAATTTCTTATGGGACTGAATAAGACATATGCACCTCAGAGAAGCCACATTTTGATACACGATCTTGTACATAATCTAAATCAGGCATACTCTATGATTATACATGAAGAAAGTCAAAGGAGAAGCAGTGGCTATGATGGTCAGATTGGGATTCTAGGTAGTGGACCAATAGATCATGTAACAAGTTCTTCAATCTCTGCAAATGCATCTAGTTCTGGGATGAAACCTAAGAAGTACTATAATGCCCACTTGCATTGTGATTATTGCAAAATGAAAGGGCATACAAGGGAGAATTACTACAAATTGAATGATTATCCATCAGGCTTTAAATTCACTAACAACATAAGGAACAAGGTCTATGAGAACACTGGAATAGAGCTCACAATTCCACTTATATGTTGAAGAAGTTGTACAACAAGCTGAAGCCTCAACTCCAAAGAAGTTTACTCTTACTGTGCCAGTTTTCACTTATGAGCAATATGAAAGGATACTGAAGGTGCTAAGCAATGAGAAAGGACCAACTATGGTGGCTAACATGGCGGGTAATTCTAATACTGATCAATATAGTTCAATTATTGACCCTGGGCATCAAATCACATTACTTCATGCTTGAATCAATTATCTAATCCAAAACCTTTACCTATATATAACTTTAAATTTGTGCAATTACCAAATAGAAGTAGCACAAAGATCACACACACATGATCTTATCCTATTTCCAAATCTATACATACCTGACTTTCTGTATAATCTTCTATTTATTGCTAAGTACACTAGAGAACTTTAGTGCTGGGTAAATTTTGACCTTCAATTCTGTCTATTTCAGGACCTTTACAGTGGCATGGTGAGGGGGATTGATAGTCTCAAGGATGGACTCTACATCTTCAATTCTTCAACACATGCTGCCGGTTTCAATTCTAAGTGTTTGTCTATATCTACTAAATAACACACCAATGATATATGACATCAAAGACTTGGTCATACTCCCTTTACAGTTTTATAAGAAGATTCATCCAATAAGAAATCATCTACAAACCCCATTTGCTTGTAATTGTCATGTTTTTCCCATAGCTAAGCAAACTAGACTTTCATTGCCTACTAGTCACTCTAAATCTGTTTCAATTTTTTAACTTGTACATATGGATGAATGTGGTCCATATAGGGTGTGTACTTACAATGGGTATTGATATTTTCTAATCCTTGTTGATTATTACTCAAGAATGACTTACTTTCTTGTTAAGAATTAAAGTCTGATATGTATGTTGTTTTGCTACATTTTTTGCAACTAGTAGAAGCTAAATTTTCTACTAAAGATAAACTCCTTAGGTGAGATAATGGTGCTAAATACTTCAACACTGATTGCTCTAGTCAATTTTCTTCTAAAGGCATTATCCACCAAAGCAGTTGTGTGCACACTCCACAACAGAATGGTGTTGTGGAGATAAAGCATAAGCACCTGCTTGAAATTAGTAGGAAACTTAGATTCCAAGCCCACATTCCCTTAAAATTCTGGGGTCATTGTTTGTTAGCAGCTACCTATATCCTAAACATACTTCCTAGTTCTACTTTACATGAAAAATCTCCCTATGAGCTAAGTTATGGTCATGCCCCTCAATTCAACCATATGAAAACTCTAGATGCCTTTGTTATGCCACTCAACCTAATTATCATGACATATTCTCCCCTAAATATATCCCTGAACTATTCATGAGATACTCCGAAACTAAAAAAAGATACCACATTTACAACCTTGAAATAATACTTTCATCACTAATAGAGATGTTGTGTTCAAGGAAAATGTTTTTCCTTTCAAGTACTAAAAGTCATAGTTTCTTCCATGTGCTCATGCTTCTTCCTTGCCGTCTTTTTCTGATCCTCTTACTTCCTATTCTTCACATGTTTCTTCCACACCTTCCATATCATCCTCAGACACCATAAATTTTCCTTTCACAACTGGTATTGTCACACCACTAGATATCAATTCCACTCTTGATCCTAATACTTTATCTATTCCATCTGAGCTTGACCATTCCTTCACTGGTTCACCTACTTCTGATACTTCACTAATTTCTGATAATTCTCCTATTGTTCCATCCACTTCTACTATTGATGATCTAATAATTGATCATCCTTCTTCTCCTATTAGTCCTTCTGTTGTACCATCAAGAAGATCAAGCAGAACCACTAAGCCTTCTATTTGTCTTACTGAATATGAACATCCTTCTTTTCCCTCTACTACTCCCTATACTATTAATTATCTAGTCTCTTATTATCCATCTCTTGTTAATTTTTCTACTAATACTGAGCCTACCTCTTTTACACAAGCTTCCAAACATAAGAGATGGATACAAGTTATGCAATTTGAGATTGATGCTTTAGAACAAAATCATACTTGAGATGTAGTAGATTTGCCTGCAGGTAAGTCACCTATAGGTTGTAAATAGGTCTATAAAATCAAGTATCATGCTGATGGGATTGTGGAAAGATTTAAAGCTAGGCTAGTAGCCAAGGGTTATACTCAACAAGAGGATTTGGATTTCCATGACACTTTTTCACCTGTAGCAAAGCTTACTAATGTCAGAACAATTGTTACTAATGCCTCACTTAAAAACTGGTCTATTTTCAAATGGATATTCATAATGCTTTCTTAAATGGAGACCTTGATGAGAAAGTTTACATGACTCTACCTCGGGATTTTAGTAGTCAGGGGATGCCTAAAGTATGTAGAATACTCAAATCCCTCAATGGTCTTAAACAAACTTCTAGATAATGGAATTTAAAGTTAACACATGCCTTGATAAGCACTGATTTCACTCAAATCAAACATGACTATTCTTTATTCACTAAGTTTGTTAATGGCAAGTTTCTTTTGATCTTGGTCTATGTAGATGATTTTCTTGTAATAGGTGACGATCTTAAGGAAATTCAAAATGCTAAAGCAGCTTTACATAAGCCGTTAAGAATGAAAAACTTGGGTGAACTCAGATATTTATTAGCCATAGAATTTGCCAGGTCAAAAGAATGTATCTTGATGTCACAAAGAAAATATGCTTTGGAGATGATCTCAGGAGCAGGATTGGTTGGTTCAAAGCATAAAACTACACCTATGGAGCAAAATGCCAAGTTCACAAGTATAGAATATGATGAATGCACCAAGAAAGAAGCGACATAGATGCTAAGAAGGTTGTACATGATCCTATATTGGAGGATATGGGGAGCTATCAGAGGTTGGTTGGGAAGTTGTTGTACCTCACCATAATTTCATATGTAGTCCAATGTTTTAAGTCAGTCCATGATTGCATAAAATTGGAGACTTCCTTGGTCTCTTGGAAGGCAAAGAAGCAAATCACGACGTCCAAAAGCTCAGCAGAAGCTGAGTACAAAAGCATGACATAAACAGTTGCAGAGTTGGTATGGTTAAATGGATTGTTAAAGGAGTTACAGCTGGAAGCTCAAATGCCAATGATGTTAAGTTGTGATAATAAAACAGCTTTGCAGATTGCTTTAAATTTCATGTTTCATCAAAGGACAAAGCACATAGAGATAGATTCCAACTTTATAAGGGAAAGAATACAAGTAGGTCTGATCAAAACATCTCATATACCAGTGGAGATTAACCAGCAGATATTTTGACCAAGGCTTTGGCATCATCAACGCAATATTTTAGTATCCAAGTTATGAATGAAAGATATTTTTCATTCTAAACTTGAGGGGGAGTGTTGAAGTGTGAAGTGTGATAATACAGATGCAACAACTAGCTTAGTTAGTGGTAAACTTCTAGAATAAATTAGTTGAGAATTAGTTAGAGGATGTTAGTGAGCTGGCAGTTAGTTAGAATTAAGATATTTTATGCTCTTAGTCAGTTAAGTAGAAGAGCTAAGATGATCCTTATATATATTTATATCTTGTAAGTGTGATCGTTAATTCAAATTAAAAGAGAATATAATGTTGACACACAATTTTGTCTTCTCTTTACTGAACATTTCACTCAGATCGTCCTTTTAACTTCAATTAATTTCACTATGCTTCTCAGTCTTGAAAATTCTCAAAAAATGCTAATTTTTAATTTTTTCACTAATTACCGCATAATTTTAAAATATCGGGTATTACATTTTTTATAATTAAAAAATAAGTAAAATAATTTTAATATTGCGGCATCGGCATTGGTGATTGATTTTCACTTAATATTTTTACCAATTACCAAATTAATCATTTTCTATGAATATTATATTTTTACTCAAAATTTAATACATATATTAAATCTTTGTACCGTATTTTTTATGTGTGTGTATTTTTTAGAAATTAATTAGGACGACATAAGCATATTTTAATTAATTGAGAGAATTAAATTAATTACCTATTAATACCATAATTGGGCTCAATTTTCGGACCCCTATTCTCGTCCAAAACCCCCAAATCCCCTTTATTTTCGTCCAGCCCAATAACACCCCTACCCGATCGGCCCAAGCCTTCCCCTTTCTTTTAATCTCCCATCTCCCTTTAACCTATGGCTGGCCAGTGGCGGCCGGGATCGGGATCGGGATAGACAGGGCGACGGCAGGCCTGACAGAGAGGCGGGTCGGGTTGCGGGCGGGCCGGGAGCGGGCGATATCGTGTCCCCGTCCTGCACCGTCCCGATGGGCGATGGAGGCCTCGGGACGGGACGGGAGGGACATTTTTTTTAATTTTTTTACCACTAAATTAAAAATACTAACAAAGTAACATATAGTCATATAGTGATAGTCATATACTCATATTATAGTATTATACTCATATATATTTATAAACTAAATAATTAAACAAAGACAAGAAGAGTGTAAAAAAAATATCGCAAGACTGTTGTCGCGCCCGTTTTTGACCTCGGGGGTCTGAACGGTATCCGCAACGTTGCTCTTTGGCGCGGTTCCCTGGATGGAGCAAATAGTGCTGTTTTTAAGGAGTCGCCACCTAATTATTTAAGTGAATTAGGACATTTGGTTTATTGCAATAAAAATACTGCAATTGACCTCCATTTAATGGTCTGCGAAATTAGTGAGATTCTGGATCAGGGTTCTTTATTATCCTAAAGGGAAGGGGTTAGGCATCCTTTAAGATCCGCTAACTTGCGGTTATTCGTTCAAACCTAGGTTAATTATTTATTGCTTTTTTATTCTACGTATTCTAAGTATTTTCATAATTTATAATTAAAATAAAATACAATACAAAAATAATAAAACTAAAATTAAATGCGACATAAAATAAAACTTCGGGACATCTTTTAGCCATTTTTAGGCCTTCTGCACAAGATGATCTCCGGGTACCTGCATAAACACTTAGTAAAAGTGTTAGTAATAGAATGAATAATTTTAAAGCAATGACAGGAATTAATAAGTAAAGCCAAAAAAATAAATAAATCCGTTTTTTGCACAGAGGAGGCCTTGGAAATCAGACGGAGATTCCTTCATCGTTCAGTATTGTTAAAAGCAATAAAATAAATAAAACCTTCAGATCCGCGCCAAAACAGTAATAGTTTTAAACACGGAGGGCTCAGATATAAAAATATATATAAAGTGGGACAACCTAAACAAGCGCGGCTGCGAGAATTCGCCCTGCCAGCGCATGTTGGTTATCCGGTATAAGTGGAAGAAATCATCCTTGCCCAGAAAGCTTCATTTATTTTATTTTCCGTCTTTGCAATTGTGGAGGCCTCAAAAATCGACGGATAACTTTTTCATCGGCCAAACAAGTGTAGCATCTTGTTCAAAAATCAGTAAAATACCAACAAGTGTAGCAACATGTTCAAAATTAGTTTAATAAAATAAGAGGGGCAAAATCGTCAAAATCTGCCCGAAACATCATGAAAAACAGTAGCATTTGTCCTTAATCAGTTTAAAATGAATCAAAGGGCCAAATTGTTCCAAATCGGTCCCGAAACCAGTCAAAATCAGTGAACAGCAACGAAATGGCCCAGAAATCAGTCCAGAATCAGTAGCAAACATGGCCTAAAAATCAGTAGTCAAATGGCCAACAAATCAGTAGCAACGACAAATAAAAAAGGGTCCCAAAACCAGTGGAAACAACCACAAGTCCACTAGAACTTTAAAATGTCGCCGGATAATACCCATGGTAACAGTGACGAAAATAGCAACTGTTAGCATCGCCGGAGTTCACACTCCGATCAGGTTCCAAACCGCGAGAATCAGTCCAACTAACAAAGCATGCCGACGAACATCGCCGGAGTTTTGCAAACTCCGGTCAAATATCAAAACTTCAGAAATCAGCCCAACAACAAAAATAAACAGCAGTTATATATAAAATACAAAGCAATGGAGGTCGCTGGAGTTTAAAGACTCCGGCCAGTTACCTGGAAAAGGTTTAATCAGTCCAACATAGCCAACAAAAGAGATACAAACAGTGTTATCGTCGGAGTTAACAACGCGAAAAGGCAACAGGCAGCGGCGTCACTTCCACGGCGAGGTCGCCGGAGCAACGCCGCCAGCGATTTGAGCAGGAGAAAATGGTGTTGGTCGACAGTGTGTGTGTGTGCATGTGGGTGAGGTTCTAGGTGTAGTGGGGGTCGACGGGAGAGTGAGGGAGAGGGCAGGGGGTGGTCGACGGGAGAGTGAGGGAGAGGGCAGAGCGGCTGCTAGGTTAGGGGTGAGGGTGACGGGAGTGGGGTGAGGGTGACGGGTTTTGAACGAGAGGGTGAGGCGTTGAGAGGGTTAAGGGGGCTGGGCTGCTGATAAACGTTGGGCGGCTGGGGTTGATAAATGTGTAGGTTTTTTAAAATGGGGGGTAAGGTTTTATTTATAGGGTAGGTTTATGGTTTGGTATTTGGGGGGAAAAATAAAAAGTGTGGTATTGTTTGGATGAAATAAAAAAAATGGTGTTGGATTGGACTGATTCAAATTGTGTCTTGGACTGGACTGGTTTGACAAAATGCAAGGCGAGTTAATTATTTAAAACAAAATTATTTAAAAAGATGCAAGATTATTAAAAAGGCAAATGTCGACGCAATAATACTAAAAATGCAATATTTAAGAAATGTTTAATGTCTGATTAAAAGTAAAAATGCGGTGCCGATTAATTATTTAATGAGATGCAAACATAATTAAAATAAAACGACGGTGTAACATTAATAAAAACATAATATTAACAAAAACATAATGCTTAAATTAAAAATAAAAAGATGCAATGTCATTTTGTGAAGAAATAAACATAGAATATTATGTAAAAAATGCAAAAAATGATGATTAACATGCGGTGTCTTAAAACACATAAAATTGCAATAAATATATGAAAAACGGGTCAAAATTGACTGTCAACAGCATGTCCCTCTTTGTACGGAGATGATGGAAGAGTTTTCGGACAAAGATGTTGACTTGTAGCCAATTTTGTCCTGTTTAATAAACTAAAAGCTCAAAAATAGGGATGATGCAGACCCAAAAATGTCCCAGTGTCAAATCATGATGACACTGGTCGTTGTGTTGCAAAAAAAAAAAAAAAAAAAAAACTGACGCTGATTAAAAATTGTCCCAGTGTCGAAGTATGATTGACACTGGGTTGCAGGTGATGTAGTGTTGAAAAGGACATGGTGTTTGTAGATGTTGGTGGCGTCATTGCATGGACGCGATGCAGATGCTCGTCGTTGCATAGACGAAATATAGATGAAGCCGTTGTATATGCTTTTATGAAATGACGTCGTTTTCGGACGCAATGCAGATGCTCGTCGTTACATGGATGAAACATAGATGAAGCCGTTGCATAGACTTATATGAAATGACGTCGTTGCATAGACGCGATGCAGATGCTCGTCGTTGCATGAACGAAACATAGATGAAGTCGTTGCATAGGCTTATATGAAATGGCGTCGTTGCATAGACGCGATGCAGATGCTCGTCGTTGCATAGACAAAACATGGATGAAGCCGTTGCATAGGCTTTTATGAAATGGCGTCGTTTTCGGACGCAATGCAGTTGCTCGTCGTTGCATAGACGAAACATGGATGAAGCCGTTGCATAGGCTTTTATGAAATGGCGTCGTTTTCGGACGCAATGCAGATGCTCGTCGTTGCATAGACGAAACATGGATGAAGCCGTTGCATAGGCTTTTATGAAATAGCGTCGTTTTCGAACGCAATGCAGATGCTCGTCGTTGCATAGACGAAACATAGATGATGTCGTTGCATAGGCTTATATGAAATGACGTCGTTTTCGGACGCAATGCAGATGCTCGTCGTTGCATAGACGAAACATAGATGAAGTCGTTGCATAGGCTTATATGAAATGGCGTCGTTACATAGACGCAATGCAGGTGCTCGTCGTTGCATAGACGAAACATAGATGAAGTCGTTGCATAGGCTTATATGAAATGACATCGTTTTCGGACGCAATGCAGATGCTCGTCGCTGCATAGACGAAACATAGATGGAGACGTTGCATAAGCTTATATGAAATGATGTCGTTACATAGACGCGATGCAGATGCTCGTCGTTGCATAGACGAAACATAGATGAAGTCGTTGCATAGGCTTAAATGAAATGGCGTCGTTACATAGACGCGATGCAGATGCTCGTCGTTGCATAGAGGAAACATAGATGAAGCCGTTGCATAGACTTAAATGAAATGGCATCGTTGCATAGACGCGATGCAGATGCTCGTCGTTGCATAGACGAAACATGGATGAAGCCGTTGCATAGGCTTTATGAAATGCGTTGGTTTATGGGCGTACCTGCTTTGTGACTCGCCTGGGTTGAGATAACGTCATTGCATAGACGTTGTGCGTTTGTAACCCGCATGGGCCTATTGTTGTGTTCCTGCCTTTGCTGATATGAAGATCCTGCACTCGAAGAAAACTTAGTGAGTTTTAGGAAATGAGTGGTTGATTAGCGTCGACTTTGTAGCTTTGGCTCTTGACGCTTGCATGCTCAGACTGGTTTAAACTGAAGACCTATTTGGCCTGCTTTTTCCTTGTCTATTGCCATTTTTTTGCAGTGAATTCCTTAAAATGTCCCAGTTTCTGGTAATGAAGATGTTCAACTGGATAAGGTTGCATCTTGACGCTATCAAGGCGATCAGGTAAGCATTTTTTATTTTTTTTATTTTTTATAATGAATGAAAAGCTAATGCGAGAATATGGACAATGTACAATTGAGTAGATGAGAATGCAACCCTCAAAATATGGCACAGTCATGTGTAGGTAGTAATGGATGCAAAATATATGAGGATGCTAAACTCTCCAATGGACAAAATCGAGTCTTGTGCAAAAACAAGGGAGAAATATTTCTAACAGTGTGACCGAAGCCGATATGGCTGCCTACGTATCCCGCCGAGGGAATCAGGTCAAGACGTAGTTCATGCTGCAAAAATAAGAATTTTTTATGATTTTAAAATGATGCGGGACCGAAGCCGATGTGACCGCCTACGTATCCCGCCGAGGGAATTAGGTCAAGACGTAGTTCGTGATGCAAAACAAGGATTTTTATGATTTTAAAATGATGTGGGACCGAAGCCGATGTGGCCGCCTACGTATCCCGCTGAGGGAATCAGGTCAAGACGTAGTTCATGATGCAAAAATAAGAATTTTTATCATTTTATTGTTTTTCTGAAAAAATGGAAGACGACATTACGTTCTGACTCCAGTTGATACCAGCAATTATTATTGTGCATAAGGATATTCTTTTATTGCTTTCAGTCTAACCGAGATTGACTCTGGTGTAATTCACACAGCTTCAGATAGTACCTCAGACATACCTGAGTGTCGACACACCTGCTTGCATCCAAGGTTTCGAACCAAATGTAATCTCACGTTTCAAATGCCCTCACTGAAAGAAAGTCCAATTTCACACATATATTTCAGTATTTTGAATTTTGGGACGTTTAGAGAAGTACGCTCACACTCAAAAAGATGTTCAATGCTGTTACACCCCGTAAGTCCAGGACATGTATAAGAGAGTGTACGTAAGGAACCAAGACTTGGAAATTAGTACGAAAGGAAGAATTGTTTTTCCAACGGAAAATGTTCCGAACGTCGGAAAGGAAAAATGTTCGTTGTTGAGAATTGGATTCTCAAAATACATTATTTGAAGAGTATGGGACTTAGTAATATTATGGAAACTTATTTTTATGATTTGGTCACGTGGGCCCACCCGAGGAATTTTACGTTTTGTGGGGCCCACGAGGGTTACGAATTTTATGGACGAACGAGAGGCGACACGTGGCACCCCACATGGCTTGGTCGAAATTTGTACAAGGGTAAAATGGTCATTGACCACTTTGGAAGATTAGTCTTGCTAGCTTGATTTTGTTGACTAGTCAACTTGTCCACTGGCTTTTCATTAATTGTCTTTCATCCTGCACCACAAGTGTATTAATCCAAGCCCTCCAATGTGTTTTATATACATAGCTAGTGCAAGACAAGCTCATTTTACACTTAGAAAATATCCCAACAATTGTTGTTCTTCAACACGCTCTGGCCAAGTGTAATTTCCCATGAGAAATTTGTAGTTTTGATCCATTAGCCACAAGACTTTAACCCGATGTCCCTTAGGGTATTGTAAGGATATCTCAATAGAAAGATTTCGGAAAACGGAGTTTTCACGTTAGTCGCAAGGCGGAAACTATTGGAGTTCTTCAACTTTGAAGTTGGAACTTGAAGATGGGTTCTTCATAGGCCTCTAGGAGTGCTTGGAGCGGATTGGAACTTAAGGAAAGGAGCTAAGAATTGCTAAGGCGCGACTTTGGATCTTGGAAATTTTAAGGGCTTATAAAGGTATTATTTTTGTCGCTTTAGCAATTAAGGTTTACTTATCATCAGAGCTATGGTTATTAGCAAGCATGAGTTTTATAGTATGAAGTTTGATAAGTATTTGGACTATTGGAACCCTAATCCAAATCTAGCATGTTTAGCTTTAAGATTTCAATTCAAGTCGATTATTAGTTAAGTCGTCACATGTTGTATAAAGAAGGAATTTTAGTTGTTGAAGTTGTTTATGACTAAGTAACATGTTGACCTAAGAACTTGAATTGGAAAAGGATTGGAAAAGACTTTGAATTGTTAGTATGTAGTCGTCGAGAATGGATTGGAGTTTTAAGCTATTTCGTATGAATTGTGGGCGGAATTTTACACGTATTGTAAGGCGTGTAATCCCATTTTGTTTGGTTGTTGTTTGGAGCCTTAAATGTGGCTTGTCGTTATTGTATTCGCCTTGAAAAGGTGGCAAGTGAGTCGAAACAAAGGAAGTGCTGCCCGATTTTCCGTAGAATTAGAGACTAAATACTTAGTACTATTCTACGTAGGGACTAGAAGTTGATAGTCTTGTTGTGACCATTATAGGTTGACACTTCTACGTACGGCATATTCGGCTTAGCTTGTGGATATTAGCCGAAAAGGTATGTGAACTATCTCCTCTTCTAGCATGATTCCTTAGAATAAAGAAAGTAAGTTCTACCTCGAATGATCCATTCCTTGCTTGTATTTGGATTGCCTAAAATAGAATTTGTTCTATGTACTTCCTTGAGTGTACTTTGATGTTTAAATGGTAAGTAGTATAATCCATTTCCTTAGGGAAGTTTGGATTCTTAAAAATGAAGGTATTTTTCTTAAAGTACATAGAAACTTGAAAAGGAAGTGATTTCCAAATCTTTTGGCTAGTGCCTTAGTTCTAAAACCTAAAGGTCATTATAATGACTTTAGGAGTCAAAGGAGTGATTTACTTATTTGATTTAAAAGAGGAGAAATGACATGATTTAAGAGAAGTAACTTAAGTAAGAGTGAAGTTACTTGAGGTTTAAAAAGTAGAAGAAAACTTGTTTTCTAACTATTAAGAGACTTGAAGTATTTTTGAAAGTTAAGAACTTGATTTGTAAGTATGTGATACTTGGTTTTAATAGTATAAGTCTCTTGGTTATCAAGGAATGGATACGTCTAAAACCGTAAAAGGGTTATAACGGCTTTATGGGAAGTTGGTTATAACGGCTTTATGGAAGGTTTAGAAAGTTGTCTATTTTGATTAAATCGGCATAAGTTGCCTAGATTGTAAAAATTTGGAGTTACTTGATTTCAAGCTTTGAAATGAGTTTTCTGAAGTGTAGTAACTTACCTTGAAAAATAGACACGCCTTGATACTACGGTGTTAGTATCTTGGGGCTTTACATAGAAAGGAGTCTTTTATAAAAGAATGTATGTATGCCTTGCTAAGTACTTTGGCTTGATAAATTGAGAATTTATTCTACTTGTGCCCGGATAAGTACTTTGGCTTGTTAAATGAGAATTTATTCTATTTGTGCCCGGATAAGTACTTTGGCTTGTTAAATGAGAATTTATTCTACTTGTGCCCGGATAAGTACTTTGGCTTGTTAAATGAGAATTTATTCTATTTGTGCCCGGATAAGTACTTTGGCTTGTTAAATGAGAATTTATTCTACTTGTGCCCGGATAAGTACTTTGGCTTGTTAAATGAGAATTTATTCTATTTGTGCCCGGATAAGTACTTGGGCTTGTTAAATGAGAATTTATTCTATTTGTGCCCGGATAAGTACTTTGGCTTGTTAAATGAGAATTTATTCTATTTGTGCCCGGATAAGTACTTTGGCTTGTTAAATGAGAATTTATTCTATTTGTGCCCTGATAAGTACTTTGGCTTGGTTAATTGAGAACTTGCCTATATGTCGGGTAATAGCCTTGAGTGCAAGTATTATGTTTTATTAAGTTGCGCGACTCTCGGTCAAGGGCCGTCTTGTTGTAAGTTACTTGGGACGCAGCGATGATGTGGGATTCCACGTATGCTCGCATTTGTAGTACTGGGTTAAATTCCGGATTTTTATGAAGACATGGTAGTGCTTATGTCTTGTTTGATGGTCACGAGATAGGGTAAGAGTATAAGTGAGGTAAACCCCAAGACGCTATACCACCGCTTTACCACCTTCTCCAGTAGAGTATATGTGAGGGTAAACCCCAAGATGCTATACCACCCGCTTTACCACCTTCTCCAGTAGAGTATATGTGAGGTACACCCCCAAGACGCTATACCACCGCTGCACCACCTTCTCCAGTGGTAGAGTATATGTGAGGGTAAACCCCAAGACGCTATACCACCTGCTTTACCACCTTCTCCAGTAGAGTATATGTGAGTGGTACACCCCAAGATGCTATACCACCGCTGTACCACCTTCTCCCAGGTAGAGTATATGTGAGGTAAACCCCAAGACGCTATACCACCGCTACCACCTTCTCCAGGTAAGAGTATAAGTGAGGGTAAACCCCCAAGATGCTATACCACCGTGGGACTCGTGTTCATGTATGCCTATTGGTGTTATGTTATATCCTCGGATCGCCGGTGAGGAAGGATTCCACGCACGATTGATATTATGGCGTGAGACCCATAGTTATATTTGAGTAGTGACTTTGGCGGCTCGCCCTCGACTTGATATGATCGCTATGTGCTATGTGATCGTAGGTTGGCTATCATACATGTCTCCTGCTTTGTTTAGATCATATGATTTCATTACGCATTCTTTGTTCACATACTTGGTACATTCTTCGCATCGACTCTCCTTCGGGCCGCGTTCATCGCCGCAGTTTAGGTACGCAGATTCGGTGATCGGCAGTGTAGGATCCTCGCCGTGGTTTTGGATAAGCTCCTTCTATTCCGAGTTTATCTTTGGTATATGTCCTTCAAGATGTGCTTTGTATAGTTTTGGGTACGGGGCCTTGTCCCGTCATAGTTCGATTTAACTCCTGAGGTCTCGTATTCATACGGGATCGACCTATGTACGGTGTAGTGTCTTTTGTTTATGTATATATGGCAGCCTTGTCGCTTTGCCTCGCACGCACGCTTGTTTTAAAAGAAAAAAAAATGAGGTGTTATTTCAGTTCCGCAGCTTACTTGTATTGTTAAGGTAGAAGGGTGCCCAGGTAGGGCACCAGTCACGGGCCCGGGGTTCGAGCTGTGACAAATGCATGCAATTGTGATACCATACGCTTGGCCGTCATGTAAGTATCCACTAATGTGAGAACCCTCAGTATAAGATCATGTAGGGCTTGTCACGGGCTTGTAATGTAGGTTTGGGGAAGGGATGGATATCATTTGGGTAAAAGTGACTAATCTTTCCTCGAGAGTTGGACTACGTCCGTGCTTGATATTTGTGCGTTTTGATGCTGACTTACTTTCTTTTTGTCCCAGTTTTTCTGCACTGACTTCTTTTGAATCTTTCATTTGGAGCCCCTTTTTTTTTTTCTCGGGGTTATGTATTCCCTTTTTTTTTTATCGGGGCTTTTGATTTCCTCTTTGTGTGAAGTCGTCTCTGCTTTTGTTTTTTTTTGAGACTTTGACAATTTTTGTCTTTGCAAACTTCAACTAGAATTTTGTCAGCCACTTGCACATTTCTAAAGCACTCGAGGAGGTCGGTCCAAGAGAGGGATAGTGCATACGCACTCAGAAAGGTTATAGGTGTAATATGCGGTTGTCGAAAGAAATAGGTTTAGGCTCAAAGGGGTGTACTATGGATAATGTTATTTGGTAGGCTGAAAAGGCTCAAACGGGTCAAAGAAAGCCTACGATCATTTCCTACACCGAGTGTTGCTCAAGATTTCGCCTCAACAAACATTCAAGCCAAGTTCTAAATCACAATGCAATGCAATTGAACTTATTCAAACACTCACCACACAATGCATATGAAACGATGAGGTTGGTTTCGTCCTTATCTTGGAAACACGCAAGACAATGTCATTTATGGGTGTGAATAAGAGGTACCAAAAGAATCTATGGTTTACCACAGAGTCAACTCATACTATTTTTTTTTTCTTTTATGCACACTTGTAATTGTGTTGGTATCAACAAAGTCAAACAATAATACTTAAAAAATGTTTTTGTGTTTTTGAATAACATTTTTTTTTTATTTATGAACAAAATATTTTTTTTTATTTTATGAATAAAGGGTACCGAACCTGAAAAGGGCTGCCTACGTATCCCGCCGAGGGAATCAGGTGCGCGTAGTTCATTCAAATATGTTATAAAATGTATGCTTGGAAAAAATTTATCAATGAAAGAATAACAATATAAAGTTGTGCAAAAGAAATGATTGTCCATTGTGGACGAATGCAAAGTAAAATGAATGCCCGAAAACACGATGAATGGGATGCATGAGTGAGAAATGCGTTCTTTATTATTTATTTATTTTTGTGGTTTTTATTTTTGTGGTGTCGAACCCAAAATGAGTTGCCTACGTATCACACCGTGTGGTGAGAATCAGACACGCGTAGTTCGGAATAATTATGTTGTAAAAATGCATGATATGAAAGAACTATGTAATCAACGCTAGACATATCAATTGAATTTGCGAATATGAATAAAAATACAAAGTATAAAAGAAACTGAGAGTGATGTCTCGTTGAATCTGGTATAAACTGATTTCCGCTCATTTTTGTGATAATGTTTTTTTCCGGCCGCCCTTGACTATTTGCGAGGACGGTCTTCCTGCAAACAAATATGACAAATGGGTGAGAGTAGGAAAGTCATAAAAATAATAAAATGTAAGGGCGCGACAATATAGTCAAAGACTCCCCTGATTGATTCGACCGGACTGGTGGTTGATGCTTCACATAGTCCAAGTCGCGCTATTCAAGAGTGATTTACGCAGTAGAAGTCCTGATTGCAATGTGACAGCAAAAGTGCAAAAATGCAAATGCTAGAGCCCGGAATCACAAAAGGGTAATTATTGCATTAAATAATATGTACATAGTTGCTAGCGACAAACAATAGTAAACAAAAAGCATGCAAATCAAGCGCGTGCCCTAATATGCTTGGGACCTCTCTTATGCCAGAGGTAGGCCTAAACGCCAAATATGCGAGATTATGATAAATAGGTCCAAGCTGTTAAACTGCAATGTTTTGTTGGAAATGACGACCAAATGACGATGCACTTTTTCCAATTTCGGTGTGTCATAACCAGGCTTGGATCCGTCTATCATCATCACGCTGCACATAGTATGCTAATGGGTCGTTGGGTTGTGAAACCCGTCGACAAGTTTGGTGGATTTCTAATTGTGGCGTTAATACCAAGGATTAACCCACCTAAGGTTTATACATGCATGACTTAATATAAAAGGTGGTATAGCTCTATCTTAAGTTTTCTAAGATTTGGCTTACTAGACGCAAGGTTCCCGAGCGGACAACTCGAGTGAGAAGGCTACGCGGCTGATCAGACGAACCGATCTAACTCCGCGCAAGCGCCAACTCTCCTAAATTTTGGGTATTTTTGAAAGAAATTCGCGGGTGCGCGAAGCACACCAACGCGTGTAGTGTGTGACAATGTGAATTTTCCAGAGTGGAGGAAATATGAGCGGAATGACAATTTAAGGAAAGCAGTAAAAGAATGTAGCAATTAAAGTAGTTAATTACAAAATAAAAGCAAACAGTATAAAACATTTACAACAAATATAAAAGCAAAATAAAGCGCAATATTTAATTAACCTGGATTTGCTATGATCAAGAACCTGATATCCCCAATGAGTCGCTATGTCGCCGCTACCGTTTTTGACATCGGGGGTCTGAACGGTATCCGCAACGTTGCTCTTTGGCGCGGTTCCCTGGATGGAGCAAATAGTGTTGTTTTTAAGGAGTGACCACCTAATTATTTAAGTGAATTAGGACACTTGGTTTATTGCAATAAAAATACTGCAATTGACCTCCATTTAATGGTCTGCAAAATTAGTGAGATTCTGGATCAGGGTTCTTTATTATCCTAAAGAGAAGGGGTTAGGCATCCTTTAAGATCCGCTAACTTGCGGTTATTCGTTCAAACCTAGGTTAATTATTTATTGCTTTTTTATTCTACGTAATCTAAGTATTTTCATAATTTATAACTAAAATAAAATGCAATACAAAAATAATAAAACTAAAATTAAATGCGACATAAAATAAAACTTCGGGACATCTTTTAGCCATTTTTAGGCCTTCTGCACAAAATGATCTCCGGGTACCTGCATAAACACTTAGTAAAAGTGTTAGTAATAGAATGAATAATTTTAAAGCAATGACAGGAATTAATAAGTAAAGCCAAAAAAATAAATAAATCTGTCTTTTGCACAGAGGAGGCCTTGGAAATCAGACGGAGATTCCTTCATCGGCCAGTTTTGTTAAAAGCAATAAAATAGATAAAACCTTCAGATTCGCGCCAAAACAGTAATAGTTTTAAACACGGAGGGCTCAGATATAAAAATATATATAAAGTGGGACAACCTAAACAAGTGCGGCTGCGAGAATTCGCCCTGCCAGCGCATGTTGGTTATCCGGTATAAGTGGAAGAAATCATCCTTGCCCAGAAAGCTTCATTTATTTTATTTTCCGTCTTTGAATCATGAGGCCTCAAAAATCGACGGATAACTTTTTCATCGGCCAAACAAGTGTAGCATCTTGTTCAAAAATCAGTAAAATACCAACAAGTGTAGCAACATGTTCAAAATTAGTTTAATAAAATAAGAGGGGCAAAATCGTCAAAATCTGCCCGAAACATCATGAAAAACAGTAGCATTTGTCCTTAATCAGTTTAAAATGAATCAAAGGGCCAAATTATTCCAAATCGGTCCCGGAACCAGTCAAAATCAGTGAACAGCAACGAAATGGCCCAGAAATCAGTCCAGAATTAGTAGCAAACATGGCCAAAAAATCAGTAGTCAAATGGCCAACAAATCAGTAGCAACGACAAATAAAAAAGGGTCCCAAAACCAGTGGAAACAACCACAAATCCACTAGAACTTTAAAATGTCGCCGGATAATACCCATGGTAACAGTGACGAAAATAAACAACAAGAGAAAATAGCAACTGTTAGCATCGCCGGAGTTCACACTCCGATCAGGTTCCAAACCGCGAGAATCAGTCCAACTAACAAAGCATGCCGACGAACATCGCCGGAGTTTTGCAAACTCTGGTCAAATATCAAAACTTCAGAAATCAGCCCAACAACAAAAATAAACAGCAGTTATATATAAAATACAAAGCAATAGAGGTCGCTGGAGTTTAAAGACTCGGCCATCTTAGTGCGGAAATCAGTCAACATAGCCAACAAAAGAGATACAAACAGTGTTATCACGAGTTAACAACGCCGAAAAGGCAATGGCGGCATCATTTCCACGGCGAGGTCGCCGAGCAACGCCGCCATGATTTGAGCGAGAAAATGGTGTTGGTCGGCGATGTGTGTGTGTGCATGTGGGTGAGGTTCTAGGTGTAGTGGGTCGACGGAGTGAGAGGAGAGGCGGGGTGGTCGACGGGAGAGTGAGGAGAGGCGCGCGGCCGCTAGGTTAGGGTGAGGTGACGGGAGTGGGGTGAGGGCTAGGGTTTTGAACGAGAGGGTGAGGAGTTGAGAGGGTTAAGGGGGCTGGGCTGCTGATAAACGTTGGGCGGCTGGGGTTGATAAATGTGTAGGTTTTTTAAAATGGGGGGTAAGATTTTATTTATAGGGTAGGTTTAGGGTTTGATATTTGGGGGGGGAAATAAAAAGTGGGTTTTGATTTTAGGGGAAAAAATAAAAGTGTGATATTGTTTGGATGAAATAAAAAAATGGTGTTGGATTGGACTGATTCAAATTGTGTCTTGGACTGGACTGGTTTGACAAAATGCAAGGCGGGTTAATTATTTAAAAAGATGCAAGATTATTAAAAATGCAAATGCCGACGCAATAATACTAAAATGCAATATTTAAGAAATGTTTAATGCCTGATTAAAAGTAAAAACGCGGTGCCGATTAATTATTTAAAGAGATGCAAACATAATTAAAATAAAACGATGGTGTAACAATAATAAAAACATAATATTAACAAAAACATAATGCTTAAATAAAAAATAAAAAGATGCAATGTCATTTTGTGAAGAAATAAACATAGAATATTATGTAAAAAATACAAAAAATGATGATTAACATGTGGTGTCTTAAAACACATAAAATTGCAATAAATATACGAAAAATGGGTCAAAATTGACTGTCAACAACTGTTTTTGTGCCTCTTATATTATTAATTATTTCATTGAAATATACAAGATTCAGAATTACAACATTGTAGTGTACCGTTGTTGAAAAAAATTGCAAAAGACATAGAAAAAAATTCTAAAATTGCAATGAAATTACCAATTTGAAAATACTTTTTCTAGTTTCTTTATAATTTCGTGTGGTTGTTCGGTTGGAATTGATATATCTTGGTCAAATTGTTCCACGTCGCTACTCATGCCTTCAGATAAGATGTCGTTGTAGTTTTCGTCTTCTTCTTCGTTAATCTCCGGGTGACCGCACCTTCTTCGCTCCGCTTGTATCCAATCTCTGAATAGTACCGCCATCTCCAAGATGTCTCCGGCTAATGAGTGTCTGTGCTCTCCTATTTGAAATCTGCCTGTAGAAAAAGCACTTTCAGAAGCGATTGATGACGCTTGAATGTTCAAAATATCTCGGGCCGTCATTGAAAGTGTCGAAAATGTCTTCTTATTCTGCATCCAATATTTCAGCAAGTCTTTCTTTCCGTCTTCATTGACAACTGCTTGGTAAGGTAAAGTGCCCTGCAAAACAAAAACATCGAACTCGCTAATTTGGTTAGCAGTGCTACCACCACACATTCTATTTCTGAGGCTTTCAATACTGTCCGCAGAAACAACATGTCTTTTTTGAGGTTGTGTTGAAGCAGAAGAAGATGGTACGAAAGCCGGTTTGTTACTAGCACTTTCTTGCTGGTAATGCCGATATACTTTTTTGCATTCATCTTCTACGCTATCCAACACTTCTTCTAGCGTTTGTTCAATAGGTGACTCAACATTTAAATTTTTGGGAGTTGGAGGTGGTAGTACGTCCATACAGTTATACATATTTTCAATAAGACTTTTACAACTGTCTACTTTAATAGTCAGGTTTAATACAACACCAATAATATAAATAGGGGGAATAAGAATAAAATATTTCTTTAATTTCATAAACATTTTTTTAATAGCTGTCTTATAAGAATGTTTTTTCATATATTCTTTAAGAAGTAAAAATATTATAGCTATATAAACAACATAGTTGAAATAGTAGGATAATATAAAGTAGAAAATTCTTTTGTTGCTCGTTGAAAATTCTCTAGAAATACAATAAGTTCTTTAATTTTGTCCTAATCATTATCCACAATCATATCAATTGGATTTTGATTATGGGCGTTAAAAAATAAAGTGATATGTTTTCTATAGTCATAAGCAACAACTGGTTGGTCATATAAAGAATTCCACCTAGTTGGTACTTCTTCGGAAATTTTTCTGTAAGATAGTCCACAATCGTGACAAGTTTTTTTATATTTTTTTCTCTGTTGAATTCTATTATTTTTAAAAATAAAGTTTATAGCAAATTGTATTTTTTCAAGAATATCTTGAAAAAGTGAAAGATCATCCTTTACAACTAAGTTATAAATATGACACACACATTTGATATGAAAATATTTGGAAAAGACGGAGTTAAAACTTCTTTTAAAACATAAATAGCAGAATTGTTAGAAGCTGCATTATCTAATGTAATACTCATAACTTTATCAGTTATTCCGTAATAATCGCAGACTAA
Organism: Przewalskia tangutica; assembly: GCA_029844215.1. NCBI lineage: Eukaryota > Viridiplantae > Streptophyta > Magnoliopsida > Solanales > Solanaceae > Przewalskia > Przewalskia tangutica. The sequence continues at coordinate 25,824,734 of CM056732.1, read as the reverse complement.
ATAAATATTTTGTGAAATAAACTCACCAGTGTGCCTACTATCTATATATCTATATGCTAAAATACGTTTTTGCATAGATCATTTATAATCTATCCAATGACAGGTTACCGTTAAATAATCACGGTCGTTAGTACTACGGCCTATATCAGAAGTTAGAGCGACTTTGCAATTTAAATGATATAATGAATAACACAAATATTGTTGATATTCGTGTGTAAATTTAAACACATCTCTCTTAACCGTTGATCTAGGAAAACATTTATAAGCAGGATTATACATATCTTTAATATAATGAATAAAACCAGGAGATTCAGGAAATGAAAAAGGCAAACCCTCCACAACAACTAATTTTGTTAGTGCTTCCCTATCTTTATGTTTATCGTATTTAAGGCCTATAACTCCCCCCGTCATAGGGTTAATTTGACCCTGTACTTTGTTCGGGACAGTATGTGAACCTTGTCCCGATTGAGAGGACGCTTGCTCACCATCTTTTTCAATAAGGTATTGGGCATGCAAGACTTTGTGTTTTTGCAATAGGTGTCTTGCTAAACCCCCCCTCTTACCACCATGACCTTATCCAATTTTAAAAGTATAAACATATTTATAAGTTTTACATATAGCTACTTGATTTGGTACGTCCCTGTGAAAATATTTCCATACAGCTGATGTTAATGGTTGTTTTGCCGGACCTCATCTCATACTAGAGGGGATATGAGGCATTTCACTAGTGGGTGTATCATCATCTACATTAGTAGGTGTATCATCATCTAGAGTGTCATCTAAATTAAAATCTTCTTTATTTTGAGGATAAACATTTGTGTCAAGATCATATGGTATTTCAGGAAACAGTTCAGGATCCATAAAATCATCTTGTCTATGAATACTAGAAGAAGTACCTTTGCTCTTGCTCTTGCCCTTGATACCCAAGGCCTTGCCCAAAACATTTTTTGTTCTTTTCATTTTAATTATGGTAATAAATAGTTAAAGATACTGAAATTAAATGTGCTGAATGAAATAAAAATAAAATAATAATTTAATGAGAGAACGAATGTACCAAACGCCGACGTAGAGTCGATGTGTAATCGAGAGAGGTTGAAAATTGAAACTTTGTTCGATAGATTAATCCTCAAGCTAATTGCCAACTTCACTCTCAATTCTCAAATTAATAAATAGAGTGAATATGTAGTAGACAATGTTGTATAGAGATTGATTGATTAAGATTTGAGAGATTAGAGATTGTAGGAAGATTTGTGAGAAATAAGAAGAGAAAATGAGGTATTTATAGTTGGAAAATTGAGTTAAAGTGTAAATATAATAACTTAGGGGTTAAAAATAAATATAAAGAGGGTAGGGGGAGTGGGTGAGGCCAAAAATGGTCGTTGTCTAATGGCCAAAATGTAAAATGACCGTTATTACAACGGCTATTTTTGGCAAGCGGTTATTTTTGGGCGGGACCGGGACGGGTCGAATCCTAGCGGGACCGGGTCGGATCCTAGCGGGACCGGGTCGGGCGGGACTTTCCTTTGGTTTTTCCCGCGGTCGTTTAGATCTTTCACTTGACGACTCACATTCAGTTTTATACGGATAGATGTTTTCAAAGAATTCAGCATTATCTTATTCAATTACCGTATTAACATGAATTTCGGGATTGTCCGATTTGTGAACCAAAAATCGACAAGCTTTGCTGTTTGTAGCATAGCCAATAAAAACACAATCCACAGTTTTTGGTCCGATTTTTACCCTTTTGGGCAAAGGAACTTGGACCTTCGCTAAACACCCCCACACTTTGAAATATTTCAAGTTGGGTTTTCTTCCTTTCCATAGATCATATGGAATAGATTGTGTTTTGCTGTGGGGTACTCTGTTGATTATTCGATTAGCTGTAAGGATAGCTTCCCCCCATAAGCTATGCGGTAAACCAGAACTAATTAGTAAGGCATTCATCATTTGCTTTAATGTTCGGTTTTTCCTTTCCGCAATTCCATTTGATTGTGGTGTGTAAGGGGCAGTAGTTTGATGCTTTAACAACCATTACATTTTCGGAGCAGCGTCTTCAACGATGTTGGCCCCTTCAATTGGTGAACTCTTACGATACCTCTTCTCAATGATTTTGTTATCTTCCTCGATCTTGAGACGAATCACAAGATCCTCCAACTTCATTTACTTTCTTTTGTGCTTAAGATAATTCTTGAAATCTTTCCACGAAGACAGTAACTTCTCAATCATTGCAGCCACTTGGAATGTTTCATTTACTACCATACCTTCAGCAATAAGGTCATGGAAGATAAGTTGAAGCTCTTGAACTTGGGTTCCAACGGTTTTTCCATCAACCATTTTGTAGTCTAGGAATTTGGCAACCACAAACTTCTTCAAGCAAGCATCTTTTGTCTTGTACTTCTTTTCAAGTGCACTCCATAGTTCTTTGAAAGTCTCTACTGCACTGTAGACATTGTACAAGTCATCTTCTAAGGCACTTAAAATGTAGCCTTTGCACAAAAAATCAATCTGTTTCCAAGCCTCAGTAACCATGAACTGCTGGTCGTCATGCATGTCGGCGGCAGACACGGGAGGGTCCTCACTGGTGAACTTTTGCAAACCAAGGGTGGTAAGCCAAAAGAACATTCTTTGCTGCCATCCTTTAAAGTTGGCACCGGTGAACTTCGCAGGTTTCTCAGTCGGTGGTACTGCGGTACGGGTTGTTGTAGTAACCGCTGGTGCAGTATTTGCAGAGGTAGTTTCAGTTTCAATTGTCATTGTTTGTCACTGTCAAATTGACAAACTGTTTTAGTTAATAAAACCAAAATAACAATTAATTCACAGACTTCAACGATGGAGATTTTATTTCTTCAAATCGCAGTCGAATTATAAACTTAAACGATGAAGATTTTATTTCTTCAAATCGTAGTATAATTATGAAACTTTAGTATTCCAACGAAGTTTTTATATCTTCGAGTCAGAATACTAATATTCATATGGAGTAGAAAACTACACAAGTTTTAATCTCCTTAAACATAACGACGAAGATTTTATGTTCTTCAAATCGTTGTACAAGTATCACATGAGTAAGTCAAATTCATTCTTATTACCTTGAAAATAATCTTCACGTATTTCATGCAACAAATATCATACACAACGGTGAAGATTTTATTTCTTCAAACAGAATTAATTTTGATAGCAACAAATATAATACACAACGGTGAAGATTTTATTTTTTCAAACCGAATCAAAATTGCTTGAAACGAAGTGCAGTAGATTGTATGTTGTGTACTTGATGAAGTTTTTATATCTTCAAATCAAGTACCCAAATGAGTAGAAAGTTAGGAAAACTTTAATCTCGACCGGAGTAGAAAATCCGAAGATTTTAGTCTCCAAACAACATATAAGAAAAACACTTTTTTTCCCTTTTGAAAACACTTTTTTTTTTCTGGACTTTAATATTCCAACGAAGTTTTTATGTCTTCAAGTTAGAATATGAAATTACATACGGAGTAGAAAACCACACAGGTTTTAATCTCCAACCAGGATACATATTAAAATAAAATAAACCTAATTTCCTTAAGATTGTTGGTATAATAATCTGTATACGGTTAACCAATGTTTCAACATAATCTGTTAAACACTTAGTAAAACCAGATTATACAGTATAAAAATTACTTAACAGTAAATTAATCATGAAACAGTGAACAAAAACAGAATCTGTATTGGAAAATAATTTCAGAATATAATCGAGCCCACTTAGTTCAAAGTGTGTCCTTAAGGATATTATTCCCCTCACAGTACTCGAGGTTAATGGAATATCGCCTCCCAGGATAGAACGATTATCTTACCAGAATAGTAGTACTCCAAATTCCGGTAGCAGTGAACCACTCAACAACAGTATATCACACAGAATGAAGACAAAATTTTCGAGTTGAAGACTGAAATTCATAGAAGAATTGAATGAATAAATTCTTGGAACAATCAAGAATTTATAGGTTTTGGAGGTACTGATTCTGAATGTTTGCAACCATTCAGAATAGTCACCAAATTTGGAGGGAAATTCAAAAAGAAATGGCTTAAACCGGATGGGTCGGTCGCGGGTCTTGGGTCGATCCGTTTGGATTTATTTTTAATTAAATAAATAATTAATTAATTAAATAAATAAACGTTTGTCCAAAAAGATTATCAATCAAAAGCCGAAGTCGAGCGAGCGACGACGACGGCGCGAGGGGTCCTTGTCCTCTCAACCCTTTTAGCAACTAGAGAAGGTGTAATTTAATATATACACCTCTATTTTCTTCTCTTTTTTCGATGTGGGACAAAAGAGCCTTTTGCTCCCTTTAATTTTCATCCCATCATTTCTCATTCACCAATATAAAAAACCAACAATATTTTCCCTCAATCAACATTTTGGTGTTTGAATGTGAAATATTGAATGTTTCTCTTTTGAAGCTATAATAGAATTAGTTTTAACAAGGTTAAAATTAAGTCTTTAAAAATACATAATTTAGATGACCTAGTCAAGACCATTCAGTTCGTTAAACAAAATGTGTTTTGTCCATCTTTAGATACAAGTGTAGAATCTAGTTCATTATATGTCTTGTTGAAAATCTGAACTTATATCTTCATTTTCTCACGACTCGTCAGAATCTGTTGTATTGCCATATTTGTTATAAATCAGTATATAGGAAACAGTATAATAAAATTATGGATATTTGGAAGAAAATCTCTGAATTGATTTGTAAGCATGTGATTATGAGTTTAGCTACTGTTCCATTTTCATTCCTTGTCTTATCAAATTAAATTCTACTAATCCTTTTCTTTTCTTTTTTATTTATATGATATGCATCGGGAGCAACAAGGAGTGACTCACTACCCCCGGGTTCCACAATCATTGTACTCTTTCGCCTCAAGATTCCCGAAACAAATAGGGCGGGATGAGTCACCTGTTCTGGACTCACTACCTTTTGATTCTTTAATTATGCTTATCTTATGTTGTTGAAATTTGACTTATTGCACTTGTATAATTATTGAATTGCTTAAAATAGGTAGATTAGAATTAATAACTAGAAAGGGTAGTTCTAAAATCGGAAACCCAACGCTAATTTATTCCAGGCCCGTTGTCCATATTTCCAAAATGGTAGTTTTATTTATTTTAGGTTCGTCGCTTATATTTTTAAAATACTAGTTTATTTTATACTATGTCTACTTTGACATAAAACAAAATCATGTTCTATCAAAACTCAATTTTCATAAATGCATTTTATCATACTTTATCAAAAAATAAATATATGTCATTTTACAAAAAACTGTTTCATATATATTTCTAAACGCATATTTTTAAAAAATTAACTCTTTGCAACATCCTTTTATTAAAACTGCATATTTTCAAAACGTATGTTTACTAAAGCATGTTTAAGCCTAAGTTTGACCGGACAGTCGCAAGTTAGCGGATCTTAGAGGATGATTAACCCCTTTCCTTTATGATAATAAAGAATCCTTACCTAAAATTTTATTAAGTTTCGCAGACCATTAATTGGAGTTATTTTTAGCAGATTTTGCTAAATAGATGTCATAATTCATCTTTAAAACAATTAGATGGCGACTCTTTAAATAAATTTAGGAATCAATCATACGTAGTACACCGTATTTCGACTCCGATTAAAATGGAGTATTACATATATTCTCCCAAAAATATCTCATTTCTCTCAATCTTCTCACTGTTATTTCGATTCTTCTTCTTTCTTTTATCACCACTGTTCTCGAAGCTCTCAAGATCATCAATGGATGATCATGGCTGAGTTTTAACTATTAAAGTTAAAAAGTTAATGTTTGACATTAGGATAATTTGGTTTATCATGTCATAATATTTTGTCGTGATCAACTCAATCTGGTTTTGGTTAGGACTCCTTAATCTAATCATATGGCTTGTCATCCTCTCAAATTAGCAAAAACAACAGTTGCTACACCACCAAACCAATCACACCATTGGATTGGAAATTATCTGAATACTAGTGCATCGATCAAACTTCTGTTAAGAAAATAAATCACGGCTCAGCATTAGGATTAGAATATCATTGTTATTTTAATTCTCTCACTTGAACTATATCTAATCAGATTTAATTATTTCAAGATCAGGTGATTAGCCTTGTCCATTATTACGATGACTTACTTCTTTAATATTAGAACTTAACAAATACAATAATTTGACTTTAGAAAGTCATTAGAGTATGTAGGATTTTGTCAGGTTCGTACACGAAGCGAAATTTAAAAATTTATATTTCAAACCCGACATTCGGTCAAACTGTAGTATGAATATATGACGTAAATAAACACAAAGTAATAATGTAATACTTCGAACGAAGACTTTCATTTTGTAGATAGCAATCTTCAAATCTGGAAGCTTTGTGTAAACGAGGGTGCATACGCAAACGTCTCTCGATTTGCAAGTTTCTGGAAAACTTTGATGTAATTGCTAAGTCTAGAATGCTAGGAATTCTAGCAGAGCTTTATAAGAGAATACTCTCTTCGTTTTGGTGTGTTGAAATGAGAAGGGGAAGCCCTCTATTTATAGTTGAGAATAGAAGTTTTAGGGTTCTCATGGGCAAAGGCCCAACAGACAAGTCAGCAAAATTGGGCCAGTTCGTATTCACTGGACGCGCATTAGCACCGCGGCCCTGAGTAAGTGGCGCCGCGGTGCCTACACGCATTTTGGCACCGCGGTCCTGTCCCAATTTTCTGCCTTGTTCCCATTTCTAATGTCCCGGTTATCAACCGAACATATATATATAATCTCCTTCTAATTACATCCTTCAATCGACAGAACATTTGACTTAGTGTTACCCTTCAGGCCTTTACATATCGACACTAATTACATTAGAGTCTCCACGGAACTCCTAGACTGCGCCGGAAGACGAACTCAATATGTAAAGTTTAGCTACACGAAACTTGTGAACTGAACCTATATGTGGGAAGATAAAATCATTTCATTCACGACATACTCAATCAAGCTTAGTGTCACACCCCGAACCCCGGGCCCGTGACTGGTGCCCTACCTGGACACCCTTCTACCTTAACAACACAAGTAAACTGCGGAAATTAAATAACACCTCATTTTTATTTTTTAAACCAGGTACGTGCAAGGGCAAAGCCGACAAGGCTGCCATATATACATAAACAAAAAAAAACACTACACCGTACATGAGTCCAATCCCACATATGAATACAGACCTCTAAGAGTTATACTGAACTATGACGGGACAAGGCCCGCGTACCCATAATCAGTACAAAAGCACATCGAAATAACTTATACCAAAAAGATAAACTCCCGAACAGAAGGAGCTATCCAAAAACTCTGAGCAGGGTCCTACACTTGCCGATCACCGAACTGCGTACCTAAACTGCGGCGTGAGCGGCCCGAAGGAGGTCGATGCGAAGAATGTACCAAGTATGTCAAGCGATGAAATCAGAATGAAATCATAATAGTCTAAACAAAGCAGAGACATGTATGATAACTAACCTACGATATAATACATAAACAATCATATCAAGTCGTGGACGCGTGCCTCAAATCATTACTAAATATAACCATGGGTCTCACGCCCATAATATCATTCACGCGTGGAATCCTTCCTCACTGCCGGCAGTCCATGATATAATATAACGCCAATAGGCATACATGAACACCAAGTCCCACCGGTGGTATAGCGTTTTGGGGATTTACCCCTCACTTATACTCTTACCCTGGAGAAGGTGGTAAGCGGGGTATAATGTCTTGGGGTTTACCCTCATTTATACTCTTACCACGGAGAAGGTGGTATAAGCGTCTTGGGGTTTACCCTCACTTATACTCTTACCCTATCTCAACTGTCACGACCCGTTCGGGGCGTGGATCGTGCCTTACCGGGCACCCTAGTGATACAACATCGAGTAATCGGAACATAAAGACAATACATGAAACCAATGTAATAAGACAGTGAAATAAGAAAAAGCTAACCAAAAGCGGTTCTGTCGGTACATATAAATAACAATTTGAACAGTTAATCCTTTTTACAAACCTCTTACAATTTACGCCACAACAAGATTTCTACGCACCTCTACGAATGATATGACAACAACGACGGGACGGGGCCGTCATACCCTGAATGTAGCACCTACAACAGGGGACTATACCAAGATAAGCCTCCGAGGAACGGAGCTTCCCAAACGCTGTGATCCTAAGAGCGAGGATCAACGGCGCGTGTACCTTTACTGCGGCATGAACACGGCCCGAAGGAGGTCGATAACAGTGCAAGTATGTGGCGAAAAATCGTAAATGAAATCATAGTAGGCTATCTAACGCACTAGACATGTATGATAACCCAACTACAGTTCATGATAAATAAGCGATCATGTCAAGTCGTGACTCACGCCTCAAAGTCATCACTCGATATAGCAATGGGTCCCACGCCCACAACATCAATCATGCGTGGAATACCTTCTCACCGCCGGCGATCTATGATATATAAAGCACCAGGAATACATGAACAGCAGTCCACTGTGTCCAAATAAAAACGATCAGGGGTAAATGCGAAGGCATAGCCGACTACTAACACCAGCGGTACTAAAGGTCATAAATCGTATCATGATATCTGTCTGGCCGTCACATGATCAAAGCCGGTCGCTCCGCAATATCAAATGTGCGCGTCTAGCCACGAACTCCGCACTCGCGATAGGCCAATCTCATAGGCCCGCATGAGGTATAACCCGCATCGAGGGTAGCTACTCCGGCGTCGCCCGGACTCGCGATCGCGTGGCCACATGCACCGCATGACCATAAAGGCGCACACTAACACGGAACTCGTAGCTCGCATAGGCCCGGGACCCGCATGAGGTATCCTCGAATCACGGTCCTGCATCACCGAGTCTACCCGCGTCGGAGGCGACTTAACCGGAAACACGGTGAGTGGTATAATACCAACATAACAGTTTAACGTTTAAACAACATAAGCACAATCAAGGGAAAACCCCTTTACACAAACATCACAGAATACTAACACACGTAGCATCCTAATATGATTACTTATCAAATCAACACGAAGGTATTACAAGGCTATCACAAACCAATACAATCAAGTTATTCACACATAAGGTGCTTTCTACTATGTGTCAACATGTTAGGGTTTCTATCCCCAAAGTACTTCATACATTAACTTTTTAAAAGATACGTTACTTTCACAAAAGTCACACAATACCCGTAGTATATGAAAATAGAGTGATTATCTTTTGAAGTGAATCAAAACACTTATCTTTGTAAAATCAAGTAACAACATTATTATCCAAACGTCCAAGTTTGCCTAATTTCAAATGTTCACGTTTCTTATTTTAGAAAGGTTTAAAGTTCATAGTCTTATTCATTTAAGAATATAATTCTCTCTTTTAAACTATCCGAGAAACATAAGCCTTATATGTGAGTAGGATATTCTTGTTTATAACAATCTTATTACGTGACCATGATCTAGGAAATATCATTTTGTCTCATCTTAGCTTACATGCAGATGGAAGTTTCTCTTGGTTTTAATAATACTTACTCTGTTAAAACATTTCCTTTTATTAACGCTGCAGATGGTTTGTCGATACACATTCGATTTCGAATCAAGAAACATTCTTAAGCCGTTATTACCTAACTTCCCATAAAGCTAGTATAACTCTTAAGTTTTCAAAACCAAGTATTACTTCTTCTTTCAAATGATTCAAAAATCTTTTGAAATACTTCAAGTTCTTTATTAACACATAACAAGCGATCATAGTTCAAATCGGTTACCTTTTAAAACCACAAGTATTTTCTTACCAACATAAAGTCATATAACCAACTTCTCATAAAGCCGTTATAACACTTTATGTTTTAAACCAATCAAATACATTTAACACGTATGCGTCTCACCGCACTACATAGTTCACACATATCATGCTAGAAGAGATAGGAAGAGGTTCACATACCTCGCGGCAGTATCGACTAATAGCAAAGCGCTCAAGTACCTCGCCGCTGGCTACTCCTTAAGCCAAGTAGATCGCGCCACACGCGATCTTGACCTATAAGGCCACAAGACGCTTATTAACATCTAGATCTTATCGTAGAACATTCTCTGAAAATTCGAAGACCTCCCCGCAACAGTAAATCTCATCCTCTATCGAGGCCGCTACCAAGCCAACCAGTGGGGTTTGCACGCCTAACCGGACGTGTACGATTCTACTACACAAAGCTTACACAAGTCTACAGAATACGGTCTATGTAATTACAATTCGGACTCTTCTTTCGAAAAGGTTTCTTATTATTCAGCTTAAGTCAAAAGACATTGCGATAACTACGTTCGATTCTATATATAGTATACTTCAACTATATAATCATACAACATGTAATTTCCAATTACAATAGAGGACAAGATATTTACCTCGATAAGCCCATAATTATCCGAGTTTAAATGTCGATCCCGAGCAAGGTTTAGCTCCTACTCCGTGCGCTCAGGCCGCTCCAAACAACCCTTAGAAGTTCTAACCCACTTCTACTTATTACTCCAACTAACCATGGAGATTTCCTTAGGGTTTCGGTTTTGTGACGGAAGGAAGTATAATAGTATTTCGGGCTTTTCAGATAAGTATAACCTTAGAATACTACAAGGTATACTGACTAAGGTAATTTGGGCATTATAACAATACTTTTGAGAGTATTTCTACCAAGAGGGGGTATTATACGAAACAACTAGGCTAGTGGGTACCCATGGCTAGCACCCTGGGAGGGTGTATACCCTCGGCCTACCACTGGGGAACTCTCGACGAGGGAGAGGGCTCTCGGCCAAGACACTACACTAAGGGGAGGAAGAAGCTTTCAAGACTTAGAGATTTTTGGATGAAGAAGTTCATCAAAGGGAGGGTATTTATAGGTCTAGCAAAGGCCAACCAACGGCCAAGATCAAGCCAAGTGTGGTGCAAGTGTAGGGCAAGATCATGCCAAGTGCACCTTATCCATCTACCACAAAATATCCTACCTACTACTTGACAAAATGTCAAGCAATTCGTCCAACTTGTCGCCCCAAAGCCCACTAATGAGAGGGTGCCAAGTGGCGCCTCTTGTTGGTCCAAAATGTTTCGCCTCTCGGAAAAATCCGCAAAATTAAAAATGACATAGCCGGAAATTCCCTACGAAAGTCGTGAAAACGCTTCGTTAAAAACGACTCTAACCGTGTTGTGAACAAAGTTAATTCGGAGCCTAATTCTCAAGTTCAAATTTTCTACGCACGCCCCACGCATATACTCCAAAATACGGTATAACATTCTCCTCTTAGAAACATTCGTCGAATGTTCCTTCTAAGTCTCAAAACAAGCGTGCGCCCAAGATAGTCTTCACTACTATACTTACGAACAATCCGCCACACCGCCACGAAACATCCGCGCGCAAAACCTCCATCCAAGTCCACGAGAAACACCTCTAACATTACCACAAACACCTCTCTCCGGGTCTAAAATATACTTCCTTCGCACCTTCCTTACAAAAGAAATGATCACATCTATGCTCGCCATACATGCTCGCTTCTTCCCGATACCACTTTTGTCACTTTGCCGCGAGGTTCTAGTGTCACTCTAGCGACCCAACAAATGGTACCGGACTACATGCGATCCCTGAGGTCGTGACACTCGAACTCTTACCACATTTACGATCGCTTGATCTCCAAAACTCGGGGTTACTATCTCTAACGTGGTCATCATTAATCGAACACTGATGGATCTCCGATACTTTCTGATCATAACAATACGAAGGCCGGACGTCTTGCCTCTAAGTCGGACGACAAATGTTAACATATAGGCAATCCGCCTATTTTTCACATGAACTCAAAAAGGGCCCAAAGTAACTCGCTAAGTTCCTCTGCTTTCCAAAACTCATCACACCCAACCCGTGGTACTTTCAAGAAGACCGACCGTCAACTCAACTCTAAGCGTCGTCGCCGATTATCCGCACGATTTCTCGAGTGCGTAACCTCTCCTAGACAAGCTTTACCCTATCCACATCTGCCGGAACAAGCTGAACCAACTATCCGAATCTTGCCAACATCGAACCAATCGACCGCAACCTACACTTCTGCCCCTACAAGGCCTCATAAGGCGACATTCGAAAATTGAAATGGTAGCTTAAACACTCCCTCCATAGGAGACAACAATCCCCACCACTACCTCTGAAATACACACACTGGCCCGAGGGCGAATGCGATTCTGAGACTCACCTGAGTTCTTAACCCTGCTTGGTAAAACTTCCGAAACCAAAAAAACAGTACCACTGGCTCCATGCGTCATAAGGTGAAGGTAGGCACCCCGTGCACCTTACAACCTTCTCGATAAAATCAACATCTTGAGTAAACGGTCTTTGCTAGAAGACAAGGCGGTGACCTCGCCGGCCCGACTCGGTCGAACGTCCCACGACCGCACGTTGGTTAACTAAACTCGGGCCTAATACCCTCGTGACCCTACCACAAGACGGGACCACCACAAACTGACCCCACCACCAAACATGCCGCGGGTTGACCCGCAAAGTGGCCTCAACCCGACCCGGCAACGCGCTAGACGCTAGCTCTCCGAAGGAAAACTCTCACTAATCACGTTACGAAAACCTAGCGGTCTTCTTAGCTCAACTACCCTCTTTCATGCCACACTACTCAGGGACTTATCCCGTAAACATAGCTCACGTGCACTATGAACTCCTATAAGGGTCAAACATAAACATACGTCTATACTCGAGATGGCCTTACCTCTAAGGTTTCTACGTATAAAACTCTAAGGCTCACACCTTCTCTATCCCCCAAAATCTTACTCGGTTAACCCACCATGATTTCTAATCACAACTAACACACTGCTATCAGAACATAGCACTTGAGGTATACTCACCTTATCACACATACAGATCTCTAGAGGGTTAAGGATATATCTATATCTACTGCTTTACTCCCCTTAGTCGTTCTAATCAAACATGCCCCGTAGGGCGCATAGCTAAGGAAGATGACAACTACCCACCGATCCTGAAGGCTAAGTCCTCCCGCAAGGACACTCTTTCGACATCAGACCCTGACGGTCATAGTACAACAAGTACCAACTAAAAGACGACATTCCTCGAGATGGCGCTGCCGCTGTGAACACCGAGAAAAATCAATCGGATATGGCCGAACCCGTGTGATCGTGAACGGAAGCTCGAGCTCGACCAACTCCTACATACCCGAACGTCCCGAACCCGCGGAGGACCTTTCGCATGGTGGATGCGCATAATCTAATCCGGTGAGGTGACTCGCCTCGAAAGTTACCAAAGGACCTTGCTGCTCGGCCTCTTCGTCGCCCGTTAACGCCGATCTCTCTACGTTTCTCGACTGCTGCGCATAAGCCCGCATACGTGCCATGCTCAAGCCTCAAGAACTTACTTTTGCACAACCTTCGCGTTGATATTCATCAAGACTCGCGACACGTCGGTATACTCTCCGTAGTCAAATACAGGTCGCCTCCTTGAAATCTATATTCTCTGTTCCGCCTGGGCGAAGGTTCAAATATCATGGCGCATGAGGCTGCGCCGCGTGCTAATCTCTGGGGCTAGTGACGTCGCAAAACTCTCCGAATGAAGCACCACCCAGTGATGATTGGGCTGTGCCACGTAATTCCTCAGTACTACTCGCGGCTCCCTCGCCTTGCCCTCTGGCGGGTTGCCTACGCGGAGGCATAGCGGTAAGGAAAGAAATACGTTAGAGGTCCAACTTACAACACAACTCTAAGGCACGATCTCGAGTGAGAAGAAATAGAAACCAATCCTAAATATCCTATCCTCCCGATTATTAGTGTGGTGCACAACACCGATAATCAAGACTCTCGATACGATGCCTAGACACTTTCCGAGGATTAATCGCTCGATACCACTTTTGTCACGACCGTTCGGGGCGTGGTCGTGCCTTACCCCGCACCCTAGTGATACAACATCATAGTAATCAATGAACATAAAGACAATACATGAAACCAATGTAATAAGACAAGGTGAAATAAGAAGACAAAGTAACCAAAAACGGTTCTGTCGGTACATATAAATAACAATTTGAGCAGATTAATCCTTTTACAAACCTCTTACAATTTACGCCACAAGATTACTGCACTTCTACGAATGATATGACAACGACGGGACGGGGCCGTCATACCCTGAATGTAAGCACCTACAACAAGGGGACTATACAAGATAAGCCTCCGAGGAACGGAGCTTCCCAACGCTGAATCGTGATCCTAAGAGCGAGGATCAACGATCGTGTACCTTTACTGCGGCATGAACGCGGCCCGAAGGAGGTCGATCAGTGCAAAGTATGTGAAATCAAAAATACGTAAATGAAATCATAGTAGTCTATATAAAGCAGAGACATGTATGATAACCCAACTACGATTCCAATAAATAAGCGATCATGTCAAGTCGTGACTCACGCCAAAGTCATCACCCAATATAGCAATGGGTCCCACGCCCACAACATCAATCATGCGTGGAATACCTTCCTCATCACCGCCGATCTATGATATATAAAGCACCAAGGAATACACGTGAACAGCAGTCCCACTGTGTCCAAATAAAACAAGATGCAGGTAAGTGCGAAGGCATAGCCGACTACTAACACCTACAGACTAACAAGGTCATAAATCGTATCATGATATCTGTCTGGCCGTCACATGATCAAAGCGGTCGCCGCCCGCAATATCAAATGTGCGCGTCTAGCCACAGAACTCCCGCACTCGCATAGGCCAATCTCATAGGCCCGCATGAGGTATAACCCCGCATCGAGGGTAGCTACTCCGGCATCGCCCCGACTCGCATCCACATGGCCACATGCATCGCATGACCATAAAGGCCGCACACTAACACGGAACTCTCGTAGCTCGCATAGGCCCTCAGGACCCGCATGAGGTATCCTCGAATCACGGTCCTGCATCACCGAGTCTACCCGCGTCGGAGGCGGCTTAACCCCGGAAACACGGTGAGTGGTATAATACCAACATAACGCTTTAACGTTTAAACAACATAAGCACAATCAAGGAAAACCCTTTACACAAACATCACGTAATACTAACACACGTAGCATCCTAATATGATTACTTATCAAATCAACGAAGGTATTACAAGGCTATCACAAACCAATACAATCAAGTTATTCACACATAAGGTGCTTTCTACTATGTGTCAACATGTTCGGGTTTCTATCCCCAAAGTACTTCATACATTAACTTTTTAAAAGATACGTTACTTTCACAAAAGTCACACAATACCCGTAATATATGAAAATAGAGTGATTATCTTTTGAAGTGAATCAAAACACTTATCTTTGTAAAATCAAGTAACAACATTATTATCCAAACGTCCAAGTTTGCCTAATTTCAAATGTTCACGTTTCTTATTTTAGAAAGGTTTCGTAGTTCATAGTCTTATTCATTTAAGAATATAATTCTCTCTTTTAAACTATCTGAGAAACATAAGCCTTATATGTGAGTAGGATATTCTTGTTTATAACAATCTTATTACAAAGACCATGATCTAGGAAATATCATTTTGTCTCATCTTAGCTTCTATGCAGATGGAAGTTTCTCGGTTTTAATAATACTTACTCGGTTAAAACATTTCCTTTTATTATTAACGCGGTGGTTTGTCGATACACATTCGATTTCGAATCAAGAAACATTCTTAAGCGTTATTACCTAACTTCCCATAAAGCTAGTATAACTCTTAAGTTTTCAAAACCAAGTATTACTTCTTCTTTCAAATTATTCAAAAATCTTTTGAAATACTTCAAGTTCTTTATTAACACATAACAAGCGACCATAGTTCAAATCGCTTACCTTTTAAAAACCACAAGTATTTTCTTACCAACATAAAGTCGTTATAACCAACTTCCCATAAAGCCGTTATAACACTTTATGTTTTAAACCAATCAAATACATTTAGCACGTATGACGTCACCGTACTACATAGTTCACACATATCATGCTAGAAGAGATAGGAAGAGGTTCACATACCTCGCGACAGTATCGACTAATAGCAAAACGCTCCAGTACCTCGCCGTCGGCTACTCCTTAAGCCAGTAGATCGCGCCACGCAAGATTTCAACCTATAAGGCCACAAGGCGCTTATTAACATCTAGATCTTATCGTAGAACATTCTACGTAAAATTCGCAAAGACCTCCCCGCAACAGCGTTAATCTCCTCCTCTACCGAGGCCGACTACCAAGCCAACCAGGGGGGGGGGGTTTGCACGCCTAACCGGGCGTGTGCGATTCTACTACACAAAAAGCTACACAAGTCTCTTGTCTGATCCATGTAATTACGATTCGATTACTCTTCTTTCGAAAAGGTTTCTTATTATTCAGCTTAAGTCAAAAGACATTGCCGATAACTACGTTCAGATTCTATATATAGTATACTTCAACTATATAATCATACAACATGTAATTTCCAATTACAATAGAGGACAAGATATTTACCTCGATAAGCCCATAATTATCCGAGTTTAAATGTCGATCCGAGCAAGGTTTAGCTCTACTCGTGCGCTCAGGCCGCCTCCAAACAACCCTTAGAAGTTCTAACCCACTTCTACTTATTACTCCAACTAACCACGGAGATTTCCTTAGGGTTTCGGTTTTGTGACTGGAAGGGAAGTATAATAGTATTTCCGGCTTTTCAGATAAGTATAACCGTAGAATACTCCAAGGTCTACGGCTAAGGTAATTTGGGCATTATAACAATACTTTTGATAGTATTTCTACCAAGAGGGGGGGGGGGTATTTTACGAAAACAACTAGGCTAGGGGGGGTACCCCACGGCTAGCACCCCAAGGAGGGGGGGGGTGTATACCCCGGCCTGCATTGGGAACTCTCGGCATGGGAGAGGGCTCTCGGCAAGACACTACACTGGGGGAGGAAGAAGCTTTCAAGACTTAGAGATTTTTGGATGAAGAAGTTCATCAAAGGGAGGGTATTTATAGGTCTAGCAAAGGCCCAATGGCGAATCAAGCCAAGTGTGGTGCAAGTGTAGGGCCAAGATCATGCCAAGTGCACCTTATCCATCTACCACAAAAATATCCTACCTACTACTTGACAAAAATGTCAAGCAATTCGTCCAACTTGCCGCCCCAAAGCCCACCAATGAGAGGGTGCCAAGTGGCGCCCTCTTGTTGGTCCAAAATGTTTCGTCTCTCGGAAAAATCCGCAAAAATTAAAAATGACATAGCCGGAAATTCCCCTACGAAGTCGTGAAAACGTTTCGTCGAAAAACGACTCTAACCGGGTGTTGTGAACAAAGTTAATTCGGCCAAGCCTAATTCTCAAGTTCAAATTTTCTACGTACGTCCTTACGTACATACTCTGGAAATACGGGGTATAACACAACCGACCATCAAACAAAACAAGCAGGGGGTATAATGTCTTGGGGGTTTACCCCTCATTTATACTCTTACCCTGGAGAAGGTGGTATAGCGTCTTGGGGGTTTACCCCTCACTTATACTCTTACCCTATCTCAACCGACCGTCAAACAAAACGTAAGTACTACCATGTCTTTTATAAAAAATCCGGGAATTTAACCCAAGTACTACAAATAACGGAAGCATACCCGTGGAATCCCATCATCGCTTCGACGCGTCAAGTAACTTACAACATGACAAACCGCTCCAACCGAGTCGCAACGTAATAAGACATAATACTTGCACTCAAAGGCTATCACCAGCACACATAGGCTAATTCTCAATTAACCAAGTCAAAGTACTTATCAGGGCACACATAGAATAATTCTCAATTAAACAGGCCAAAGTACTTATCAAGGCACACATAGAATAATTCTCAATTAAACAGGCCAAAGTACTTATCAAGGCACACATAGAATAATTCTCAATTAAACAGGCCAAAGTACTTATCAAGGCACACATAGAATAATCCTCAATTAAACAGGCCAAAGTACTTATCAAGGCACACATAGAATAATTCTCAATTAAACAGGCCATAGTACTTATCAAGGCACACATAGAATAATTCTCAATTAAGCAGCCAAAGTACTACGTCGTGCATTCTTTTCAAAAGACTCCTTTTTATGTAAAACCCCAAGATACTAACACCCGTAGTATCAAGGCATGTCTATTTTTCAAAGTAAGTTACTACACTTTTAGAAAACTCATTTCAAGGCTTGAAATCAAGTAACTTCAAATTTTCACAATCTAGGCAACTTATGCCCATTAATCAAAATAGACAACTTTCTTAACCTTCCATAAAGCCGTTATAACCAACTTCCCATAAAGCCGTTATAACCCTTTATGGTTTTAGACATATCCATTCCTTTTATAACCAAGAGACTTATACTATTAAAACCAAGTAGCACATACTTACAAATCAAGTTCTCAACTTTTAAAATACTACAAGTCTCTTAATATTTAGAAAACAAGTTTCTTCTACTTTTAAACCTCAAGTAACTCACACCTCTAAAACAAGTTACTTCTCTTAAATCATGTCACTTCTCCTCTTTTAAAACAAGTAAGTAAAGCACTCCTTTGACTCCCCTAAAGTCATTATAATGACCTTTAGGTTTTGGAATTAAGGCACTAGCCAAAAGATTTGGAAACCACTTCCTTTTCAAGACTCTATGTATTTTAAGTAAAATACTTTCACTTTTAAGAATCCAAACTTCACTAAGGAAATGGATTATACAACTTACAATTTAAACATCAAAGTACAATCAAGGAAGTACATAGAACAAATTCTATATTAGGCAATCCAAGTACAACCAAGGAATGGATCATTTAAGGAGTAGAACTTACTTTCTTTATCTTAAGGAATCATGCTAGAAGAGGAGATATTTCACATACCTTTTCGGCTAAATCCACAAGCTAAGACGAATACGCCGTACGTAGAAGTGTCAACCTATAATGGTCACAACAAGACTATCAACTTCTAGTCTCTAACGTAGAATAATACTAAGTATACGGTCTCTAATTCTACGGAAAATCGGGCAGCACTTCCTTTGTTTCTACTCACTTTGCCACCTTTTTCAAGACCGAATACAATAACCAAACATGACACATTTAAGGTTCCAAACAACAACCAACCAAAGGGGATTACACGCCTTACAATACGTGTAAAATTCCGCCCCACAATTAATATCAAGTAGTTTCCATATTCAAGCCATTCTCGGCCAACATAAATAACAACACTAAGTCCTTTCCAAATTCTTTTTCGATCCAAGTTCTTAGTTCTAACATGTTATATAGTCATTAACAACTTCAACAACTACAATTTCCTTCTTTATACAACATGCGACGACTTAAACTAATAATCAACTTGAATTCCAATCTTATAGCTAAACATGCTAGTTTTCGGATTAGGGTTCCAATAACTAATATACTTATCAAACTACATAATATATAACTCATGCTTGTTAATATCCATAGCTACAATCAATAAGTAAACTTTATTGCTAAAACGACAAAATTTATACCTTTCCAAGCCCTTAAAATTTCCAAGATTCAAAGTCGCGCCTTAGCAATTCTTAGCTCCTTTCATTAGGTTCCAATCCGCTCCAAGCACTCCTTAGAGGCCTATGAAGAACCCATCTTCAAGTTCCAACTTCAAAGTTGAAGAACTCCTTAAGTTTCCGCCTTGCGACCAATACGAAAACGTCGTTTTTCCGCAATCTTTCTATTGAGATATCCTTACAATATCCTAAGGGACATTGAGTTAAAGTCTTGTGGCTAATGGATCAAAACTACAAAAATTTCTAGTGAGAGCTTAGCCCAACCCAAGAGGTCTCTTTAGTGCACAAGATGAAATCTAAATTTTTCTAAGTGTTAAATGCCAAGTCTTGCTACTAGTTGGGTATATAAAACACATTGGAGGGTCTAGATTGCAACAATTGTGAGGCTTGGATGGGTTTCACTAGGATCAAGCCCATGTGGACAAGTTGACAAGTCAACAATGTCATGCTAGAAAGACTAATCTTCCAAGGTGGTCAATGACCATTTTACCCTCACACCAATTCGTCCAAGACCATATGTGGGGGTGTCACATGTCACCCTCTCATTCGTCCATAAAATTCTGTAACCCTCGTGGGCCCCACAAAACGTAAAAT
Source organism: Przewalskia tangutica (assembly GCA_029844215.1). Lineage (NCBI taxonomy): Eukaryota > Viridiplantae > Streptophyta > Magnoliopsida > Solanales > Solanaceae > Przewalskia > Przewalskia tangutica. Next base: position 25,804,617 of record CM056732.1, on the reverse strand, counting down.
TCCTCGGGTGGGCCCCACGTGACCAAATCCGTAAAAAAATAAATTTCCATAAGGTTAAGCGTTCCATACTCTTCAAATAATGCCTTTTGAGAATCCAATTCTCAACAACGAACATTTTTCCTTACCGACGTTCGGAAGATTTTCCGTCGGAAAAACAATTCTTCCTTTCGTACCAATTTCCAAGTCTTGTTTCCTTTCGTACATTCTCTTTTACATGTCCTGGACTTACGGGGTGTAACATTCTTCCCCCCTTAGAAACATTCGTTCCCGAATGTTCTTAGTCGGTTGCCAAGCTATACAAACTCCGGCATAAACTCTATACTATGCCTATCAATCAAAACTGCACCAGACCAACGATGCCACACATGGCCACCACATAACACACGTGAACATAATAATGGACCTTCCGTCCGTGGTCCCTTCTCACAAAACTCAAAGGTTACAGTCTTCCCAAACACGGGATCCTTAGAGGTTCCTTTCTTTCCCTACTTGACATACTTTCTCGTACTTTCAAACTTATTTGAGCATATGCACAAGATCAACTAAACTTGGGCTTTGCATCCCCGGGACCCTATCACATAGCGGGACTATAACCAACTAACATCACCCCATTCCATACTATCGGTTGACCCGGAATGAGTCCATAACCCGACCCAACGTCACACTTAACTTCTCATTCTTAGTCTGGAATAAATCTCTCTCTTATCTCAAGGTACTTCTTACCCTATCCCCTATTCACTTAGAGGTTCGTCACATAAGCCAAAGTATTCATACTGTACAATCTTCCCTATTGGTCTTACACTGTCATGGGGCAATTTCTACGTGTGAACTCTACACAACTCTAGTCTCAGCTCACTTATCATTCTTGTCAATATTCTTAACTTTTCACTTTACTAATCAAAGTATCCTACCTGCAGGGTACTATCACTTTACAACTCTAGCAATAAAGGGAAAACATATACGCTAGGGTAAAATCTGAATCTATCAATGCACGTATGATTCAAAAGAATCAAAATATACTTGTAACCCCATGAGATATTGCCTCCTGATCCTGCCCAGTAGTCACGTCATCTATGCGGTTCGAAGGACCGACCGAACTATAAACTCCACCTCGACTCTACCACTACGGTGGTGATATCTCAACACCACCGCTGGGGGCCTTTGTGGAGGAAAGGGAATCAACCATCGGCCTCATAGGCTGAGCCACCTCACCGGTGCTCTTTGTAAAAGGACATACCCTCCGAATATGGCCCGGACGGACACAACAAAAACAAACACCTGTGCCACAACGACATTTCCCCGAATGACGCTTACCACATCTGATACACTGAGGAATAGGTGACCTCGACCGAGAAAGTCCTCTGCTCCTCTGAGAACCTCGACTCCTGGAGCTTGGACCGGCTCCTAAATACCTTGTGGGGTCCAATATCCCACACGTGAATCTGCGGGGTATGTCTTTGGGTAGTGGGATGAATATCTCACTCCATTCTTTGAGGCGGCTCGTCCAAAAACTCACCGATAACCAACCGGTCTAGCCTCTAACGCCGATCTCGCGTTGGCCTCTACCCTCTGTACACACATGCATGTCTTGGCGAATAACCTTACATTGATGAATCAGAGCACCGCTATCTTGGTCAATAACATAATCGCTTCCTCATGACCCTATAGTCTTCTCCTAACCGAAAGCTGGAGGCTCGTGTCTTGGGTCTCAAAACTGGCAGAAGAACTCGATCATGCGAACAACATCCGGTATACCACGAATAAGCCCTATCAACTCTCTGAGTCTGACTAGTAGCTTCTGCTACTCCTTTGCCCTTCTGGGCGGCTGTTGCCCTCCTTGGAGGCATAACTGTAAAACAGAATACGTCAGAGAGGAATTATCTTACTAACACATCTCTAGGGCACGATCTCAGAGTGAGAAGAATAGAAACCAACTCCTAAATGTCCTGTAGCCTCCTGTTTATGGGTGTGGCGCGCAACACACCGATAATCAAGACTCTACTAGACACGGTCTGTAGACATTCCGAGGACTGACTGCTTTGATACCACTCTGTCACACCCCGAACCCCGGGCCCGTGACTGGTGCCCTACCTGGGCACCCTTCTACCTTAACAACACAAGTAAACTGCGGAAATTAAATAACACCTCATTTTTATTTTTTTTTAAACCACGTACGTGCAAGGGCAAAGCCGACAAGGCTGCCATATATACATAAACAAAACAAATACTACACCGTACATGAGTCCAATCCCACATATGAATACAGACCTCTAAGAGTTATACTGAACTATGACGACAAGGCCCGCCCGTACCCATGCATAATCGTACAAAATCAGATCTTGAAATAACTTATACCAAAAAGATAAACTCCCGAACAGAAGGAGCTATCCAAAAATTCTGAGCAGGGTCCTACACCTGCCGAGCACCGAACTGCGTACCTAACCTGCGGCATGAACGCAGCGGCCCGGAGGTCGATCTGAAGAATATACCAAGTATATGAAAGCGATGAAATCTTGTAATGAAATCATAATAGTCTAAACAAAGCAGAGACATGTATGATAACCAACCTACGATCATAATACATAAACAAATATATCAAGTCGTGGACGTGCCCTCAAATCATTACTAAATATAACCATGGGTCTCACGCCCATAATATCATTCATGCCCGTGGAATCCTTCCTCACTGCCGGCAATCCATGATATAATATAACGCCAATAGGCATACATGAACACCAAGTCCCACCGATGGTATAGCGTCTTGGGGATTTACCCCTCACTTATACTCTTACCCTGGAGAAGGTGGTAAAGCAGGGGGTATAATGTCTTGGGGGTTTACCCCTCATTTATACTCTTACCCTGGAGAAGGTGGTATAGCGTCTTGGGGGTTTACCCCTCACTTATACTCTTACCCTATCTCAACCGACCGTCAAACAAAACAAGCAGTGGGTATAATGTCTTGGGGGTTTACCCCTCATTTATACTCTTACCCTGGAGAAGGTGGTATAGCGTCTTGGGGGTTTACCCCTCACTTATACTCTTACCCTATCTCAACCGACCGTCAAACAAAACGTAAGTACTACCATGTCTTTTATAAAAAATCCGAGAATTTAACACAAGTACTACAAATAACGGAAGCATACCCGTGGAATCCCACATCACTGTCGGTACGTCCAAGTAACTTACAACATGACAGTCGGCCCTCCAACCGAGAGTCGCGACAACGTAATAAAACATAATACTTGCACTCAAAGGCTATCACCAGCACACATAGGCTAATTCTCAATTAACCAAGTCAAAGTACTTATCAGGGCACACATAGAATAATTCTCAATTAAACAGGCCAAAGTACTTATCAAGGCACACATAGAATAATTCTCAATTAAACAGGACAAAGTACTTATCAAGGCACACATAGAATAATTCTCAATTTAACAGGCCAAAGTACTTATCAAGGCACACATAGAATAATTCTCAATTAAACAGGCCAAAGTACTTATCAAGGCACACATAGAATAATTCTCAATTAAACAGGCCAAAGTACTTATCAAGGCACACATAGAATAATCCTCAATTAAACAGGCCAAAGTACTTATCAAGGCACACATAGAATAATTCTCAATTAAACAGGCCATAGTACTTATCAAGGCACACATAGAATAATTCTCAATTAAACAGGCCAAAGTACTACGTACGTACATTCTTTTCAAAAGACTCTTTTTTATGTAAAACCCCAAGATACTAACACCCGTAGTATCAAGGCATGTCTATTTTTCAAAGTAAGTTACTACACTTTTAGAAAACTCATTTCAAGGCTTGAAATCAAGTAACTTCAAATTTTCACAATCTAGGCAACTTATGCCCATTAATCAAAATAGACAACTTTCTTAACCTTCCATAAAGCCGTTATAACCAACTTCCCATAAAGCCGTTATAACCCTTTATGGTTTTAGACATATCCATTCCTTTTATAACCAAGAGACGTATACTATTAAAACCAAGTAGCACATACTTACAAATCAAGTTCTCAACTTTTAAAATACTACAAGTCTCTTAATATTTAGAAAACAAGTTTCTTCTACTTTTAAACCTCAAGTAACTCACACTCTAAAACAAGTTACTTCTCTTAAATCATGTCACTTCTCTCTTTTAAAACAAGTAAGTAAAGCACTCCTTTGACTCCCCTAAAGTCATTATAATGACCTTTAGGTTTTGGAATTAAGGCACTAGCCAAAAGATTTGGAAACCACTTCCTTTTCAAGACTCTATGTATTTTAAGTAAAATACTTTCACTTTTAAGAATCCAAACTTCACTAAGGAAATGGATTATACAACTTACAATTTAAACATCAAAGTACAATCAAGGAAGTACATAGAACAAATTCTGTATTAGGCAATCCAAGTACAACCAAGGAATGGATCATTTAAGGAGTAGAACTTACTTTCTTTATCTTAAGGAATCATGCTAGAAGAGGAGATATTTCACATACCTTTTCGGCTAAATCCACAAGCTAAGCCGAATACGCCGTACGTAGAAGTGTCAACCTATAATGGTCACAACAAGACTATCAACTTCTAGTCTCTAACATAGAATAATACTAAGTATACGGTCTCTAATTCTACGGAAAATCGGGCAGCACTTCCTTTGTTTCTACTCACTTTGCCACCTTTTTCAAGGCCGAATACAATAACCAAACATGTCACATTTAAGGTTCCAAACAACAACCAACCAAAGGGGATTACACACCTTACAATACGTGTAAAATTCCGCCCCACAATTAATATCAAGTAGTTTCCATATTCAAGCCATTCTCGGCGAACATAAATAACAACACTAAGTCCTTTCCAAATTCTTTTTCGATCCAAGTTCTTAGTTCTAACATGTTATATAGTCATTAACAACTTTAACAACTACAATTTCCTTCTTTATACAACATGCGACTTAAACTAATAATCAACTTGAATTCCAATCTTATAGCTAAACATGCTAGTTTTCGGATTAGGGTTCCAATAACCAATATACTTATCCAACTACATAATATATAACTCATGCTTGCTAATATCCATAGCTACAATCAATAAGTAAACTTAATTGCTAAAACGACAAAATTTATACCTTTCCAAGCCCTTAAAATTTACAAGATTCAAAGTCGCGCCTTAGCAATTCTTAGCTCCTTTCCTTAGGTTCCAATCCGCTCCAAGCACTCCTTAGAGGCCTATGAAGAACCCATCTTCAAGTTCCAACTTCAAAGTTGAAGAACTCCTTAAGTTTCCGCCTTGCGACTAATACGAAAACGTCGTTTTTCCGCAATCTTTCTATTGAGATATCCTTACAATACCCTAAGGGACATTGGGTTAAAGTCTTGTGGCTAATGGATCAAAACTACAAAAATTTCTAGTGAGAGCTTAGCCAAACCCGAGAGGTCTCTTTAGTGCACAAGATGAACTCTAAATTTTTCTAAGTGTTAAATGCCAAGTCTTGCTACTAGTTGGGTATATAAAACACATTGGAGGGTCTAGATTGCAACAATTGTGAGGCTTGGATGGGTTTCACTAGGCTCAAGCCCATGTGGACAAGTTGACAAGTCAACAATATCATGCTAGAAAGACTAATCTTCCAAGGTGGTCAATGACCATTTTACCCTCACACCAATTCGTCCAAGACCATATGTGGGGGGTGCCACGTGTCACCCTCTCATTCGTCCATAAAATTCCGTAACCCTCGTGGGCCCCACAAAACGTAAAATTCCTCGGGTGGGCCCCACGTGACCAAATCCGTAAAAAACTAAATTTCCATAAGGTTAAGAGTTCCATACTCTTCAAATAATGCCTTTTGAGATTCCAATTCTCAACAACGAACATTTTTCCTTACCGACGTTCGGAAGATTTTCCGTCGGAAAAACAATTCTTCCTTTCGTACCAATTTCCAAGTCTTGTTTCCTTTCGTACATTCTCTTTTACATGTCCTGGACTTACGGGGTGTAACACTTAGGATATGTCAAGTGTCTATCAAAATGGCTTGATCATTATATCTCATCTATATTAGTTGACAATAGGACCATATCAAAGACATGTCTATTGTGTTGGCCAACGACTTAGTCAACCTAACATCTTATGAGTATCTGAGTTTTCTCTCAAATATACATTCAAGGAATGAATCCCAATCTTGGTTCGACTATCACCTTTAATCCACTTCGTAACGTACCCAAAACAAGTCGTGTCTCAACCTATAAGACATTTGAGCTTAGGACATGATCAAAGTACATTACTCCGTGAATAAGGTGCGTATCAACCTCAAGTTTAAGGACTTCTATCTCCCACACACCGATGACACTTTAGACATATAACAAACAGTACATCAGCAGGGTATACCAACACTTCAAAAAGTATCCATGTATCCATCACGAGTTGCCATAACTCCTAGCAAGTGAGACATACTACATCCCCTAAGGATATGATGCAGACCACATGTCGACGTATCGCATATCATCGATATCCCAACTTCGATGATCATTAGTCGAGGTAATTTAAGAGTTACGTTATAACATTAATTCTCACATCTTTAATAAACACATAAACTCTAGGGATGTATTTATAGAATATTATAAACAATCAACTAATAATTCAATAAATGCAAATGTCATAATATTAATCATTATTAATATATAAATATGAATGTGTATAAAATACATTTTGTCCTAATACAGATTGTCTCTAGGACATACAAATACTTTCAGAGTAATCATATCCTTACGTTTTCAATTAGTTTGTGGAGCATCATAGAAAGATTTGAAACCTAGCTAACATGCATTCCTCAATTCTTAAAAAAGTTTGATCAAACTAGCTAGCCATCGTCTAATAAGTCTCTATGAGATGTGGTCTAGTTCTCTTAGGTTAGCATCTAAAGAGGATTATTATTGAACAATTTGTTGCTCATGCAGGTAAAAAAGTATATTTGCATTATTCTCAAAAGCTTTTGACTAATACGTACTAACGTTTTAATGGAGTTAAACTTGGATGATAGAGTTGACAATTCCATTTATCTGAATATTTAAAAGAAAATTTGCATAGATGTATATAAGTGTGTACACATTGTATGATGTGCGTGTTTGACTCTGTTAACTACATGCATGCAGAGACATGCATGTTCAAGATAGCAAATTTGGGAGCTGACTCCTTTCTTATTCTTGTATAGCACAATCATTCTTGTGAAATTTAACCGCATGATTGTCACGACCCCTATGGGGCATCGTAGTGGTATCTACACTTTTTCTATCGGTAGGCGAATCACATCTCAAGCAATAGCATAGAAGGTAAGAATAAGCAAAAATAGAAGGAGAAACTGAATATAAATATCTAATTATTACAAAAATCTAGTCTTTAGTACAAGAGCGCTAAGACGAAAATAAAGAAGTCTGAAAGTATGATCTATCTCATGAACATAAATAAGAATAGTAGTACAGAAAGCGTCCACGGCATGCTGAGAAGAATGCAGGCTCACCCCAAACACTCGAAATCTCCAAGTTTAGACTTAGCCACATAGTCTGAAATTGGTAAATAACGATATATCTGCATCCAAAAAGAATGTAGCAAGTGTAGTATGAGTACGCAGCGTACTCTTGTAGACATCATAGACCGACAATGACAGAATATACGTAACTGACATAACTACCAAGTTCACTCTCACATAATCCTATTATATACAGTCCTATAAATCACTTAAGTCACTTTAAATCACATAAATGGTTCAATACTAAATATTTCAGTAATCATGGAAGTTTCGTCAACATAATTCACCTTATCATGATAACCAATCCAAATCAAGTATAAATCTCAAGTAATTAGTGTGTATGGATGTATGATATGAATGCAATGCAAGATACATTTTCATCAACCGGTATACACACTTTACAGGCTTTGTCATATAAATATGACCCATGGGGGATCCACGTCATCCATATACCGTTCCTGGCCAGCCAAAATTTTCATGAATCTGACTAGAGTCCAAGACTCATTTATCGAGTCATATCAAGTCATTATCATCATCTCAATTGTTTCCAAGCCATCTCACAATAGTATTCTTACATTTCATTTACGGTCTCATTGGACCCACAACATTCCATACCACTCTATTCAATATAACAGTAACCATGAGTGTATGAATGCAACAATAGTAAGTCAAGTAATCATGGTGTATACGATGCAATCAAATATAGGAGATGAATAACACATGCTTCAAAATTCAATAACACGTAATTTATGTAATTAGTCTTTCATATCAGAAGCATATGTGATGAGTAAACACAATTATTAATTAATGGCGACAAACTCAAGTAATGGCGACAAGCCCATATAACAGTAGTTGAAACCAATCCTAAGGTTGATTCTCCAAATTACCCATCAAGACAGTTCAACACTGGTACCCACCCAAGTGCTCATCAAAGCCACTAAGGTCGGACCCCCAACATTCTCAATACCCCTCAATATTTAAAACAACTATGTACTTCTATCGGAGTCTAATAATATTAAACTGTAGCCTACCTCATAGTCGAGCGGGTGCCACGAACCTCAATCATTTGCCAAGGCCTTGCCATTGCGAAGTTCCTTCGAATAATCATAGTTTAACACATAGACTCTACGTTAATAAAGTAATCTAATACACTCACAAAGGCTTAGCCTTTTAAAGCAATCAAAAGTCTACCCCCCTAATCGACTCTGAGCCCACGAGGGTAAAAACATAAACTTTATTATTCTAAAATCATGAGAATACTCTATTGATTCATATCCCCAAGTTAATTAGGATACTAAACACATTTGGGCTTCCAATTTCATAATTTAGCCAAACGCCCAATTAGGAACCCTAGATTTTTTTCCAATTCTAAATGAATTCCACATTTAAAATTGAACATTACAATACATCCTACTATCACTAACCAACTCTTGTTTACAATATCAAGCAATAGAATAAATAATAATCGTCCAATGCATGATTCTTAAGTCTCTTAATATCTAATCATGAACCCTAGGTTATTTTTACCCAAAACAAGAAACATAACCTAGATTCTAGAATATAATAATGATAATGAAATGGAAATGGATAGAACCAACTCTCTCTCTACCGACCTTAAGTCTCAAACTTTAGGAATGGGAAAAGTGATTTTGAAATAGGCATTTAATTATAAGTCTGAAACAATGATCCCGCTTCGGCAGAATAAACCTCTCTGAAGCGGCTCGCTTTTACGGAAAAACTACTACAGAAGTGGCCCAACTTAATGCACTGTGAAGACACAAAAATGGAAATATCATCGTAGAGGCGGATCACCTCTGCGCAACTAGGACCGCAGGAGCGAACATCCCTAACCCTGCTAAGTCCCGTATCTACGGACTGACCTGTGTAGAGGCGGCTCTACAGAAGTGACCACTGGTCTGCTGGTGCGACACACCAGAAACGAGCAACTTAATAAACTTAGTGATTCTCCTCCAGACACCTGAAACACTCCCAAGACCTTTCAGATATAAACCAGACATGCTACCCAAATGTAAATCGATGCTACGAACTCGCTCGCTCACTCAGATTCCTCATACGATCGAGCTAAGACACTCTTTTCTACGAAATCACTCAAATAACATAAAACTAGTGGATAAACATTTACTTTTGAGGCATGTCTAACATGTAAGACAGTTGGCCTATTCGTTGAATTATGCGATACGATCCAATATACCACAATTAAGATCTCATTTTATTTCTAAATCTTATCACGTCCCTCATAGGCGCACTTCTTAAGAATTATCTAATCACCAACTTGGAACTCTAAGTCCCATCATCACAAATCTGGATACGACTTTCTATTGACTCTGAGGCATTCACATTTGTTCCTAAATAACTTCATTCTCTTTATGACTTGGTGAATTAAGTCAGATCATGTTAACTCTAGTTTACTTACTTCTAACCTTTTGATAGGAGTTCTATACGTCACGACTCGACCCCGGGCCCGCGACTGGTACCCTACCTGGGCACCCCTTTCGGTATACATCAGAGAATAGCAGTGGAACATACACAACTGATAAAATGCTTAAACATAAAATAACAACAGGCTAGCCGATAAGGCCACCTTCCGTAAACTATACAAATAAAATAGTAATGTTTTTTTTCTTTACAACCCAATCCACAAATGTGACTACAGACCTCTAAGAATAACAACTTTGGAGGGACAGGGCCCCGCCATACCTCTGAATGTACAACAACCGACAATACCAGGGATAAGCCTCCGAAATAAAGGAGCTTCTCAACAGCTGAACAGTGATCCTAAGAGCGAGGATCAGCACGTACTCTACCGCGTGACGCAGCCCCGAAGGAGGTCGATAACATGTACCAAATATGTGGGCAGAAATCAGAACGAAATCATAAGTCTATAATAAAACTGGATACATGTATGATAGCTCAATTAACAGTACACTGTGCCTTACTAACAATGAGAGTAAATAAGAGTATAATTACAACATAAAAATAGGAAGCTCACGATCAAAGCAGGACCACCCGCCCGCAGTATCATTAAGCAATCCTACTCCTGGGACTATTTCACCCGCATAGGTCGTGTGGACCCGCATGAGGTATTCCTCGCATGGGACTATTTCACCGCGTAGGTCGTGTAGACCGCGTGAGGTATTCTCGCATAGGTATCGCCCGCATGGGACTATTTCACCCGCATAAGCCCTTACGGACTCGCATGAGGTATTCCTCGCATCGTGGGTAGCAAATCCACGGAATATACAAATGCCACAAACCCGGGGAATGACCCCGTAATGAATAACATACTACTAGCACAAACCGGCTATCACATATAACATAAGCACTACCGGTTTATCATACATAACATAAGCACTACCGGCTTATCATACCATATATAAGCAAGTTAAGAAATCCCCTAACTTCTTATTAGTCTTATACATGTACACTCTCATTTAGTTTACTTAAGGCACTAATCATGTCATTATAAAAATCCGGGAATTTAACCCAAAGTACTACGTACTTCTACTCTTTTAAAATGACTCTTTTCCATACAAAACTTCCAAGATACTAATATCCATAGTATCAAGTCATAACTACTTTTCAAAACAAGTCACAATACCTTTTAGAAATACATTTAGGCTTCTAAATCAAGTGACTTCTTTCTTTTAAAACTTTAAGCAATTGATGCCTTTAAATCAATTTGCCTTTCATTATTTCAAGTCATTTATCATACTTAAATTACTTAGAGTAAACCACTCTTTTTAACTTTCCATAAAGCTATTATAACCAACTTTCCATAAAGCCGTTATACTAGTTTTATACTTTAGAAACTTACATTCTTCTTTATAACCGAGAGACTTAAACTTTCCAAACAAAACAAGTGTCAAATACTTTCAAAAATACATTAAGTCTCTTAACATTTAGAAAGTAAGATATCCTTAATATTTTAAACAAGTGAGTTAATTCCCTAACTCAACCAACTTGGACATTCTTATAATAAACCAAGGATATCAAAGTAACTAAATTCGTCAAAATCTCGTACGTCTACCGTACTATACATTTACAACTTATTCATGCTCAAGAGATAAGAAAGTTCCACATACCTCTTCGGTTTAATCCACTTGCTAAGTCCAATACGCCGTACGTAGTATATCAACCTATAATGACCATAGTATGTCTATTAACTCCTTACTTCAAACGTAGAATATTCCAAGTGCAAAGTCACTAAATTCTACGGAAAATCGGACATCACTTCCTTTGTTTCTACATACTTTGCCACCTTTTTCAAGGCCGAATTCAATAACCAAACACGCCACATTTAAGGGTCAACAAAGTAGTTAACAATAGGCGATTACACGCTTAATCAATACGTGTAAAACTCCGCCCCACAATTGACATTAAACTAGTCCAAAAATACAATGTCTATTCGGCAATTAAGGTCAACAATACAATTTCGTTTCCAATCCCTTCTCAATCCAAGTGGTTTAATATAACATGTTATCTAGCCACAATTGATTATAACTACTACAATCTTCAAGTAGGTAAACATGCGACGATTCTAATTATCGACCAAATTGTATTTCAATTTCAAATGGCTTAACATGTCATTTTCGGATTTGAGCTTCCAAATTTCCATAACACTTATCAATCTTCATAACATATATCACATGATCATTTCTAACTTATAATAACATGGAATCTTCAATTACAAAAGTAAGACGAAGATTATACCTCATTTAGCCCAAATATGATCCAAGATTACAAGTCGATCCTTAGCAACTTTAGCTCCTCTTTTCGACGTTCCAATCCACTCCAAGCAACCCTTAGAAGCTTATGAAGAACTTATCTTCAAGTTCCAACTTCAAAGTTGAAGAACTCCTTAACTTTCCGTCTTGCGACTAATACGAAAACGCCATTTTCCGGGATCTTTCTATTGAGATACCCTTACACTACCCTTAGGAACCTTGGTTTAAAGTGGGGAGATTATTGGACAACAAACAAAAAAAATTCTCTTGAAACCCTAGTGAAAGCCGAGAGCACCTATAAGTGTTCTTCAAGATTTTTGAAAAATTTGTCTAAGTGTAGAAGCTTGTCTTGCACTAGTATACATATATAACAAGATGGAGGGTCAAGATTAGAACAAATGGGTGGTTAGGATGCTTTTCACAAGGATCAAGCCAAGTGGCATTTGACTTAGTCAATTATATCAAGCTCTAGCTTTAGCAAGACTTGGACATTTAAATTATGGTCAAATGACCATTCTATCCATGCCATTTTCATCCAAGACCACTAAGGGGGGGTGACACGTGTTGCCCTCCCGTTCGTCGCAATATTTCGTTTTCCGATAAATTTTTACTCGTCTCAAATCTTAACATTTTTTAGTTCTTACGTACGTTCTTATAAACATATACTGAAATTTCCGGGGTGTAACATTCTTCCCCCCTTAGAAATATTCGTCCCCGAATGTTCTTTTGGGAGTCAAACTTAAAAATAGCGACATAATCTTCTTTTACAACCCTTACATACCAATAATACCACACGAGGCCACATAACAATACTCATACTAAAATGTCAAGCTGAACCCCATGTGTCAACGTCGGTTATCTGCATAAAGCTTCTGCTGACTCTAAGCTTACTAATAATATTTCCCGGATAAGCTTCGCCTTATCCACAGCCCGCTGAATCAAGTCTGGACCAAATAACTGAACCTCGCCTATGTCGAACCATCCAACCGGCGATCTACACTTTCTTACATACAAGGCCTCATACAGGGCCATCTGAATACTGGAAGGGTATTTGTTATCGTATGTAACTAATTAAGAGGCAATAACCCTCCTGGCTATTTCTGAAATCAAGAACACAGGCCCGCAACCTATCCTCAAGTGCCTGGATAGTACGCTCTGCCTGTCCGTAGGTCTGAGGGTGTAATGCAACACTGAGACTCACCTGTGTCCCTAAAACCCTTCTGAAAAACCTCCAGAAGTTATCTGAAATCGAGCTCATCTGTCTGACATCATAAACGTAGGAACCCCGTGCAGTCTCACAATCCCCCTGCTATAAAAGCTAGCATGAACCTCAGCAGAGCAAGTGGTCCTAACCGAAAGAACACGGCTGGTTTCGTCAGCCTATTTACCATGACCCCCAGGGGGTCGCACTTCCTCTGAGTACGATGTCACCCTGTAACAAGATCCATTTATTTTTACCTCTCATATCTAAGTCGGGGTCTAAATCGCCTGTAATAGCCCACTGGGCTTCTGGTGTTCAACCATGACCTGCTACTAATTCGGATATTAAGCAACAACTCTGCTACGTCCCTCTTCAGGCCACCTTACCAATACATACATCTGAGGTCACTACATGACATAGTCGACCCCGAAAAATTAGAGCAATAAGCACTGCGTGCCTCCCCCAAGACCTGCTGACTAGTCCTGCAGCACCGGGTACATACAATCTATCCTCATATCACAGCACCCCATCCGGTGTTATTCAAACAGGCTCTTCTCTTCTCGGAGAGCCGTATCTCGATACCGTATCATAACTGGATCCGCATACGGTCACCTCTTTACCTCCTCAACGTCGGAAGACTCAGCAACCTCTCGGATCTAAACTTCATTAACCTTGGAAACAAAATAATCGAACCCTTAGGCTCGGTAACTGAAGAATTTCACGGACCACGTCCAGTCTATCTGGCTGCCCATCTGGCATACTACCCTTAGATCCATGACTAAGAGTATACGTAGAATCTCGCTTCCCCAGATGGTATAGGATATCAATATCACAATCCTTGGGTAACTCTAACCACCGTCTCTGTCGCAAATTCAACTGCCTCTGTCTGAAGATATACCGGAGGCTCTTGCGGTCTGCACAAATATCCACATGAAGTCTAAATATACGTCATGCCTCCAAATCTTCAAGGCATGATTTAACTGCCGCCAGCTCTAAATCGTGAGCGGCGTAATTTCCCTTCCTGCTTCTCTAACTACCGGGAAAACATAGGCTCTATCCGTATTGGGTTGCGTCAGCACACAACCTAGCCCATCACCCAACGTGTTACCATAATAACCTAACTCTCTAGTCTCTCAGGAGGAGTTAGAACTGTAGTCGAGTCAACTTATCTTTCAATAACTGGAAACCTTTCTCATTCTTGCGAAATATTCGGGTGTCCTTAATCTCCATTATGGTTCCTGTTTCCTTTTCTCTGTTGCAACCAAACTTGGTCATTAACTTAGATTTGATTCTTTTGCTTGCCTCCTGGCTAAGACTTCTTGTCAATCACAATTTAGGGGGGGGGGGATTTCCTTGGTCTCGTCAAGTCGTAACCCGATTATTCTCTCCCAGCTCGTAGAGCTTATAGTCAGGTATTCAAACTCAATTCACTGTATTACATATTCCAATGACTTGTAAAGATTTCTTATCGTTCGGGTGTCCACTCGTCTTTCCTTTATAAGTTATTTCAAGTTGTCCTGGGGTCCCTTACCCCTCCGTATTTTCTTACAATCTTTCTCGTCGATCTGATGCTACCACCTTACCTCGAGGTGTTCTTACTGCCCATTATTTACTAATGGTCCTTACACTAGTCTGGGGTAATCATAACTCGTGCAACTTACATACCATAATTGTATTTTCTTTTATCATTCCGGTCATAACCCTTCCTTATGCTTATAATTAGCAACATTGTTTCTATCTTGAATCATAATCGTACAGTTTCATACATGCGTACTACCTGCATTACATTCTTATGATATTTCCTCGACCATTTCATAACGTCGTTCCTAAGTATCTCAACACAATACTTTTCCCACGGTTACCTAAAACTGTAACCTAGGTCATGACGATACTGAAGACCTTACCAGTCTCCTATCCTTCGTCTAATAATCATGGGTACACATAACCCCATAATACGTAAAACTGTCCTTACGTGGGGGAGAGAACTTATCTCCACTAAATAAACTTTCCTTGGAGTCGCAACCCTAATCGTCGGGCCCTCTTGCGGTCCAGTAAATATCTAATCATCACGCACCACCTTAAAGTCGTGTAGATTTTCAAAACCTACCAAAGATATCTTCTGTTTTCCGTAGGCAGCACTCATACTTATCTTATTCTTACTTGCGCGCTATCCTGAACTTATCCGGAAGGCCGTGGCCCTGACCGCCACACCAAACCAACTCCAAGTACATCCAAGGGCACTTAGCATAAACTCCTTCAACCTCGAGTATTACTTACTTTCTGCATTAATTTACCTCAAACGAACAAGTCACACAGACTTATTAAAATCAACAATGTCAAAGAAGGAAGGATAATTCACTGGTTACCACCACTTCTCTTCCTTTCCACTCGATAACCGGCTTACCGGGAACTGGTACCGAATCAATCTCTCTTCTGTAGTCCACGTTGGCATAACAAGAGGCCAACTAGCTCGTACTCATAATGACCTCAACGCGTCATGGCAACTCGCTAGGTTCGCTGTGGTCCAACGATCAGATCGTTATCGGTAATTATTATCTACCCGCTCAGCTACCACACAACACTCACGGGTTTAGTAACCTTGAAAGGTCCTCACGGATTCAGGTTACATTTCTTTACACTTGTTAGCTCTCTTTCATCTGGTCGCATTTCTTCCGCATTTCCAAACTTATTGTAGCGCATTTACATAGCCTTCATATCGATTCGGCCTCCAATCTTTGGAGTTACTATTCTAAACAACTTAAGGCCATTTCCGCCTCACAACCTGGTTCCTAGAATGCGTCCACGAACCCGTAAAATGATTAACTAGACTGCCTTGCACCCTCGTGACTCGCCACGAAGTGACTACTACCAACTGATCCCATTCCATTTCAAGCTATGGGCGACCCTTAATAGTCCTCAACCCGACTTAAGATCGTGATTTAACTCTTACCCTTGGTCTGACTTAACCTTTTACTACCCGAGAAGGCCTTATATATCTAAGGTCTCGGTGGTTATCAACATTCCTAGGCTCACAATTTCCATGCTCCAAGGCAACTTATCAGTCCCCCCGTAAACGGGTACAAAAACTTCTCAATAAACTATAATCGTGTTGTCTTGTCCACAACAACCATATTTACTCCATACGGATTTCACCCGTACCATTCTCGAAATCCTACTACGTAGCTTAATCTATTAACATAGTCTTCCATTAATTCCCTTAATAATAACTTCTTAAGGGTCCATTTCCTTCTCAGACAGCTCATCATTTTCTAATCATCTCAAATTAGTACGTAAAACCTTGATGAGAATTCATTAAACTGTTTCATACCTTCCCGGTATTTATTTAGTCCTTACCAAATCCTGGTAATCTAAAATCATTCTAGGCAACACGCGTCTGACCCTCACACATAAATCTGTATAGTTGTATGTCACAATACCAACTACAAACATTACCAACCTGGATACGCAATCCACATAATCTTTCCTGGGTCACTGCTGCCCTTCTCGTAGCTGCAAACAATAATAACTTATTAGGGAGAGACGACCCTAACCACACATCTCTATCGCACGATCTTAGAGTGAAAAGAATGGAAACCAATCCTAAATGTCCTGCAGCCTCCTGATTATAGATGTGGTGCACAACACACCGATAATCAAGACTCTACTAGACACGGTCTGTAGACACTTTCCGAGGACTAACTGCTCTGATATCACTTTTGTCACGACCACCCTCAAGCTCTCGCGATCGTGCCCTACCCGCACCCCTTTCTGTATACATCATAGAATAGCAATGAACATACACAATCGATAAAATGCTTAAACATAAAATAACAACAAAGTTAGCCGATAAGGCCACCTTCCGTGAACTATACAAATAAAATAAAGACATTTTTTTTCTTTACAACCCAATCCACAAATGTGACTACTGCACTTAAGAATAACAACTTTGGCGTGACAGGCCCCGCCATACCTCAATGTACAACAACCGACAATACCGTGGATAAGCCTCCAAATAAAGGAGCTTCTCAACGGTGAACAGTGATCCTAAGAACGAGGATCAGAACTGCACTCACTGCGGCATGAACGCACCCCAAGGAGGTCGATAACATGTACCAAATATGTGGAACTGAAAGCATCAGAACGAAATCATAAGTCTATAATAAAACTGGAGACATGTATGATAGCTCAATAACAGTACACTGTGCCTTACTAACAATGAGAGTAAATAAGAGTATACTTACAACATAAAAATAGGAAGCTCACGATCAAAGTAGGACCACCCGCCCGCAGTATCATTAAGCAATCCTACTCCTGGGACTATTTCACCCGCATAGGTCGTGTGGACCCGCATGAGGTATTCCTCGCATGAGACTATTTCACCCGCATAGGTCGTGTAGACCCGCATGAGGTATTCCTCGCATAGGTTGTATCCGCCCGCATGGGACTATTTCACCCGCATAAGCCCTTACGGACTCGCATGAGGTATTCCTCTCATCGTGGGTAGAAAATCCACGGAATATGCAAATGCCACAAACCCGGGGAATGACCCCGTAATGAATAACATACTACTAGCACAAACCGGCTATCACACATAACATAAGCACTACCGGTTTATCATACATAACATAAGCACTACCGACTTATCATACATAACATAAGCACTACCGGCTTATCATACCATATATAAGCAAGTTAAGAAATCCCCTAACTTCTTATTAGTCTTATACATGTACACTCTCATTTAGTTTACTTAAGGCACTAATCATGTCATTATAAAAATCCGGGAATTTAACCCAAAGTACTACGTACTTTAACTCTTTTAAAATGACTCTTTTCCATACAAAACTTCCAAGATACTAATATCCATAGTATCAAGTCATAACTACTTTTCAAAACAAGTCACAATACCTTTTAGAAATACATTTAGGCTTCTAAATCAAGTGACTTCTTTCTTTTAAAACTTTAAGCAATTGATGCCTTTAAATCAATTTGCCTTTCATTATTTCAAGTCATTTATCATACTTAAATTACTTAGAGTAAACCACTCTTTTTAACTTTCCATAAAGCTATTATAACCAACTTCCCATAAAGCCGTTATACTAGCTTTATACTTTAGAAACTTACATTCTTCTTTATAACCGAGAGACTTAAACTTTCCAAACAAAACAAGTGTCAAATACTTTCAAAAATACATTAAGTCTCTTAACATTTAGAAAGTAAGATATCCTTAATATTTTAAACAAGTGAGTTAATTCCCTAACTCAACCAACTTGGACATTCTTATAATAAACCAAGGATATCAAAGTAACTAAATTCGTCAAAATCTCGTACGTCTACCGTACTATACATTTACAACTTATTCATGCTCAAGAGATAATAAAGTTCTACATACCTCTTCGGTTTAATCCACTTGATAAGTCCAATACGCCGTACATAGTATATCAACCTATAATGACCATAGTACGTCTATTAACTTCTTACTTCAAACGTAGAATATTCCAAGTGCAAAGTCACTAAATTCTACGGAAAATCGGACAGCACTTCCTTTGTTTCTACATACTTTGCCACCTTTTTCAAGGCCGAATTCAATAACCAAACACGCCACATTTAAGGCTCAACAAAGTAGTTAACAATAGGGGATTACACGCTTAATCAAGACGTGTAAAATTCTGCCCCACAATTGACATTAAACTAGTCCAAAAATACAATGTCCATTCGGCAATTAGGGTCAACAATACAATTTCGTTTCCAATCCCTTCTCAATCCAAGTGGTTTAATATAACATGTTATCTAGCCACAATTGATTATAACTACTACAATCTTCAAGTAGGTAAACATGCGATGATTCTAATTATCGACCAAATTGTATTTCAATTTCAAATGGCTTAACATGTCATTTTCGGATTTGAGCTTCCAAATTTCCATAACACTTATCAATCTTCATAACATATATCACATGATCATTTCTAACTTATAATAACATGGAATCTTCAATTACAAAAGTAAGACGAAGATTATACCTCATTTAGCCCAAATATGATCCAAGATTACAAGTCGATCCTTAGCAACTTTAGCTCCTCTTTTCGACGTTTCAATCCACTCCAAACAACCCTTAGAAGCTTATGAAGAACTTATCTTCAAGTTCCAACTTCAAAGTTGAAGAACTCCTTAACTTTCCGCCTTGCGACTAATACGAAAACGCCATTTTTCCGGGATCTTTCTATTGAGATACCCTTACACTACCCTTAGGAACATTGGTTTAAAGTGGGGAGATTATTGGACAACAAACAAAAAAAATTCTCTTGAAACCCTAGTGAAAGCCGAGAGCACCTATAAGTGTTCTTCAAGATTTTTGAAAAATTTGTCTAAGTGTAGAAGCTTGTCTTGCACTAGTATACATATATAACAAGATGGAGGGTCAAGATTAGAACAAATGGGTGGTTAGGATGCTTTTCACAAGGATCAAGCCAAGTGCATTTGACTTAGTCAATTATATCAAGCTCTAGCTTTAGCAAGACTTGGACATTTAAATTATGGTCAAATGACCATTCTATCCATGCCATTTTCGTCCAAGACCACTAAGGCGGTGACACGTGTCGCTCTCCCGTTCGTCGCAATATTTCGTTTTCCGACAAATTTCAAAATTCCGATAAATTTTTACTCGTCTCAAATCTTAACATTTTTGAGTTCTTACGTACGTTCTTATAAACATATCCTGAAATTTTCGGGGTGTAACACTATATCTCCGCTCGAGCCCCATAATAGTACAATTTTGATGCTATAAATTTGCAAATAGTGACACAAAATACATCAAACACCTCGAGAAACGAAATAAAGATTCAACTAAGTCATAAATGATGTTTCATACCTACTGAAAGTGATAGAACCCATAAACGGCCCCTTATACTTAAAAGTCAACTTTGGGTCAACTATATCATTTCAAAACTATTCAATTTGGATTTTTCTTTTGAAAATCATTTAAAAGCATCTCGGGAATCGTGTAATCCATCTCCGCAAGTCACAAACCCATATAGAGCCTACAAGAAGGGTAAGTTGGTTAAATAGAGATTTTTAGCTAAAATGATCGAACGGATCGTTACAATGATGTTTCTAACATATCAATCATATAACATGACATGTGTATTCCATACACTCTTTTTAATCATAATTAATTAATATGAATTTTCACCTTATTTATTATAATTTAATCATAATGAAGTTCATTAATTTTATGTGAACATTGAGTGTGAATTAGCTTTAAAATGTTGAATGGTCCTCCAAAACGTGAATGGTCCGCTCGTAATTGAATGCGAATAAACTTTGAAATACTGAATGGTCTGATCAGACTGATCGTCCGTCTGAGGGTGAAATATTGTACTGAGATCCAAACAAGTACCCAACTCATTTTGCAAAGTATTCCAGAAATGAGAAATAAACTAAATACCCCAGTATGAAATGATAGGAATAGTCACCCCATGCAAACGAACAATCTCACAAATATAAATTATCGCCAACTTCTCAGAATTGTAAGTCGTCTAGACCGAAATGCAACGTGTAGACTTGGTCAACCTATCCATAATGACCCAAATGACATCAAACTTGCCCAAAGTCATCGGAAACCCAACTACAAAATCTATAGCAATCAACACCCATTTCACTTAATAATAGGCATCCTTTGAGTCAGACCATCTGGTCTCTAGTGCTTATACATAACCTGCTGGTAATTCAGACACTGAGACACAAACACTACAATGTGTCTCTTCATCCTACCCTACCAATAGTGATGCTTCAAATCACGATACATCTTTATCGCACTCAAATTAATAAAATACCTGGAACTGTGAGCCTCATCCATAATCAATCTCGTCAAGTATCCAACACAAGAAAAACAAACTCTCCCTTTGATACTCAAGACTCCTTCACTATTAAGCATAACCTTCTTTGGCTTCCCTCGCATCACCCTATCCTGGATCTTACACAATTTCACATCATCGTACTGATGGGCCTTGATTTTCTCTACAAGAGATGACCTCGCATCCACACAAGCCAAAATCCTACCCGAATTCGATAAGTCAGGTATCATAAAACTGTTGACTAAGGATGGAACCTATAATTCCAAAGGGCGCTCATCAATAATAAAATGTGCCAAGCTCCCCAAATTCACCACCTTTTGGCTCAAATAATCCTCCACCACATTGGCCTTTCCCAAATGGTACAAAATAGTCATATCATAATCCATGAGTAACTCCACTCATCGGTGTTGTCTAGAATTCAACTCATGTTGACTGAACACATACTGAAGGTTGCAATGATTGGTGTAAACCTCACAATGAACTCCATACATATAGTACCTCCAAATCTTCAATGCAAATACTACCGCCGCTAACTCCAAGTTGTGAATGAAGTAGTTCTTCTCATGAAAATTTAAATGACTTAATACATATGCTATTACTCTACCCTCTTATGTCAATACACAACCCAAGTCAATCATTGAAGCATTAAAATAAATGGTGAAGTCCTCTCCCTCTACAAGAAGGGCCAAAATTGAGGTTATGATCAAAAGTTACTTGAGCTTCTAAAAGCCCTCCTCACACTCATCGAACCACTAAAAAGCACATCTTTATGAGTCAACTGACTCAAATGAGAAGCAATATATGAGAAATCCTTGATGAACCGATGATAGTAACTCGTGAGACCCACAAAGCTCTGAATCTCTTTTACGGAAGTAGGCCTAGCCCAATCCCTGACAACCTCTATCTTCTTTGGATCTACCATGATACTTCTTCGAGATGACATTCCCTAAAAATTCCACGAAATTGAGCCAAAACTTACATTTTGAATACTTGGCGTACAACTCTTTCTCTTTCAACGACCTAAGAACCTCTTCTGGAAATCTCATTATTCAAATCTATATTGATGATATAATCTTTGGAAGTACTAACCCTTCTATGTGTAAGGAATTTTCCAATCTCATGCAAAGTGAATTTGAGACGAGAATGATGGAAGAATTAAAATTCTTCTTGGTACTACAAATTTTTCAATCTGAAAAAGGGATATTTATTTTTCAAAGCAAACATACAAAAGAACTCATTCAAAAGATTCTCATGAGTGATGCAAAAGTCATAGGGACTCCAATGAGTCCAACTTGTTCAATACACAAGGGTGATGAAGGTAAACCTATTGATTAAATGAAATATGGAGGAATGATTGTATCATTACTGTACCTTACTGGTAGTCAACCAGATATCATGTTCAGTATTTGCATATGTGTAAGGTATCAGTCAGCTCCTAAGGAATCTCACCTTCGTGATGTCAAAAGAATTATTCGATATTTGATTGACACAGCCTCTCATGGATTATGGTACCCTAAAACTAATTTCTTCAAATTAGAAGGGGTTTTTATGTTGATTTTGCATGTGATAAAGATGATCGTAAAAGTACCAATGGTACATGTCAATTACTTGGACTATCCTTAATTTCTTAGAACAACAAGAAACAAGGAAGTGTATTATTGTCCACCACTGAAGTTGAATATAATCCCATTAGAAAATGTTGTGCTTAATTATTATGGATGCTTCACTAATTGAGTGATTATGATTTATTATTTAAACTTGTTAAAATTTTCTGTGACAATTCTAGTGATATCCGCCTAACAAACGATTATGTGCATCATTCTAGAGCAAAACATATAGAAATCAAGCATCATTTTATTAGAGATCATGTACTTAGGGGAGCTATTGAACTGCATTTTGTTTGCATTGAGAATCATCTATCTAACATATTTACAAAGCCCTTGTTGGAAGAAAGATTTTGCATGCTTAGAGAATCTCTAGGTATTATTACACAACCTGTTTAATTTAATTGCTTTCCTTGTGTGAAGTAGTATAAGTTTTAATTATGTGCATTTTCTTTTACCATAATTATCTGAATTTTCCTTAAGTTTTTTTTACCTTACACGTTTCTTCACTTCCCCGTTTAATCCTATTTGACTGCTCACGCCCCATCATCACCCCTGCCACTTCGTCGTTCCCTTTTCCCCATAAACCCTCTCCTTTCCACTTATTTTTCCACTTCTATACTTTTCTTAATCCCTCTCTCTCTCTCTCTCTCTCTCTCTCTCTCTCTATCTCTTCTCACCGATCACTATCTTCATCTTCTTCTCTCTATCTCAAAAACCATTAACTATCAACCATGGCTAAAACAAACATATCGTCTCCTAAAAGCACTCAAAAACGCACACCCGCTAAACCCAACAAAGGAAAACCATCTTGTACTGTCCGTATAGACTCCAATGGATCTATTTTTTCATCTTCTCACAACTCTTCAAACTTCATATCCCTCAAATCTTCCGGTAAATGTACTACCACCTTGAGTGAGTATGGTGAACCGTAAAAAAGAGTCAAGGTTGATTAATTGGAGAAACTTCTGGGGTACGCCGTATTCTGACATCTTTCAATATCTTTAAGGTAAATCCTATGTTCATGGACGTATTGTCGACTTTGAAGTTATTTCCTCTCCTCACTGCCATATTCAGCAATTTTTTGACTTTCAAGGCTGGTCAAATATTTTCTCTTCCTCTGTCCACCAAAGATGATGAAGTTGAAACTCTAGTGTTTGGGACTCGTATTTTATTTCACTGTGCTAGGTTTGATAAGATTTTTAAAATAAAAAGTAGTGGTTTCTCTGACTTACCCAAAAGTTCTTGGCCCGTTGATTTTGAAATCTCTTTTGAACAAGCAAATAGGCGTCCCTCTCTTGAATCCTCTAGCTCTATTCCTCATGTGTTATGTCCTAGAAATCTCCCTTTTGAGACTCGTGTATTGGCTCACATTATTGCTATCACTATTATTCCTCATGTACGTTATCTATCTACCCTCACTCAGCGTTACACCATGCTTACTTACTGCTTGGTTTACAAACGTATGTTAAATCTTGCCTCTCTCATCATAAATTATATGCTTGAATTTGTGTCTGATCCCACAAATTTGCCTTATGGAATATTGATCACTCTAATTATGGAAGCTCATAATGTCAATCTTGATCACCATCCATCTCTCTTGGTTAAGTAATGTTATGACTCTTGTATTTTTGCAAGCATGGGGTATGTCTACCTCAACGGCGTGTTGATCTTTAAGAAGGTTGAAAAGGATCCTAATACTCTCTACCCTCCAACTCATGCTAAATCCAAACGTTTCACCTCTTTAGTCAACCTCAATCCTGAAAGCTCTAATGATGTCCTTGTCCAAATTGATGCCCTTGATATCAAGCTCGAATCTTTCAAAAATCAAGTAGAAAAGATGACGGTCGCTGTAAAAGAAACTAGTGCAGATATGGCACGCATATGTGCCAAAATTAATTTGGCCCTCAAGGAAACTGCCAAGTTGACTACCAAAGTTCAGACCTGTGTCAATGACATTCCAAAGAAAATGTCTGACATAATGGATGATATAAAAGACAAAATGGTTAACACCTTGACCTACTTTTACCATCATATTCCCAGTAATAACAGGAGAAAGTACAGGCGCAGGAAAATGAGCAGGAGCCAGAGAAGGTTGATGAGAAGGAGCTAGAGCAGGTTGATGAGAAGGAGCCAAAACAGGTTGATGAGCAGGAGCCAAAGCAGGCTGTGAGCATATGCAGGATCAGGAGTCAGAGTCTTGACATGTTATGTGTTAGATGACTATTTATTGTATTTTTTGGATATTTTATAGATATAAGTCCAGATATTATTTTTTTATTTTTTTTTGGTGTTGAGATATCAGCGCAATGTTCTTTTATATATGTTATGCTTATATGTTCTTTTTTTTAATTGATACCAAAGGGGGAGAAGAAAGTCAATTGTTCAGGAGGAGCCAACTGCACAGGGTAGTCGACTATTCAGGGGGGGTGAACTACTCCTAGTCGACTACTGTCATCAGAATATAATAGGAAAATTGATTACATCTTGAGTATTTATTGTCATCATAAAAAATGGAGAGATTGTTAGTGTCAAGATTTGGATGATGACTTATATTTGTATGCTGAAAATACTCAGTTGCACAAGACACAAGTGGATTAAATCAAGCCTATTAGCTGACTATGCAGTCAGACCAACAACCTAAGACACAAGCCCAGTCATTCAACCAAAAACCATCCTAGCTAGTTGAAGCCAAGCTCAGACACAGGGATCAAGTCACATAAGGAAAGAAAATATATGGCATTGACATAAGATATGCAAATCTGCATATTAATGGAAGCTAGTACCAATAATCAAATTAAATGAGGATGTAATAAATGATTGACCATCAGCGGGCAACATCAAAGGAAGATTGAATCAACATGTCTAGAAGATATTCCAATCGGTTGAAAAAGATTTACTCAAGCAAGGAAAGATATCGTGAAATATCAAGCTCTAACCTTATTCTTGGAAATAGGATCACTAATTTCTCTTTTCAATGATCAATTCTCTTGGGTTGGCATCTCTGCCAATGGAGTCAAACAGCTACATCCTCATACTATTTAAAGGAGATTCCAAAGACGAAGAACCTCATACATTCGTTTCAACTTCTCAACCTTACTTTTAACAAACATGGTAAACTTTGAGTGATTTATAGTGTATACAAAAAAGTGAGAAGAGATATAGTATAGCTGGTGAGGTATTGTATCAAAATATTATGAGTGTTTGAGTATAGACGTAAGAACTTCATTCAAACCATCATTGTACCAAAAAAATTATAAAAGAGCTGCAGAGAACACTCTTGCAATTCAAGGGGACTAGATTAGGATTCATATTGAATCTGAACCAATATAAAAACATCTTATATCATTTACTTTCAGTTATTACTTACCAAACTATATCTGTTAGCAGTCGACTAACATCTTGAAGTAGTCGACTAAGGAACGAAAAATTACATTTCACCCCCTTCTCTTGCACTTTCAATAGTAACCTAGGATTTATGTTTAAAGTTAAGAGTATTAAATTAATGAAATTGGATGCCAAATTTTGGACTTTAAGATTTGATATTTCAGATTTAGGGTTATTAATGATTGAATAACCTATTGATAATCCTGAATTGCTAATTTAATTCCATGATTATGAGTGAAATTCTAGGGTTTATCCTAATTTGGAGATTTTGGTTCAAAGTGAAATTGAAGACCTAATTGGGATTTGTTGATCCTCAAACTTAAGGATATGATTAATTAGACCACGATTATGATTTTATGATATTAAAGTTTCAATTTTACCCTTGTAGGTTCGGGGTCACTTTGGCATGCAAGTCCTTGGTATGGGACTAGTTTGTGGAACATGTTTGGTTGAGAGGTAGGCTAAAGTTTCCTCTATTAGACTCCGATAGATACATATAGTATTTATAGCTATTAAGAGGTATTGGGCATGATGGGGGTTCCACCTTAGTGACTATGATTAGCATTTGTGTAGATACTAGTGTTTTATTATTTGGGTGATCATACTTAGGTTGATATTGAATGTTGTTATGTAGGCGTTCCATGATTGATCTTAGTTGTGATTGAAATTACTCATCAATCTATGCCTACTGATATGAAAAGACTGATTATGTGGAATTATGTGTTATTGATAATATTGAGGCATGTGTTATTCATCGTTTGAACATTATTTCATCTCATACTTCATGATTGCTTGCTTTATTTACTGTTTTATTCCTACATTCATATTATCCTGATATTGGAATGGAGTTGGTTATAGAATATTGTTGGTCCAATGAGACTTGGAAACAAAGGTAAATGATATTGTTGTGAGATGATTTGGATACTGAGATGATGTGAATTGATATGTCTTGAAAAATGAGTTTGTGATTGATTCACTAACCAATCTGATGGATCATTGTTGTGAGCGATATATGAACATGCGGAGTCCCCCATAGGTCATGACTATGAGGCAATATACTGTTGTCACGCCCAAAACCTGGGGAGGCATGCCCGGCACCCGATGCTAAACTTAGACCCCGAGCGTACCACTGCAACTCATATATCTGGATAATCGTTTATACTATCTGGCCGACGAGCACAGATGTAAGTCAAACATAACATATTAGGATGACAAGGCCAACATATGCCTCCGCAAATAGCAAAACCCAAAATAACATATACATAAGGATCGACAAGGTCGCCATACTTATAGTACTAGACAAACCTGAAACATCTACAAGCCTCTAAGAGTAACAATTTTACTATGGTCGGAACAAGGCCCCAACCTACCAATCATTTATTTATACACAAAACTTTAAACCTAGTAACTTTGAATGACATAGAGCTTACCACACTATATGGTACTCAACAAATATTATAGGTGCAACTTTCCCAGCAGCCTATCTGAACATGCGGGTATGAACACAACGTCCTCAAGCAAAAGGGATATCAGTACGAAATAATGTACCGAGTATGTAAGACAACTGAAACTGATACTGAACTGAAATGTAAGATAATCTGAAAGTAAACTGAAGAGTCAATAAAGGAACTAGCTATACTTACATGTTGTTTCCATCTAACAACTAACCGACATGATATCAAACTACCTAGTCTCATACCAGGTATCTAGGCATGCATAAATAGCCCTAAAGATTAATGCATATCTCTAAAGGCAAGTGTATAGCCCTGGATATAAGTGTATAGCCCCAAAGGGTTCTACATATCCCTGAAGATAAGCACGCATGTATATCCCCGAAGGCAACTATATAGTCAATAGCCTCGAAGGAAACGTGTGAATACATAGCCCTGTAGGCAAGTGCATACTTCTATGAATCTACAATCATCATTTCTATATATTAACTATATAAGAACTAATGCTATACTAAAAACAAACTCCCGACAAGGGAAAACTACTACACATATATCAAGAACAATATAGAGTTGGGATGTTTATGGAGGCACTTCTTTGTGCTCTTATTCGGGACTCGCTTGGTTGAGGATTCATGCCAATATAAAGAAAGGGAATAACCTTTTCATACCTTGAATACTGAACTTTCAATAACTACCATGAAATCAGTATGTCCAACATATTAATCTAGGTTGCCCTCATTCGAATATCCCGTCACTTTACGTTACTACACCATAGCTCACGATCTGTAAAATAAGGACGTTGCTGCCCATAACGAAATTGAATAACGTCAATGTAACTATGTTCATTGAATAGTAAAGATGTATGTTCATTGCATACGTTGTTGTATAAGAATTTTCTACAACACAATTCACTCAAAAATGAGCTCTCCAAAAGAAATTGGTTGTTGTCCACATTTTGTTTTGCTCCTCCAAAGCAATTCTATCCAAAATAATATGTTACGACAATGTAGTGATTCCCTCAACCTACTTATCCCCCCAAAGTGATATTGGTTTATGCCACCTTTTTAGTCTAATTGATATGAGAGAGACATGTGGCACTTCTACCATTTCCAACTAAGCTGCAAATGAAAAGATAGGAGTGGCAGCTTTACAATTAGCAAGAGATGCTATCCAATGGTATTTGGCATTTATGAGGTATAGACAGTACTTGCAACCTACTACATGGAATGAATATGTAATGGCCTTGGTGGAAAGATTTGGAAATGATTTTGATGACCCAATGGAGGAAATAAGGAAAATGATACAGGAGAGAAGTGTGAAGAAGTATCAAGCATTTTTAGAGGAATTTGACTAGGGTATAACTATCACAAGAGAATGCCATTAGTTGGTTTCGTGGAGGGTTGAAACCTGAGTTGAATTTGGTTGTCAATATCTTTAATCCCACTACATTTACAGAGGTTTACAAGATTGCTAGAATGCAGAAGGCCTATATAGCTGCACTGAGGCAACCATCTGGTTCAGTATCACATAATTAGATGAATCTTTCAAGAAGGCCCATAGATCAAATAGGGAATAGTAAACCAATTCTGCCAACTCCGGGTGTTGGGGAAATGCAGGTCAGAAGAGTTATGTTAGGAGAAAATTAAGTCAAGAAGAATGGATGAGAGAATGGAAAAAGGCTTATGCTTCTTCTATGATGAGAATTATGTGATAGATCATAGGTGTAAGAACCAGAAGCAGTGTACTGGTTGAAAATAGAAGAACAAGTAGATGACGCACAGGGCCCTATAACACCTAGCCAAGATTAGTTGGTGCACCAAGAGTTGGAAAATCAACAAGAACCACAACATATGGAGATTTTCATTCATGCATTGAATGGATCTTTGAGGTACATGACATTGAAGGTGACTGGCTATCATGCCAAGAAACTACTGCACATCCTAATAGACACATGCAGTTCTCATAACTTTATTGATCCTGAGTTAGTAAGTTAACTAGGGTGCCCAGTCACTCAAATTGTGACTCAATCAGTAGTTGCAACTAATAGGAATATGAAGGTGGACAAGATCTGCAAAATCTCATGGTTACTGCAAGGAGAAGAATTTTCTACTAAGTTTTTGCTACTCCCATTAGGCTCTTTTGGTGTTGTATTGGGAGTACAGTGGTTACTGACTCAGGGTGACATCAAGATGAACTTCAGGAGTTTAACAATGGAATTTTTCTACAAAGGTAAAAAACATGTTTTGAGTGGAGTTGGAAGGCAAATAATGAGCATTGGGGCTGAGAAGTTGGTTAAAATATCAGGTAATGAGCCTAAACTCTGTATGATTCAGTTGATTCCAAATATGGATAGTGAGATACAATGGTATGCATTTGAAGCTAGAAGTAGTGATGAGCAGGATACTCACTTAGCTGAATTAGACATTTGCTTCTACTGTAAAATACTTGCAAAAATAGCTATATCAAATAGGAATTGTCTTTATATGATTTTGGACGAAATCATAAAGGAAGTAGATTGGAAATAATCCACTAGAATAATTTAAATGGATTTTCCCAGAGAATGAACTCCGGGAAGGTAGTGTAGAAATTAGTATGAGAAAATATGCTAAAGTAGTCAAAATGAATGAACACGTTCAAGAACCTACACAACTACCACCTTCCATAGGTGTTTTTGACCATAGAATAGTACTACATAATGGAACGGAGCCTATCAATAAAAGACCTTATAAATATTCATTTGGCAAAAAGGATGTGATTGAGTCTTTAGTGGAACAAATGTTGGATCAAGGGATAATACAACCTAGTTGTAGCCCTTTGCTGCTCTTGTGGTATTGGTCAGGAAAAAAGATGGGTCATGAAGGATGTGTGTTGACTATGAATAAATTTCCTATACCAATTATGGAAGATTTATTAGATGAGCTGGGAGGGTTCAAAATCTTTTCAAAAATAGATCTTAGATCAGGTTGCTATCAACTGAGAATGGCCTCTAAAGATATTACTAAAATTGTCTTTAGGACACATTCAGGAAACTTTGAATATTTGGTCATGTCATTTGGCCTGTCAAATGCACCAGCTACTTTTCAAGGTCTCATGAATTATGTGTTCCATGATTTTCTGAGGAAGCTTGTGTTAGTACTCTTTGGTGATATCCTAATTGATAGTAGGAGTTTAGATGAGCATTTGGGACATCTGAGGTTTGTATTTTAGGTGATGCAATTTCATAAGTTGTATCCTAGGAAGAGAAATTGTTTTTTGGGGTGAAAAGGATAGAACTATAACGCCCAAATCATGACCTGGGCGAAACACGACACTCGGTGACTGATTGTATGTGACCGAGCAAACCACATGGTTTTCTAATCATCATAGGCATCAAAATATGTACTAGTAATGATTTTAAAACATGTAAAACATAATACTATATTTGTACTCTGAATGAAACCTCTGAACGTGAGTCTGACTACAAAATTGTTTACCAGTACAAAGCCCTGGCATACCTCTAACATAATGCATAATCATAAAATAACTAGACTAACACCCCGAATGAGACAGGGTTCACCAAATAGCTGATACTGAAGTAATCCTACTGAGTAGATCCATCTCCCTGAAACTCAACACCTGCACCGTGAAGTGCAGGCCCTATGTAAAGGGAGATTAATATATTAAATTATACTATATGTAAAGCAACTAAAAAAATAAGCAAGCACGTGAAATAATAGAAACTAAAATTGTAATATGAGCATGTGCATGATCTAACATGAGTATGAAACATGTGTAAAATTTGTAAAGATATGTATATTTATATCTATATATATGTGGGGAGAGCAATAGTGTTACACCCCGGAATTACAGGACATGTTTTAAGAACGTACGTAAGAACTCAGAGGTATCCAGATTTGAGACTTGTAAAATTTCTCGGAATTATGAAATTTTCTGAAACGCTTTATCAGGATTTAATGGGAGGCGACACGTGTCACCCCTTAGATGATGCCTTGGACGATTTTTGCAAGGGCTAAAGGGTCATTGGACCTTTGTTAGCAAGACAAGTCTTGCAACTTGAAAGCTTGACATGTTTGACTTAGTCAAGGGGACAATTGGTCTTGATTTTTGCTAAGACCTCATCCAAGCCATCCAATTGTTTGCATCTTGACCCTCCATGTCCCTTTATAATACTAGTAGTAGCAAGACTTTGTCTAACACTTAGAAAATTTTTCAAGAAAATTGAGAGAGGAGCAAGAGAGCTCTGCCTGGGTTTAAACAAGGAAGAAAAAATTTGTTTCTTGATCATTGAGCTCCACATTTTAAACCAAGGTTCATGAGGGTATAGTAAGTGTATCTCAATAGAAAATCCGAAAAAGAGAGTTTTCAGTATTAGTCGCAAGGTGAAAACCTAATGGCTTTTCTAGGTTTTGGTTGGAAGTTTGAAGGAAAATTGTTGGTATGGTTCTAAGGGTCTCAAGTAGCGGATTGAAGTATCTTGAGAGTCTCTAGGTTGCTAAGAGCAACTTGTGAAGATTGGATTACAATTCATTGAGGTATAATCTTATTCTTTGAAAGTATTACAAGATTATTCATTTTGTTGTTGTTAGCTTTGTATGTTGCAAGCATGAAATTGTTATATTGAAGTTATAAAGATTATGGATTGATTATAGCCTTGGAACCGAAATGTAAGATAATCCATTACTAAGTTGAATTACAATTTAATCGTTATGAACCGTCACATGTCATTGACTTAAGGATTATGGTTATTATAATCAAATGCGACTTGATATCATGTTATGCTACAAATTTGGGTTGAAATATATAAATTGTGAGCCAATTGAGCCGTTTAGTTAGTCACTTGTATCGACTACCCGCTATATAAATTGTGAGCCAATCGGCTGTTTGGTTATTGTATTCGACCTTGAAAAAGGTGGCAAAGTAAGTAGAAACAAAGGAGGTGTTGTCCGATTCCCCGTAGAATTTAGTGACTTAGCACCTAGGATATTCTACGTTGAAGTAAGAGGTTAATGGACATATTGTGACCATTATAGGTTGAAGTACTTTGGAGCATTTTGCTACTTGTCGACAATCGTCGCGAGGTATGTGAACCTCTTCCTTCCTTTGGCATGATTCTATGTATGGAATATACTTGTGGTATCATTTCATGTTTCCTTCTACTCTTAGAAGTTAAGAGGTAGTTGTGTGATCTACTCTATGTAGAACTTTTCCTATCTTTGAGCATGACTAGTTGCACGTATGTAGTACTGAGACGTATAACACCTTGATATCCTTTACTAATTTTATGAATAGCCAAGTCGGGTGAGTTAGAGATTAACTCACTTCTGAAAGAATAAAGGATGTCTTGAGTTTTATTAAGTTAAGGGACTTGAAGAGTTTTAAAGTATGTGATACTTGTTCCGTTTTAAACGTATAAGTCCCTTGGATAGGAAATTGTTTTTTGCTAAGGTATAAAGTGAATATAACGGCTTTATGGGAAGTTAGTTATATTTGCTTTATGGAAAGATAAATGACTTGATTTTAGTGAAAGGGCAACTTGTTTTTAAGGCATTAATTGCCTAAGGTTTTATATAAAATGAGTCACTTGTTTTCTAAAGGTTAAGAGACTAGTAGTATTTTTGAAAGGTATGAGAATTGATTTGAAAGTATTTAATACTTGGTTTCAAAAGTAGAAGTCTCTTGGTTATAAAAGGAACGTGTTGGTCTAAACCATAAAGGGTTATAACGGCTTTATGGGAAGTTGGTTATAACGGCTTTATGGAAGGTTAAGAGAATAGTTTTCTAATAAAGTAATCAAAGAAATAACTTGTATTAAGGAACGGCAAATTGGTTTAAAGGTACCAATTGCTTAAGGTTTTAATAAAAGAAGTCACTTGATTTAGAAGCCGGTATTTGTATTTCTAAAAAGGTATTGTGACTTGTCTTGAAAGGTGAATAGGACTTGATACTACGGTTGTTAGTATCTTGGGGCTTTACATAGAAAGGAGTCTTTTATAAAAGAATGTACGTACGTAGTACTTTGGCTTGATAAATTGAGAATTTGTCTAAGTGTGCCTTGATAAGTACTTTGACTTGTTAAAAGAGAATTATTCTATGTATGCCTTGATTAGTACTTTGGCTTGATAAATTGATAATTTGTCTAAGTGTGCCTTGATAAGTACTTTGACTTGCTAAAAGAGAATTATTCTATGTATGCCTTGATTAGTACTTTGGCTTGATAAATTGATAATTTGTCTAAGTGTGCCTTGATAAGTACTTTGGCTTGTTAAATGAGAATTTATTCTATTTGTGCCCGGATAAGTACTTTGGCTTGTTAAATGAGAATTTATTCTATTTGTGCCCGGATAAGTACTTTGGCTTGTTAAATGAGAATTTATTCTATTTTGTGCCCTGATAAGTACTTTGGCTTGTTAAACGAATTATCCTATGTGTGCCTTGATAAGTACTTTGGCTTGTTAATTGAGAACTTGCCTATATGTCGGGTAATAGCCTTTGAGTGCAAGTATTATGTTTTATTAAGTGCCGCGACTCTGGCGGTCTACCGTCTTGTTGTAAGTTCTCGACGCATCTGACGGTGATGTGGGATTCCACGTATCTTCCGTTATTTGGAGTACTGGGTTAAATTCGGATTTTTATAAAAGACATGTTAGTGCTTATGTCTTGTTTGATGGTCGGTCGAAATAGGGTAAGAGTATAAATGGCGGCAAGCCCCAAGACGTTGTACCACCTTCTCCGTGGTAAGAGTATAAGTGAGGTAAACCCCAAGACGCTGCACCACCCGCTTTATGTGTTGATTGTCGGTTGAGATAGGGTAAGAGTATAAACGGAGGGCAAGCCCAAGACGTTGTACCACCTTCTCCAGGTAAGAGTATAAATGGCGGCAAGCCCCAAGACGTTATACCCATGCTTTACCACCTCCTCCGTGGTAAGAGTATAAATGGCGGGCAAGCCCCAAGACGCTATACCACCTGTTTTGATTGGTATTACGGGCGTGAGACCCATGGTTATGTTTTACACTTATAGCCGCCGATGCGATGGGATTCCACGCGGGAGATATATGTATGTATTGTGTATGTACGCCGACGGTGAGGTGGGATGCCACGGCGCGTCACGGTTATATTTTACACTTATAGTTGTTGGCAAGGGTATTCCACGCACACTTTGCTATTGTGTGATTTGATCGCGTCCGCATCGGGTCGTAGTATATGTCCCTCTCAGAATGGGCCTGACTATGTTATGAAAGATAAGTAAGTTAGATAGAGATGAACTTAATGACTTCTCCTAAGTAAGTACGTAAGATACGGCTATAACTCTTAATGGAATCTAAAAGATATTGATGTGAAATTAAGTTCATGTGGTAATGACACTACGAGATCCGTATGTATTTTTATACTTGTCCTTGTCATTCTTTGTACGCTTATGATCTGCTTATCAGACGTTATTTCGCTCCATATTCTGCATTTATCAGATCGACTTCTTCGTGCGTTCATGCCCGCAGTTTAGGTACGATTGTGGATCCGCGAGCTTAGGATCCCGGTTCGCAAGTTGAGATGGCTCCAGTGTTCCGAGTTGTCACGCTTATGTTTATTCAGTGCACGGGGCCTTGTCCCGCCACGCTTGTTATGTCAAAACTCTTAGAGGTCTCTAGTCACATATCGTGGGTCATTGTAAAAGAAAGCGAGGCAATCGCTTGGTTGTTTTTATATATGTTCGGGAAGGTAGCTATCCGCTAACCCGTTGTTTTACTTACGATGTTTTATTTTTAAGTGCATGTATGTTCCGCTGATTTTCTCTCGATGTTTATTCGTAGCGGTGCCTGTGTAGGGCACCGCCGCGTCCCGGTCGGGTCGTGACAAAAGTGGTATCGAGCGATTAGTCCTCTGAAAGTGTCTACGCATCGTGTTCAGTAGTCTTGATTATCGCGTGTGTGCACCACATCTATAATCGTGAGGCCGCAGGACATTTAGGATTGGTTTCCATTCTTCTCACTCCGAGATCGTGCGATGAGTCAGATTGTTAGTGGTCGCCCTCCCTAACGAGTTATGTTGATTGCAGCCTACGAGAAAGCGCAAAGATGACCAGAATGACTATGTGGATTGCGCATCCGTTGGTAATGATTACAAGATAGTTGGTATTGTGACATACATCTATACGGAGTTATGTATGAGGTCGACGCGTGTTGCCTAGAATGATTTTAGATTACCGTGAATTGGTAAAGACTAACTAGATACGGAAGGTATGGAATAGTTAATGAATTTTCGCCAAGGTTTTGTGTTTTATTTCGAGATAATCGGGAAAGGATGAGCCGTCTGATAGGGTAGTGAACCCCAAGAAGCCATATTAAGGAACCTAACTAATGTCATGTTAATAGATTAAGTCGCGTAGTAGGCTTAAGAGAATTGTACCGGATGAGGTCCGTATAGAGTAAGTGATGGTTGTGGTGATCGAGACAACATGGTTATGGTTTTATGAGAAGTTTTGTACCCGCATCGGGATTGATAAGGTAGGCTTGGAGCATGGAAATTGCGAGCCTAAGAATAGTGATTACTGCCGAGACCTTAGGTATATAAGGCTCTCTCTGGCAATAAGATTTATTATAGACCAAGAATCAGAGTTAAGTGCGACGTTGAGTCGGGTTGAGGACTCATGCGGTCTCCCATGGCCTGGAATGGAGTGGGATCAGTTGGTAGTAGTTCCGCCACGTGACAGTCACGCGGCGCAAGGCCCAAGTCTAGTTAGTTGTTTTACGGGTTCGTGGACACGTTCCACCTAACCAGTCATGAGTTTTAAATGGCCTTATATTGTTTCATAGAGTGACTCCAAAGATTAGAGGCCAGAATAGGTATGGAAGTTATGTATGTATGCTAGTATGAGTTGGAAGTACGAAAATATAATCTCTTTTGGGCTTAAGATGGACGAGTATGCGTGTACAAGGTATTAGGGTCATGTGTGGCATTGTTGGTATGACGGGGTTGTGAAAGGAAACTATGTCGCAAATTATAAAGATTGACTCCGAAAGAACATTCGGGGACGAATGTTTCTAAGGGGGGAAGAATGTTACACCCCGGAATTACAGGACATGTTTTAAGAACGTACGTAAGAACTCAGAGGTATCCAGATTTGAGACTTGTAAAATTTCTCGGAATTATGAAATTTTCTAAAACGCTTTATCAGGATTTAATGGGAGGCGACACGTGTCACCCCCTTAGATGATGCCTTGACGATTTTTGCAAGGGCTAAAGGGTCATCGACCTTTGTTAGCAAGACAAGTCTTGCAACTTGAAAGCTTGACATGTTTGACTTAGTCAAGGGGACAATTGGTCTTGATTTTTGCTAAGACCTCATCCAAGCCATCCAATTGTTTGCATCTTGACCCTCCATGTCCCTTTATAATACTAGTAGTAGCAAGACTTTGTCTAACACTTAGAAAAATTTTCAAGAAAAATTGAGAGAGGAGCAAGAGAGCTCTCGGGTTTGGTTTTAACAAGGAAGAAAAAAATTTGTTTCTTGATCATTGAGCTCCACATTTTAAACCAAGGTTCATGAGGGTATAGTAAGTGTATCTCAATAGAAAAATCCCGGAAAAAGAGAGTTTTCGTATTAGTCGCAAGGTGAAAACCTAATGGCTTTTCTAGGTTTTGGTTGGAAGTTTGAAGGAAAATTGTTGGTATGGTTCTAAGGGTCTCAAGTAGCGGATTGAAGTATCTTGGAGAGTCTCTAGGTTGCTAAGGAGCAACTTCGGTTGTGAAGATTGGATTACAATTCATTGAGGTATAATCTTATTCTTTGAAAGTATTACAAGATTATTCATTTTGTTGTTGTTAGCTTTGTATGTTGCAAGCATGAAATTGTTATATTGAAGTTATAAAGATTATGGATTGATTATAGCCTTGGAAATCCGAAATGTAAGATAATCCATTACTAAGTTGAATTACAATTTAATCGTTGTTAGAACCGTCGCATGTCATTGACTTAAGGATTATGGTTATTATAATCAAATGCGACTTGATATCATGTTATGCTACAAATTTGGGTTGAAATATATAAATTGTGAGCCAATTGGGGCTGTTTAGTTAGTCACTTGTATTGGACTACCTGCTATATAAATTGTGAGCCAATTGGGGCTGTTTGGTTATTGTATTCGACCTTGAAAAAGGTGGCAAAGTAAGTAGAAACAAAGGAGGTGCTGTCCGATTCCCCGTAGAATTTAGTGACTTAGCACCTAGGATATTCTACGTTGAAGTAAGAGGTTAATGGACATATTGTGACCATTATAGGTTGAAGTACTTTGGAGCATTTTGCTACTTGTCGACAATCGTCGCGAGGTATGTGAACCTCTTCCTTCCTTTGGCATGATTCTATGTATGGAATATACTTGTGGTATCATTTCATGTTTCCTTCTACTCTTAGAAGTTAAGAGGTAGTTGTGTGATCTACTCTATGTAGAACTTTTCCTATCTTTGAGCATGACTAGTTGCACGTATGTAGTACTGAGACGTATAACACCTGATATCCTTTACTAATTTTATGAATAGCCAAGTCGGGTGAGTTAGAGATTAACTCACTCTTTGAAAGAATAAAGGATGTCTTGAGTTTTATTAAGTTAAGGGACTTGAAGAGTTTTAAAGTATGTGATACTTGTTCCGCTTTTAAACGTATAAGTCCCTTGGATAGGAAATTGTTTTTGGCTAAGGTATAAAGTGAATATAACGGCTTTATGGGAAGTTAGTTATATTTGCTTTATGGAAAGATAAATGACTTGATTTTAGTGAAAGGGCAACTTGTTTTTAAGGCATTAATTGCCTAAGGTTTTATATAAAATGAGTCACTTGTTTTCTAAAGGTTAAGAGACTAGTAGTATTTTTGAAAGGTATGAGAATTGATTTGAAAGTATTTAATACTTGGTTTCAAAAAGTAGAAGTCTCTTGGTTATAAAAGGAACGTGTTGGTCTAAACCATAAAGGGTTATAACGACTTTATGGGAAGTTGGTTATAACGGCTTTATGGAAGGTTAAGAGAATAGTTTTCTAATAAAGTAATCAAAGAAATAACTTGTATTAAGGAACGCAAATTGGTTTAAAGGTACCAATTGCTTAAGGTTTTAATAAACGAAGTCACTTGATTTAGAAAGCCGTATTTGTATTTCTAAAAGGTATTGTGACTTGTCTTGAAAGGTGAATAGGACTTGATACTACGGTTGTTAGTATCTGGGGCTTTACATAGAAAGGAGTCTTTTATAAAAGAATGTCGCACGTAGTACTTTGGCTTGATAAATTGAGAATTTGTCTAAGTGTGCCTTGATAAGTACTTTGACTTGTTAAAAGAGAATTATTCTATGTATGCCTTGATTAGTACTTTGGCTTGATAAATTGATAATTTGTCTAAGTGTGCCTTGATAAGTACTTTGACTTGCTAAAAGAGAATTATTCTATGTATGCCTTGATTAGTACTTTGGCTTGATAAATTGATAATTTGTCTAAGTGTGCCTTGATAAGTACTTTGGCTTGTTAAATGAGAATTTATTCTATTTGTGCCGGATAAGTACTTTGGCTTGTTAAATGAGAATTTATTCTATTTGTGCCCGGATAAGTACTTTGACTTGTTAAATGAGAATTTATTCTATTTCAGGCCCCCGATAAGTACTTTGGCTTGTTAAATGAGAATTATCCTATGTGTGCCTTGATAAGTACTTTGGCTTGGTTAATTGAGAACTTGCCTATATGTGCTGGTAATAGCCTTTGAGTGCAAGTATTATGTTTTATTAAGTTGCCGCGACTCTGGGCGGCCTACCGCCTTGTTGTAAGTTCTTGGGGACGTCATCGGTGATGTGGGATTCCACGTATGCTTCCGTTATTTGGAGTACTAGGTTAAATTCGGATTTTTATAAAAGACATGTTAGTGCTTATGTCTTGTTTGATGGTCACGAAATAGGGTAAGAGTATAAATGAGGCAAGCCCCAAGACGTTACCACCTTCTCCGTGGTAAGAGTATAAGTGAGGTAAACCCCAAGACGCTGCACCACCCGCTTTATGTGTTGATTGTCACGGCCGAGATAGGGTAAGAGTATAAATGGCGGCAAGCCCCAAGACGCGTACCACCTTCTCCGTGGTAAGAGTATAAATGGCGGCAAGCCCCAAGACGTTATACCCCCGCTTACCACCTCCTCCGGTAAGAGTATAAATGGCGGCAAGCCCCAAGACGCTATACCACCTGTTTTGATTGGTATTACGGGCGTGAGACCCATGGTTATGTTTTACACTTATAGTCGCTGACGTGATGTGGAATTCCACCGCAGAGATATATGTATGTATTGTATGTGTACGCCGACGGTGAGGTGGGATGCCACGCGCCACATGATTATATTTTACACTTATAGTTGGCGGTGAGGGTATTCCACGGGCACACTTTGCTATTCAGTGATTTGATCGCGTCCCGATCGGGTCGTAGTATATGTGTCCCTCTGTAATGGGCCGGACTATGTTATGAAAGATAAGTAAGTTAGATAGAGATGAACTTAATGACTTCTCCTAAGTAAGTACGTAAGATATGGCTATAACTCTTAATGGAATGTAAAAGATATTGATGTGAAATTAAGTTCATAAGTGGTAATGACACACGGCAGATCCGTATGTATTTTTATACTTGTCCTTGTCATTCTTTTGTACAGTTATGATCGCTTTCTTCAGACGTTATTTCTGCTCCATATTCGCACTGTTGTTATGCGACTTCTTCGGGCCGCGTTAAATGCCCGCAGTTTAGGTACTGATTGTGGATCCGCGAGCTTAGGATCCCGGTTCAGCAAGTTGAGATGGCTCCAGTGTTCCGGAGTTGTCACGTTTATGTTTATTCAGGGGTACGGCGGGGCCTTGTCCCGCCACAGTTGTTATGTCAAAACTCTTAGAGGTCTGTAGTCACATATTGTGGGTCAGTTTGTAAAAAGAAAGGAGGCAACTGCTTCGGTTGTTTTTATATATGTTCAGGAAGGTAGCCCTATCGGCTAACCTGTTGTTTTACTTACGATGTTTTATTTTTAAGTGCATGTATGTTCCGCTAATTTTCTCTGATGTTTACCTGTAAGGGTGCCCAGGTAGGGCACCAGTCGCGGTCCCGGGGTCGGGTCGTGACAAATAGCATAACCGACAACATGAAACACCATATGGGTAGGTGAAGTCTGGTACCTAGCTCGACCAGTAGAGAAATCACATACCTTATCGGGGTATGAGACATAAACATGGCATGAAAGTATCCAATATGAAGGTATCGTCCTCTGGCGGAGCGAAACTTATGCTACGGTGGCATACGTAGTTTCAGGCTATCTGAGCCTTCTCAGTAAACTATGAAACTCCTAAAATATGTACTTAAAAGTAGTGGCTTGTAAGACCATGAGTTTCATGAAAGCAACTTGTAAAGCATTGATTTGAAATAATAATTTATCATGTGAACAACTATAACATATAACCTGTGTGAATTCATGAAAAACATACATATATAAGTTCCTGAAATCTAATAGTAATGGTTCATGACTTGTATATGGAATTCAAGGTTATGTGTATTCATGGATTAAACACGAATTTCTAATAACCACAATAGAATATCAGGAATACAATAACGAATTAATAATACAACATGGTATATCATGATACATGTAATTTACGGTTATCATAAAATTGGAATAAACTTGAAGTTATGGAATTTCATGGATTTCATGGAAAACGTGGCGTGGAAAAAAATGAATATTCTCACACGTGGATAGAATCTTTGCATACCTTGCTTGATCCTAGTCTTGTCTTAAAGAATCAAACTTTGAAGAACTCCAAAGATTGAACCTTGAAACCTTTAATTGGGTTTATCTTGAAAATCATAGGTTAAGAATAATGAATTTCCACTTATAATTCATGTACATAAGTTAGAATTCACTTGAAATACTTGGAATATACTTACTTTCATATATGAGAGAGATGGGAGGACAGAACCATCGTGATGGGGCTTGAAAAGAGTAAAAACTAATTTTTCATGTCTAAATCTCATATTTATATTATTCCCAGTCGAAAAGAATTGACGGGCCGTCGAATTTTATAAGGTCTGCCAAGGGACCGTAAAATTATATATGGTCCGTATAATCGGACCGTCTTGAAATTTCCAATTTTCTAAGATTCTGTAAAAGCTGAGGGGATTTGACAGTTGAAAATGACGGATTGTATAATCTTTCTACGGTCCGTAAAATTCACAGAGGTTCCGTCAATTCTCAAAACAAATTGACAGTTCAAATAAACGGGCCGTAAAATATTTTATTGTCCGTATAATCCAAGAGTAAAATCTTATCTGTAGAACTAAAACTGGTTTTCAACTTAAAACTCTCTGTTTTGGTTTCCTAAACCATGAAGTATGAACAAGGCTTAATTTGAAGGTATGATGTGTTACAATATCTCCCTCTTGGGATCATTCATCCTCGAATGATTAGTCATGGTTAAGAACATGACTAGACATGGCATGAGCACATGAACGTGGAGAAACATGACATGAAACATGGAAACTGAACATACATGATTACATGAAACAATGAATATAGGGACATGGAATATGAGTACTTGATACATGAACGTGAAATATGAGACATGGATACACGAAGGCCATGGCATGAATACTAAAGGTATTTAACATGTGTTTTTCTTCTTGTTTCTAAAATAAGTGTGGATATTTGGACTTCATGTCTTCTTCGGCTTCCCATGTGGCCTCCTCCTCATTCTGAATTCTCCACAATAAATTCACTGCGGCAACTTCCTTAGTTCTCAACTTCGAATCAAACGATCCAAAATAGCCTCAAAGATCTCCTCATATGTCAAACCATCATTAACTGTAATGGATTCAGTAGGGAGAACCAACGACGGGTCTCTTGTACACTTCCTCAACATGGATACATGAAACACTAGATGCATAGCAATTAAATCTTATGGCAATTCAAGTTCATAAGCCTAACAATTTTTCATATATACAACTTAGCATAATCCTTCACTGAATCTGTGGTCTTAACTGGCAAGAAGTGGGTTGATTTAGTCAGTCGGTCCACAATCACCCAAATTGAATCATGCCTTCAGGCTGAACGAGGTAGACCTGTTATAAAATTGTAACACCTCGTATCTTCAGATTAATATTTAATTCGTATGAAAGGAATGTAATAGAACCAAGATGATGAGTGTACTAAGAGTTGTGAAAACTAATCAAGACATAAAAAGAGTCTTTGGGCAAAGTATAGTCGGAAACTACCCTACGAATCATGTTTTCAAGTGAGTTTTCACGAGGCCTCACTTAAGGAGATCATAACACCATTATTGTTACACCCCGTATTTACAGGACATGGTGTAAGAACGTAAGTAAGAACCCGCAAGTGTTAAGATTTGAGACTTGTAAAATTTATCGGAAATTATGGAATTGTCGGAAATTGTGTTATTGTAACGAATGGGAGGGCGACACGTGTCACCCCCCTTATGTGATGCCTTGGTCGAAAAATGCAAGGGCAAGAGGGTCATTGGACCTTAGTCTTGCAAGCATGTGTAGCATGAGAATGTTGACTAGTCAAGGGGTCAATAAGTCTTGATTTTTAATGTAAGACTA
This sequence comes from Przewalskia tangutica, assembly GCA_029844215.1. Taxonomy (NCBI): domain Eukaryota; kingdom Viridiplantae; phylum Streptophyta; class Magnoliopsida; order Solanales; family Solanaceae; genus Przewalskia; species Przewalskia tangutica. Next base: position 25,761,257 of record CM056732.1, on the reverse strand, counting down.
CATCTAAGCCATCCATGTGTTTATATCATAACCCTCCTAGGTGCTTTATATATTACTACTAGTAGAGGGAGAGTTTTACACTTAGAAAAATTTGTGCAAATTGAAGAACTCATTGTTGTGAGTCTCGGGTTCACTAGCAAGGAAAGAAAAAAAAATTTGTTCCTTGTCCATTCAACTCCACACTTTAAACCAAGGTTCTTGAGGGTAGTGTAAGCATATCTCAATAGAAAAATCCCGGAAAAAGAGAGTTTTCGGGTTAGTCGCAAAGTGAAAACCTAATGGTCTTTCTAGGTTTTGTTTGGGGATTTGAAGGATAATTGTTGGTGTTGTTCTAAGGGTCTCAACAAGCGGATTGAAGTGTCTTGGAGAGGTTCTAAACTACTAAGGAGCGACTTTGGATTGGAATTTGGATTAAGAATCGTCGAGGTATAATCTTGTTCTTTGAAAGTGTTACAAGATTATTTATTTTGTTGTTAGCTTTACATGTTGCTAGTATGTAGTATATGTGTTGAAGTTTATAAGGATTATGGATTGATTGTAGCCTTGGAAAATTCGAAATGTATGTAAGCCATGTTAAGTTGGATTACAATTTAGTCGTTACTAAAATCGTCGCATGTTACTTACTTAAAGATTATGGTTATTATAATCAAATACGACTTGATATCGTGTTATGCTACCAATTTGGATTGAAATGGAAATTTGATAAGAATTGGTAAGGTTGAACTCAAGGTGGCCGAATTTGGACTTTTAGTTTGTTTTTCATTTGTATTGGACTACTTTATAAATTGTGAGCCAATTGGGGCTGTTTAGTTTTTATTTGTATTGGAGTACCTTATAGAAATTGTGAGCCAATTGGGGCTGTTTGGTTATTGTATTCGGCCTTGAAAAAGGTGGCAAAGTAAGTAAAAACAAAGGAAGTGCTGTCCGATTTTCCGTAGAATTTGGCGACTTAGCACTTAGAATATTCTACGTTTGAAGTAAGAGGTTAATGGACGTATTGTGACCATGATAGGTTGAAGTACTAGGTATAGCGTATCCTACTTGAAGAATGGAGTAGCTCAAGGTTGATGTACTTTGGAGCATTTTGCTACTTGTCGACAATCGTCGCGAGGTATGTGAACCTCTTCCTTCTTTTGACATGATTCTATGTATGGAATATACATGTAGTACTATTTCATGATTCCTTCTACTCTTAGAAGTTAAGAGGTATGTATGTTGATTTACTCTACGTAAAGGTTATGTATAAGTTATCCTAAGTTCTTACCAAGTCTTATGGGGGATGTTGGTAAGAGTCGTTAGGAGGTATTTTGGAGCCAAGTTGACTTGGCTAATTTCTGACGAATAAGAATAAGTATCGAACAAGCCATTGCAGCGTTAATAAAGGAAAATGTAATGACAATTAATTATGTTAAAACAAGTAGAATTCTCCATCTGCATAGAAGCTATGATAAGACAAAATTGTATTACATTTTCTAGATCATGGCTACTTGATTAAGATGGTTATAAATAAGTATAACTTATTCACAACGCACCAAGTATATGTTACTTAATTTATAAGGATTTACGTATGAAGTTTTAAGACTATGGACCTCAATTGTTAAAAGGTTAAGGGACTTTATTTTTCAAGTTATGAGACTTGATTCCTAAAGGAAGAAATGAATTGATTTAAAAGTATAGAATACTTGATTTGGAAAGTATTGATTTCTTGCCTTTCTAAAGTTAAGGAACTTGTTTTCTTAAAAGATAAGAGACTTGAAGTATTTTGAAAGCTATGTGATTTGAATTGAAAGTATAAGTTTCTTGGTCATAAAAGGAATGAATTTGTCTAAGACATAAAGAGTTATAACGGCTTTATGGGAAGTTGGTTATAACAACCTTATGGAAGATTAAAAGAATGGTTTTCTTCAGTAATGTAAGCAAAGAAATGATTTGAAATAAAGAAGGGCAAATTGTTTTAAAGGTACAAATTGCTTAAAGTTTTAAAGAAAGAAGTCACTTGATTTAGAAGCCTATAAATGTATTTCTAAAAAGTATTGTGACTTGTCGTGAAAAGTAGATATGACTTGATACTACGGTTATTAGTATCGTGGAAGTTTTATTTGAAAGAGAATCATTTTAAAGGAGTAGAGGCACGTAGTACGTTGGGTTAAATTCCCGGATTTTATAATGACATGTTAGTGCCTTAAGTAAACAAAAATGAGAGTGTATATGAACAAGCTAATAAGAAGTTAGGGGATTTCTTAACTTGCTTATATTATGTATGATAAGTCGGTAGTGCTTATGTTATGTATGATAAGCCGGTAGTGCTTATGTTATGTATGATAAGTCGGTAGTGCTTATGTTATGTATGGTAAGCTGGTGGTGCTTATGCTATGTATGATAAGCCGATAGGGCTTATGTTATGTATGATGGCCGGTTGAGTTAGGGTAAGAGTATAAATGAGGCAAGCCCCAAGACGTTATACCACCTTCTCCAGTAAGAGTATAAGTGGGGTAAATCCCAGACGTGTACCACACCTTTATGTGTTATTTGACGGCCGTCGAGATAGGGTAAGAGTATAAATGAGGCAAGCCCAAGACGTTATACCACCTTCTCCGGTAAGAGTATAAATGAGGCAAGCCCAAGACGTTATACCCCGCTTACCACCTTCTCGGGTAAGAGTATAAATGAGGCAAGCCCCAGGCGTTATACCACTGTTTTGATTGATTTTATGGCGTGAGACCCATGGTTATATTTTACACTTTTAGTCGGCGGTGATGGGGATTCCACGGCATGCTTTGATATTGGTGTATCGATCGCGTCGATTTGGGTAGGGTAGTATATGTGTCCCTCCGTAGTGGGCGGACTATGTTATGAAAGATAAGTAAGTTAGACGAAATGAACTTAATGACTTCTCCTAAGTAAGTACGTAATATATGGCTATAACTCTTAATGGAATGGAAAAGATATTGATGTGAAATTAAGTTCATAAGTGGTAATGACACGGCGAGGATCGGTATGTATTTTTATACTTGTCCTTGTCATTCTTTTATGCGATTATTGTCACGACCCGTTCGGGGCCCGTGGTAGTGCCTTCTGGGCACCAGTAGTCATACATCAGAGTAACCAGCGGAATATAAAACAAGACAGGAAACAGTTTATAAAATAAGACACAGTTTATCTGATGAAAAGCTTGCCTTTCGGCATAATATAAATAACTCAAGTTTTGCAGTTACATCCCAACTGTACAATAGTACTACAGACCTCTAAGGAAGTAACCAACTATGGCGGGACAGGGCCCCGCCATACCCTGACTGTACAAAACTATCTACAATACAGGGAGATCATACCCAAAAGTAGAGCCTCCGGAGAAGATGGAGCTCCGGACACCAACGCAAAGATCCTAAGGATGTGGATCTAGCACCTGCTGCCCTTACTGCGGCATGAGCGGCCCCGAAGGAGGTCAGTACAACAGGTACCAAGTATGTGAAACTATAAAGTACTTAAATGAAATCAGAGTATTCAAAACCTTTTCACAAATACAATCAGTTCAATTGCACATAGTGCCACATCACAAACAACAACAATGATAGGAAAAGCGTGAATGTGTCTATTCTAGGCGCGAATGATCGAAGCAAGGCCAATCGCCCATAGTATCATTCTGCGTGCCTAGCCCTGACTTCGCGGCCGCATAGGTCCCACATGCACCGCGTGAGATATTTCGCGCCGGGCAGCTAACCCCGGCATCCGCCTAGGCTCCGCGGCCGCGCATAGCCTCAAAAGACCGCGTAGTCTCAGCGGACCGCATAGGAATCCCCGCGTCGGGCTAACGCCGGAATGATCAATCACGGAGCATACCGCTGCTCGCATAGTCTCACAGACCGCGTAGCCGTATAGACCGCGTCGAGCAAGCCGCGTATAACGATCGAGGGTAGGTGATACAATAACGATACAATGGACTTACCGGTTAGCAACGTAAGCACGGCAAGAATGACCCTTTACACAGGCATTACAAGACACTAACACGGTAGCATCATAACATGTCTACTTATCAAACAATCTTACTACATGTAAATCAATACAAGGCTTTTATAAACAAACAAGTAAGCGATTCCTTTTTATCTTTCTTAAGTTGTTATACCTAACTTCCCATAAAGCTAGTATAACTCTTAAGCTTTGTTTTAAAAACCAAGTATTTATCTTCATTAAAAATGATTCGATATTCTTTTGAAATGTTTTGATTCTTTGTTATTGAGCTTAAGCGTGAGGCATTACCATAAGTATTATTCGGGCTTAAGCGTGAGGCATTACCATAAGTATTATTCGAGCTTAAGTCAAAGACATTGCCGTAGTTATTATTCGATTAACACGTATGCGTCTACCGTACTATATATTGTAAAATATCATGCTTTAGGAAGAATCACATACCTTCTCGTGAAAACCACGCCAAGTTGAATATGTCACAGCGAGAGTCACTATAATAGTCACGACATTTATCAAAGTCTAGACTACTCTGAAGGTCATTCTAAACAGAGGTTCATAATTCTCTACGGTAAGTCGGGCACAACCCTACCGGTGAGCTATGTAAGTCTCTTTGTGAAAACAGTCTAAGTGAGTCTGATTCAATTATTCTTCTTTTAAACCCTTCTACTATGATCACGGTTCAATTCTATTACGTGATATTCTTCTAAGTATCTAATACTTGTTCTAATACTACAACAATGAAGTATTCTCTAATTCAAAAGAGGTTAGGATTAGTTACCTCGGTAAGCCCAATAATATCCTAGATAAAGTCGCTGAGCAAGGTTTAGCTCTGGTTTATGCGCTCAGGTAGCTCGAAGCCTTAGAAGTTCTTCACAACTTCTACTAAGGACTAAGGGATTTGGGCTAGGTATTTTGGGCATTATAACGGTACTAGAAGACAATTTTTCTACCAAGGGAGGGTAGATTTTGGCTAGGCTAGGGGTGGGGTAGCCTCGGCGAGCTTCCGAGGAGGGTGTTGGACGATTTGCTAACAAAGGGAGAAGAGAGGATTTTTAGACTTGGAAAGCTTTTGTGGATGAAGAACTCTTCATCTCTAAAGGGGTATTTATAGGTCAAGTGAAGGCCAACCAATGGCCAAGATTTAGCCAAGTGCTAGGCAAGTGTAGGGCCAAGATTCACCCATGTGTCCTAGGCCAACTAACACACAAAATATCCTACCAACTACACCTCTCCATTTCGTCCAATCCGAGCCCTCACGTCCGCCAATGGGAGGGTGCCAAGTGGCGCCCTCTTGTTGGCCCAACACGTTTCGTCTCTCGGAAAAATCCGCAAAAATTAAAAATGACATAGCCGGAAATTCCCCTACGAAGTCGTGAAAGCCGACTCTAAACGGTTTTTGTGAACAAAATTAATTCGGCCAAGCCTTAGTACAAGTTCAAATTTTCTACGTACGTCCTTACGTACATACTCTGGAAATACGGGGTATAACATTCTCCCCTCCTTAGAAACATTCGTCCCGAATGTTCCTTCTCAAGACAGTTATCGAAGAAGCTTAAACAGTTAGCAAATGCCACACACGGCCACAAAACAACACTTAGGCATAAATGATAATGGAAATTTACAAGTAGGAAAGTGAATTACCTGGAGGTGTGGGAATAGGTGAGGATACTTCTGTCTCATGTCCTCCCGGCTTCCCACGTCATCTCCTCACGAGCTCGTTCGCCACAAGACTTTGACGGAAGCCACGTCCTTCGTCGCGACGCTAACGACGATCGACTATCGCTATGGGAATCTCCTCATACGATAACCCCGGTCACTGGACATCGTCAATCGGTGTACCACTAGATGGATCCCCGATACATCTCCTCGGCATAGATCGTGAAACACGGATGCACCGCCTCGGATCGGACGGCGGATCCAACTCGTAGGCAACCTTGCCTACCTGCGGACAATCTGAAGCGGCCCAATGTACCTTGGTGAGTTTCCTTCTTCGAATCTCATCACCACCTTCATGGGTGGCACCTTTAGGAAAACCCAATCATCTACTGCGAACTCCAGATGCCGACGACGATGATCTGCATACGACTTCTGTCGACTCTGAGCTGTCAATAGTCGCTCTCGAATAAGCTTCACCTTATCCACTGCCTGCTGCACCAAATCTGGTCCCACTAGCTGCACCTCGCCCACATCGAACCAACCTATAGGCGATCTGCACTTCCTCCCATACAAGGCCTCATAAGGCGCCATCCGAATCTTTGGAGTGGTAGCTATTATTATACGCAAACTCAACTAGAGGCAAATGATCCTCCCAACTACTGCGAAGTCAATATCTGGGCTCGCATATCCTCAAGAGTGCGGATAGTGCGCTCTCTGCTGTCAGTGCATGCGTGGATGAAATGCGATTTCGTGCTCACTGCGTCCCCTAAACCCTGCGGAAGGACCTCAGGAAGTTAGCGTGGCGGGCTCCTCATGCGATATGATCGAACTAGGGACTCCATGCGATCGACGATCTCTCGGATGTAAAGTCGGCATAATCCTCGGTAGAAAGTCGTCTAACGGGAAGAAAGTGGGCTGATTTAAATCGACCGTCGGCGATAACCCATATAGAATCATGTCTCCGAGTGCGAGGTAATCCGTGATGAAGTCCATGTTGATTACCTCCACTTCCGGTCGGGATCTCAATCGTGCGTAACCCACGGGCCTCGGTGCTATACCTTCACTGCGACAACACGGGCACCGAGCTACGAACTCGCAGCGTCTCTTCAAGCCATCCCGCAATACACGGATCTAAGGTCGTGGTACATCTTGGTCGACCGGATGGATAGTAACGCTTGTGTGTGCTTCCCCAGAACACTGCTGCGAAGTCTCGAAACATCTGGAACACCTGATGCGCCTCAAACCTTAGCACCCGTGGTCTTTACCTCAAAAGGACCGCCCTCACGAAGAGGCGTATCACGATATCGAATCAAAGGCCGGATCCTCGAGCTGTTGCCTCTTCACCTCGACGATGGAAGACTTCGGCAACCTCACGAACTCTAACCCCACTGCTATCGAATCAATCAAGCGGACACAAGGCTCGCTAATCGATGCAAATCACGAACCATGTCCATCCTCTCTGTGCCGCGTCGATAGGCTCCCATCGACTACGACTAAGAGCATACGCCACAACATTGGCCTTGGGTGGTACAGATATCAACATCGTAATCCTTAGCAACTCTAACCACCGTCTCTGCCGCAAGTTCGGCTCCTCTGGTGAAGATATCTTGGAGGCTCTTGTGGTGCGTATAAATATCCACGTGAACCCATACAAATAGTGCCTCGGATCTTCAAAGCGTGAATCACGGTACGCGACTCAAATCATGGGTGGGGTAGTTCCTCTCGTGTTTCTTCACCGTCGGGATGCATATGCTATAACCTGCCATCTGCGTCAACACACATCCCAACCGATGCACGACGTCACAATACCACGACATAACCGTCGGACCTGCGGAAGAGTAAGAACGAGGCGGTCGTCAATCTCTCAAGAATCGAAACCACGCTCCTGACATCGATCGGAACTTGGCCGCCTTCGAGTCGACCCTAGTTAATGGTGCGAAGATAGAAGCAAACTTCTCCACGAACCGCCGATAATATCTGCAAGGCCCGAGCTGCGAACCTCAGCCGGAGTAGTAGGTCTAGGCCAAGTCTGTTGCCTCGATCTTGGCGTATCCACTCGAATGCCATCGGCCCGACAATATGCCCAAGAAACGCCATCAAGTCAACAAAACTCACATTTGGAAAACTTGGCGTACAAGCTGGTCTGGAAGCTCGGCCAAGATCGCCAAATGCTCGCGTGCTCGCTCTGGCGAGAATAAACCAAGATATCATCAATGAACACTATCACAAACGTGTCCAAAAATGGTTTGAACACTCGGTTCATCAAATCCATGAATCTGGCGGAGCATTGGTCAACCAAAGACATGACCACGAACTCATAATGCCCGTCGGGTCGGAATGCGATCTAGGGACATCCACTCTCGACACGAACTCGATGATAGCGAGCAGATCAATCTTGGAGAAACATCTCGCGCCACCGGTCGAACAAATCATCAATCACAGGAAGGGGTATCGTTCTTAATGGTCACTTTGTTCACCGTGCAGTAGTCAACACACGTGCGCGGCGTCCGTCCTTCTTCTTCACGAACAATACGGCGCCCGAGGAGAAACACTAGGTCGATAAAACCCTTCTCCAAAGAAATCTCTAAGCGATCCTTCACTCTCAACTCGGCGGTGCCATTACGTATGGCGGAATGGAAATAGGCGAGTGTCCGCAATATGTCAATACAAAACTCAATCTCCCTCTCGGGAGGATACCGGAGGTCATTTGGAAACACGTGCGGGAACTCGTGACTCTGGAATCGGTGAAAATGCAGTACCGCGCCTTCGATATCAAACACCCGAACGAGATGGTAGATATACCCTTCGCACCATCTTAGCCTTGAGGTAGGAAATAAACCTACCACCGGCGATCTGCGTGCTCCTCACTCAACAACGGCTCGCCGAGCTGGAACCGTACTACTCTCTCTGCGGTCTACATTGGCGTAGCAAGAAGCTAGCCAATCCATCCCATAATCACGTCAAGTCAATCATCTCCAACTCTATCAAGTCGGCTAGGGTCCGACGATCGCAAATAGTCACAGACAAGCTCTATATACGCCGAGCTACCACGAATCACCATTGGCGTAGCTACCTCGAAAGGGTCTATGGACTCGGGCTCTATCCCTATCCTACTAGCAACAAGGGAGATATATGGGGCCAGTAGAACCGGATCTATCAAAACATACACATCAAACCCGAAGCGATAAGGTACTGTGGCGACATCGGTGAGGCCTCCGATCTGTCGGTGGACAAAGCATATATGCGGTTCGAGGACCGCTAGAAGGGACTGCGCCACGACCTGCGCGACCGCTGATCCATGTGTACCTTGCCCTCGGGGCGATAGCTGTCGGGGATGAAGAAGCGGCAACAGACCCTGTAGGCTGAGCCCTACCACCAGCGCCGCCCCCAGTCGGACAAACTCTCGCAAAGTAACCTGCTGGCCACAAGTATAGCAAGCTCGGTCTGACTCGAGAATGGTATCGCCACAACGCACTGAGCGGACCTCGAGCAGTTAGCACCTGCTACCACAAATCTGAAGTCCTGGCCACGACCGCCCCACCGCTCTGGTCTTGAAAATGAGGTAGAGCGCTCTGCTTGGCCGTGGTGCAAATCTGGACTTCTGGCGATCGCCACCACGAGGACCACCAAAAGAACGGCCGTCTTGGCCTTCTTCGGCTGATATCGCTCTGCGGCGGTCTCTACGCTCACAACCCAGTCATGAGCTGCATACGGGTTATGTCCATTACTGGTGAAGGACACACCCACACAAGACTTCGGCCATGTAATCATCTAGCCCGATGACATAGCGATGCACCACGTCCTCCATCTCTGCTACGGTCACGAGGGACATATCGAGCCAAAGAATCAAACTCGACATTGTACTCACCGCTGCGTCCTCCTGTCTCGACAAGAATCTATCACTCGTGCCCTCATGCGGAGGCAAGAAGTGTGAGAAAAGCCTCAAAACTCATCCCATACCGCGGAGTGCATGCTCTCCGGAAAGCTCGTGAATCAAACCAATCGATCGCGGTATCACGCGGCCGACGCGAACCGAATGTCACGACCTCGGTCTGAAGCCACGATCACCGCGTAATCCTCTGCGGTGACGGATGAACTCCTGCGGATCATCCTCCGCCTCGACCAGTAAAACTCTGGGCTACAACTCAAGAAATCTCGTAGCCTCAAACTATTCGCCTCGGGTGCACTACGGTGCGATCGAGTGGAGCTGAGCTGTCGCATCCAGCCTCTCCTCGTGTCGGGCCACAACTTTGCCAATAGTGGGCCATCTCCTTGTACCCTAACTCCTCCGCCCGGTGTGGGGCGGAGGTGTGGGTGCTGTGGTCTCTTTGGGGCCGGCGTCATAGAACTCGCCGTCTCGTATAGACGGGCACGAGCCCTCGTGACTCTGGGTGTCTGCTAGCGGCTCCTCATTGCCTTGCCACGGGCCGGGTTGCCTTACGTGGAGGCATAAGCATACGGAAAGGAATACGTTAGAGGGTCCAACCTATAACACGGCTAAAGCACGATCTCGAATGAGAAGAATAGAAACCAATCCTAAATATCCTATAGCCTCACGATTATTGGTGTGGTGCACAACACACCGATAATCAAGACTCATCGGATACGATGCGTAGACACTTTCCGAGGATTAATCGCTCGATACCACTTTTGTCACGACCCGTTCGGGGCGTGGTCGTGCCTTCAGGCACCCAGTAGTCATACATCGGAGGAACGGCGGAATATAAAACAAGACAGAAGCAGTTTATAAAATAAGACACGATTTATCGATGAAAAGCTTGCCTTTCGGCATAATATAAATAACTCAAGTTTTGCGATTACATCCCAACTGTACAATAGTACTACAGACCTCTAAGAAGTAACCAACTATGGCGGGACGGGGCCCGCCATACCTGCAGACAAAACTATCTACAATACAGGAGATTATACCCAAAAGTAGAGCCTCGGAGAAGATGGAGCTCACGACACCAACGCAAAGATCCTAAGGATGTGGATCTAGCACTGCTTGCCACCTGCGGCATGAACGCGGCCCCGAAGGAGGTCGATAACAGTACCAAGTATGTGAAACTATAAAGTACTTAAATGAAATCGAGTATTCAAAACCTTTTCACAAATACAATCGGTTCAATTGCACATAGTGCCACATCACAAACAACAACAGAATAGGAAAAGCAGCAGTGTCTATTCTAGGCGCGAATGATCGAAAGCAAGGCAATCGCCCATAGTATCATTCTGCGTGCCTAGCCAGACTTCGCGGCCGCATGGGTCCCACGCACCGCGTGAGATATTTCGCGCCGGGGCAGCCAACCCCGGCGTCCGCCTAGGCTCCGCAGCGCATAGCCTCAAAAGACCGCGTAGTCTCAGCGGACCGCATAGGAATCCCCGCGTCAAGCTAAACGCCGGAATGATCAATCACGGAGCATACCGCTGCTCGCATAGTCTCACAGACCGCGTAGCCGTATAGACCGCATCAAGGGGCAAGCCGCGTATAACGATCGAGGGTAGGTGATACAATAACGATCAATGGACTTACCGGTTAGCAACGTAAGCCTGCAAGAATGACCCTTTACACAAAGATTACAAGACACTAACACAGGTAGCATCATAACATGTCTACTAATCAAACAATCTTACTACACATAACAGAAATCAATACAACACATTTATAAACAAACAAGTAAAAATTTCATATATATCTTTCTTAAGTTGTTATACCTAACTTCAAATAAATCTAGTATAACTCTTAAGCTTTGTTTTAAAACCAAGTATTTATCTTCTGTTAAAAATGATCGATATTCTTTTGAAATGTTTTGGTTCTTTGTTATTCAGCTTAAGCGTGAGGCATTACCATAAGTATTATTCGGGCTTAAGCGTGAGGCATTACCATAAGTATTATTCGAGCTTAAGTCAAAGACATTGCGTAGTTATTATTCGATTAACACGTATGCGTCTACCGTACTATATATTGTAATATATCATGCTTTAGGAAGAATCACATACCTTCTCAAATGAAAACCACCGCCAAGTTGAATATGTCGCGCAGAGAGTCACCTATAATAGTCAGACATTTATCAAAGTCTAGACTACTCAAGGTCATTCTAAGCAGAGGGTTCATAATTCTACGGTAAGTCGGACAGCACAACCCTACACGGTGAGCTATGTAAGTCATCGTGAAACATCCTAAGTGAGTCTGATTCAATTATTCTTCTTTTAAACCGCTTCTACCGTGATCACAGTTCAATTCTATTCTGTGATATTCTTCTAAGTATCTAATACTTGTTCTAATACTACAACAGTAAGTATTCTCTAATTCAAAAGAGGGTTAGGATTAGTTACCTCGGTAAGCCCAATAATATCCTAGATAAAGTCGCTGAGCAAGGTTTAGCTCTAAGTTATGCGCTCCGGTAGCTCCAAGAAGCCTTAGAAGTTCTTCACAACTTCTACTAAGGACTAAGGGATTTGGGCTAGGGTATTTTGGGCATTATAACGGTACTAGAAGACAATTTTTCTACCAAGGGAGGGGGGGTAGATTTTGGCTAGGCTAGGGGGGGTGGGGTAGCCTCGGCCAAGCTTCTCAAGGGGAGGGGGGTGTTGGACGATTTGCTAACAAAGGGAGAAGAGAGGATTTTTAGACTTGGAAAGCTTTTGTGGATGAAGAACTCTTCATCTCTAAGGGGGTATTTATAGGTCAAGTGAAGGCCAACCAATGGCCAAGATTTAGCCAAGTGCTAGGCAAGTGTAGGGCCAAGATTCACCCATGTGTCCTAGGCCAACTAACACACAAAATATCCTACCAACTACACCTCTCCATTTCGTCCAATCAAGGCCCTCGTCCGCCGATGGGAGGTGCCAAGTGGCGCCTCTTGTTGGCCCAACACGCTTCTCTCGGAAAAATCGCAAAATTAAAAATGACATAGCGGAAATTCCCTACGAAAAGTCAGAAAACGTTTAGTCGAAAAACGACTCTAAGCGGTCTTGTGAACAAAATTAATTCGCCAAGCCTTAGTACAAGTTCAAATTTTCTACGTCGTCCCACGTGCATACTGGAAATACGGTATAACGGTTATGATCATTTCTTGTGACGTTATTTCATTCCATATCGGTACTGTTATCGACCCCGCCCGAAGCTGCGTTCATGTCCGCAGTTTAGGTACTGCGATTATGGATACGCGAGCTTAGGATCCGGTTCAGCATTTTGAGATGGCTCGATGTTCGGAGTTGTCATGGCTATGTATATTCGAAGTGGCGGGGCCTTGTCATACAGTGGTTATGTTAACACTCTTGGAAGTGCGTAGTCACATATTGTGGGTCGATTTGTAAAAGAAAGGAGGCAAGCTGCTTGGTTGTATTTATATATATATGTTCGGAAGGTAGCCCTATCGGCTAACTGTTGTATTAATTCCGATGTTTTATTTATAAGTTTCATGTATGTTCGCTGATTTTCTCGATGTTTACAGTAAGGGTGCCTGTGTAGGGCACGATCGCGATCGAGTCGGTCGTGACAAAAGTGGTATCGAAGCGATTAGTCCTCGGAAAGTGTCTGACGCATCGTGTCTAGTAGAGTCTTGATTATCGGTGTGTTGTGCACCACATCTATAATCGTGAGGCTGCGGGACATTTAGGATTGGTTTCCATTCTTCTCACTCGAGATCGTGCGATAGAGTGTGTTGTTAGTCGTCCTCCTAACGAGTTATGTTGATTGCATTCTGAGAAAGCGTGATGACCGGGAATGACTATGTGGATTGCGTATCGAGGTTGGTAATGATTATAGTATAGTTGGTATTGTGACATACATCTATACGGAGTTATGTATGAAGTCGGACACGTGTTGCCTAGAATAATTTTAGATTACGAGAATTGGTAAAGACTAACTAGATCTGGGAAGGTATGGTATAGTTAATGAATTTTCGCCAAGGTCTTGTGTTTTATTTTGAGATTATTGGGAAAGGATGAGGTCATGCGATAGGGTAGTGAACCCTTAGAAGCCATGTTAAGGAACTTAACAGAATGTCATGTAAACAGTTAAGCGGCGTAGTAGGCTTAAGAAATGGTACGGATGAGGTCCGTATAAGAGTAAGTAAAGGTTACAGTGATCAACGACACGATTACGGTATTATGAGAAGTTTTTGTACCCGTTCTGAGGGACCGATAAGGTAGGTGGGAGCATGGAAATTGCGAGCCTAAGAATATTGTGACACGAGACCTTAGATGTACAAGGTCTTCTGTAGAAAGATTTATTTTAGACGAAGAATAAGAGTTAAGTGCGACCAGAGGCGGTTGAGGACACTGTACGGGTCTCCCATGGCCCGGAATGGAGTGGGATCAGTTGGTAGTAGTTCCGCCACGTGGCGAGTCACGCAAGAGCCCAAGTTTAGTTAATTGTTTTACGGGTTCGTGGACGCGTTCCACCGAACCAGTCATGGCCGAAATGGCCTTATATTGTTTTATAGAGTGACTCCAAAGATTTGAGGCCAGAATCGGTATGGAAGTTATGTATGTATGCTAGTATGAGTTGGAAGTACGAAAGGATAATCTCTTTTGGGCTTATGATGGACAGTTATACATGTGCGAGATATTAGGGCCATGTGTGGCATTGTTGGTATGTCGTGATTGTGACAGGAAACTATGTCGGTAATTATAAGTTGACTCCGAAAGAACATTCGAGGACGAATGTTTCTAAGGGGGGAAGAATGTTACACCCCGTATTTACAGGACATGGTGTAAGAACGTAAGTAAGAACCCGCAAGTGTTAAGATTTGAGACTTGTAAAATTTATCAGAAATTATGGAATTGTCGGAAATTGTGTTATTATAACGAATGGGAGGGCGACACGTGTCACCCCCCTTATGTGATGCCTTGGTCGAAAAATGCAAGGGCAAGAGGGTCATTGGACCTTAGTCTTGCAAGCATGTGTAGCATGAGAATGTTGACTAGTCAAGGGGTCAATAAGTCTTGATTTTTAATGTAAGACTACATCTAAGCCATCCATGTGTTTATATCATAACCCTCCTAGGTGCTTTATATATTACTACTAGTAGAGGGAGAGTTTTACACTTAGAAAAATTTGTGCAAATTGAAGAACTCATTGTTGTGAGTCTCGGGTTCACTAGCAAGGAAAGAAAAAAAAATTTGTTCCTTGTCCATTCAACTCCACACTTTAAACCAAGGTTCTTGAGGGTAGTGTAAGCATATCTCAATAGAAAAATCCCGGAAAAAGAGAGTTTTCGGGTTAGTCGCAAAGTGAAAACCTAATGGTCTTTCTAGGTTTTGTTTGGGGATTTGAAGGATAATTGTTGGTGTTGTTCTAAGGGTCTCAACAAGCGGATTGAAGTGTCTTGGAGAGGTTCTAAACTACTAAGGAGCGACTTTGGATTGGAATTTGGATTAAGAATCGTCGAGGTATAATCTTGTTCTTTGAAAGTGTTACAAGATTATTTATTTTGTTAGCTTTACATGTTGCTAGTATGTAGTATATGTGTTGAAGTTTATAAGGATTATGGATTGATTGTAGCCTTGGAAAATTCGAAATGTATGTAAGCCATGTTAAGTTGGATTACAATTTAGTCGTTACTAAAATCGTCGCATGTTACTTACTTAAAGATTATGGTTATTATAATCAAATACGACTTGATATCGTGTTATGCTACCAATTTGGATTGAAATGGAAATTTGATAAGAATTGGTAAGGTTGAACTCAAGGTGGCCGAATTTGGACTTTTAGTTTGTTTTTCATTTGTATTGGACTACTTTATAAATTGTGAGCCAATAGGGGTTGTTTAGTTTTTATTTGTATTGGAGTACCTTATAGAAATTGTGAGCCAATTGGGGCTGTTTGGTTATTGTATTCGGCCTTGAAAAAGGTGGCAAAGTAAGTAAAAACAAAGGAAGTCTTTGTCAGATTTTCCGTAGAATTTGGCGACTTAGCACTTAGAATATTCTACGTTTGA
Source organism: Przewalskia tangutica (assembly GCA_029844215.1). Classification (NCBI taxonomy): domain Eukaryota; kingdom Viridiplantae; phylum Streptophyta; class Magnoliopsida; order Solanales; family Solanaceae; genus Przewalskia; species Przewalskia tangutica. Next base: position 25,745,691 of record CM056732.1, on the reverse strand, counting down.
AGTAAGAGGTTAATGGACGTATTGTGACCATGATAGGTTGAAGTACTAGGTATAGCGTATCCTACTTGAAGAATGGAGTAGCTCAAGGTTGATGTACTTTGGAGCATTTTGCTACTTGTCGACAATCGTCGCGAGGTATGTGAACCTCTTCCTTCTTTTGACATGATTCTATGTATGGAATATACATGTAGTACTATTTCATGATTCCTTCTACTCTTAGAAGTTAAGAGGTATGTATGTTGATTTACTCTACGTAAAGGTTATGTATAAGTTATCCTAAGTTCTTACCAAGTCTTATGGGGGATGTTGGTAAGAGTCGTTAGGAGGTATTTTGGAGCCAAGTTGACTTGGCTAATTTACGGCACGAATAAGAATAAGTATCGAACAAGCCATTGCAGCGTTAATAAAGGAAAATGTAATGACAATTAATTATGTTAAAACAAGTAGAATTCTCCATCTGCATAGAAGCTATGATAAGACAAAATTGTATTACATTTTCTAGATCATGGCTACTTGATTAAGATGGTTATAAATAAGTATAACTTATTCACAACGCACCAAGTATATGTTACTTAATTTATAAGGATTTACGTATGAAGTTTTAAGACTATGGACCTCAATTGTTAAAAGGTTAAGGGACTTTATTTTTCAAGTTATGAGACTTGATTCCTAAATGAAGAAATGAATTGATTTAAAAGTATAGAATACTTGATTTGGAAAGTATTGATTTCTTGCCTTTCTAAAGTTAAGGAACTTGTTTTCTTAAAAGATAAGAGACTTGAAGTATTTTGAAAGCTATGTGATTTGAATTGAAAGTATAAGTTTCTTGGTCATAAAAGGAATGAATTTGTCTAAGACATAAAGAGTTATAACGGTTTTATGGGAAGTTGGTTATAACAACCTTATGGAAGATTAAAAGAATGGTTTTCTTCAGTAATGTAAGCAAAGAAATGATTTGAAATAAAGAAGGGCAAATTGTTTTAAAGGTACAAATTGCTTAAAGTTTTAAAGAAAGAAGTCACTTGATTTAGAAGCCTATAAATGTATTTCTAAAAAGTATTGTGACTTGTCGTGAAAAGTAGATATGACTTGATACTACGGTTATTAGTATCTTGGAAGTTTTATTTGAAAGAGAATCATTTTAAAGGAGTAGAGGCACGTAGTACGTTGGGTTAATTTCCCGGATTTTATAATGACATGTTAGTGCCTTAAGTAAACAAAAATGAGAGTGTATATGAACAAGCTAATAAGAAGTTAGGGGATTTCTTAACTTGCTTATATTATGTATGATAAGTCGGTAGTGCTTATGTTATGTATGATAAGCCGGTAGTGCTTATGTTATGTATTATAAGTCGGTAGTGCTTATGTTATGTATGGTAATCTGTTGGTGCTTATGCTATGTATGATAAGCGATAGGGCTTATGTTATGTATGATGGCGGTTGAGTTAGGGTAAGAGTATAAATGAGGCAAGCCCAGACGTTATACCACCTTCTCCCGAGTAAGAGTATAAGTGAGGGTAAATCCAGACGCTGTACCACCCGCTTTATGTGTTATTTGGCCGGTCGAGATAGGGTAAGAGTATAAATGAGGCAAGCCCAGACGTTATACCACCTTCTCCGGTAAGAGTATAAATGAGGCAAGCCCCAAGACGTTATACCCCTTTACCACCTTCTCCAGGGTAAGAGTATAAATGAGGGGCAAGCCCCCAGACGTTATACCACCTGTTTTGATTGATTTTATGGGCGTGAGACCCATGGTTATGTTTTACACTTTTAGCTGTCGACAGTGATGGGGGATTCCACGGGCATGCTTTGATATTGGTGTGACTGATCGCGTCCCAGTTTGGGCCGGGTAGTATATGTGTCCCTCCGTAGTGGGCCGGACTATGTTATGAAAGATAAGTAAGTTAGACAGAAATGAACTTAATGACTTCTCCTAAGTAAGTACGTAAGATATGGCTATAACTCTTAATGGAATGGAAAAAGATATTGATGTGAAATTAAGTTCATAAGTGGTAATGACACGGCGGATCTGGTATGTATTTTTATACTTGTCCTTGTCATTCTTTTATCTGATTATGATCATTTCTTTATGCGTTATTTACATTCCATATTAAATTTGTTATCGACCCGCCCGGCTGCGTTAAATGTCGCAGTTTAGGTACCTGATTATGGATCGCGAGCTTAGGATCGGTTCAGCATTTTGAGATGGCTCCAATGTTCGGAGTTGTCATGGCTATGTATATTGAAGTGCAGCGGGGCCTTGTCCGCCACAATGGTTATGTTAACACTCTTAAGTGCGTAGTCACATATTGTGGGTCTGTTTGTAAAAGAAAGGAGGCAACAGCTTCGGTTGTATTTATATATATATGTTCAGGAAGGTAGCCTATCGGCTAACTTTGTTGTATTAATTCGATATTTTATTTATAAGTTTCATGTATGTTCATTGATTTTCTCTGATGTTTACTGTAAGTGCCCAGTAGGGCACGATGTGATCAGCGGTCGGGTCGTGACAATTATATTTGTGATTTTGGGAAAACTCAAACATAAAAGTTGTGGATATTTTAAATCACATTCCCACCATATATGGTGGAGCTCCAACGGAGCTCTTTTTTCTGGGAGTTATGACAATTTTACCAAGACACTATCAGTACCGCCAAAATGTAAAAATTCATCCAAGTGTAATATGGATAGGGTAGCTCACCCAGCGAAGCCTAGAGCGAGACAATACCTTATCATATACCTCACCCAAAGAGGTGGGACGTCCAAAATGCATTGTTTCAAAAACATTCATCTAACTGTAAAATGGACAGGGGAGTTCTCCAGGTGAAGCCCAGTGCGAGAAAACACCTCACTATGGAACTTGCTCAGCGGGGTGGGGCGTCCAAATATAATGTCCTATAAATTCAACACTTAGTCCGAAAATTCATTTAACAACTCATCCAACTTCATAGAAAACCCTTCCAATAGCATTTTTCTCTCCTTTCAACCTCCCACATCAAGGTAAGATCATTTCTACGATTCTTAATCAGTTTTAGCATTTATTTCATTATTCTTAACAATATTAAGACTTGGAAATTCATAGATTCTTGCTAAAGTCTTCATCGTAGACAAGAAACCCTAGAACTCAAACTCAAGAGGATTGAACTTTAAAAAGGTAATGTTTTTACTCTCTAATCTATTATAGTTGTGAATTGGTAATTAAGAGTTCTTGGGTCATAAGTTGATGTGTTTGATAAAGAGAAACATATGAACCATTGTAGGGTTTTGGATTGTTGACTTAGGATTGTTGTTATGTTATGGGTGATGAAGAATGATGTTATATATTTATATGATATTATAAAATCACCTAGAAACAAGAGGATGAGAATTGGGTGAAGAAAACATAATTAATGAAGGTTATGGAGCTTTATGTCCACCAAGTGTTTGACAAAATTCCTAGATGGCCAAATGATGAGTATTGTCACTAATATTGATTTCCTTTGACGTATATTGTTATAGATTCAAGTCGAAAAAGGCGACGAACATTATAATACGCTTAAAGGGAAGAATTGAGGTATGTGAGACTAACTCTCTATGTTTGGGAATGTTAACTATTCTCCCTACGCCACATTCTTTATTGAATATTACAAATTGCCTCAGAATATAGTTATACCTTAGTTTTCTGAATAGTCGCATAACTTATATTCTCTAGTTTCGTAATTCATTCATAATTGTCATTTCGAACATTGTGAACTCAGAACGTAATCAGTATAGACTCGTGTTTGATATCTATGAGTCTTAGTCTAGAAATCCAGTAGGTCTAGAAACAGTGAAGGCTTCAAGTCTCTTAATCAGTTTATGGACACATGCCTCAGTCTAGCTCTATTTAGTATTCCAGTATCATGTGTTTTAGTATAATTCAGTATTTCAGTATCATGCATTACATTATGAATTGAGTTCATGTCTTAGTTTAGTAAATATTAGTTAGTACTTCATATCAATACCTCAGTATGTGTTTATGTCTTCAGTATAGAAACACCCAGTATCCCATAACAGTGTTATAGTATGACTCTGAAGATTTACGTTAGAACTACAGTTACGCATAGGGCTGCATAAAATTCGGTTCAAAAAAAAAGACCGGACCGACCCTGTTCAGACCGGACCGAACCGGACCGATAAATTCGGTCTGGTCTTCGGTCCTAATTTTCTGAATATTTGGTCCTCGGTCCGGTCCGGATCGGTCTGGTTCGGCCCGATTTTATCCTGTTGTGCAGCCCTAGTTACGCACATAGCTTGGTAGTGGATGATACTACTCGTCATGTTATAAAGCATGTCGCATGATGATATGATATATAGCCTGACAGTGGATGATGTTTCCCGCCATGTTATGAACCATGGTGCATTATGATGTATAGCCTGGTAGTGGATGATGTTGCCCGTCGTGTTATGAACCATGGTGCATTACGATACATAACATGGTAGTGGATGATGCTACCCACCATATTATGAAGCATGCTGCATTGTTTGAGATATAGCCTGGTAGTGGCTATGATGTTTCCCACCAAGTCATAACCCATGATGCATTGTTTGAGATACATATTCTCTGAGTTAAAATGGATTACAAACCCAATATGGTTCATTACAGAATAGAGGTGACTTCTTCCCCCCTCTCCACATGCTAATCAAATTACTATGCCCAATAACACTTATGTCTATGTTTTAGTTTTAGCTCAGACATTAGTATTCATATTTATCTTATGTTCATGTATTTGGGTTACCCATTCCCTCGCGCACCCCATAACTATCTATTATTTTCATTAATTTTACATACTAGTGCAATTCAAATATACTAACATCTTGTTTGCCCAGGGCCTGCACTTCACGATACAGGTAATGACTTTCAAGATGACGCATTTGCACGCTAGGATATCTAGTATCAGTTGAGTTGGTGAGCCCTAGTCTTTTGGGTCCTTATTATTTATTTTGTGTTCTTTATAGTTTATTATAGGCAGTCATGTATGTTGGGGCCTTGTCTTGGAAAATAGTTAGTATTTCAGTAGTCTTCATATGAAACATAGACTAGAGTAATGATTAGACAAAGTTTATCAAATTTTCATGTTTGCAGTGTTGGAACTTTTACTATGTTCATACTTATTCAGTATTTCTGCACTTAATGAATATTCAGTCAGACTTTAGTACGTCAGCATGTGTTAGTTTAATTTCTCTTACACTGTGTTTTGATATCACATGTTGATTTAGCCAGCAACTAGTTTGGTCGGTCACATGCAGCAGGCATCGAGTGTCGTGTTGCGTCCGAGCCATGGTTCGGGGCGTGACAAAAATCTATGTTTATCATCTCATATTTCTAAATAATAATATCAATATTCTGAGCTAACCCACCAGGCCTCTAGTGCTCGATTTTCACCTATTGACACACTTGGCTACAAAATCTGTCACATTCCTCTTCATATCGTTCCACCAATAAATAACTTTAAGATCATGATACATATTGGTAGAACCTGGATCAATAGTGTATCTGGAATTATTCACTTCTGCCATAATTCATTCTCTGAGTCTATCCACATCTGGAACACATAACGTACCTCGGTACCTCAAAGTACCGATATCTCCCCTTGTTTAAAAGATGTAGTCTTATGCTTATGAATCCCTTCTTTCAGTTGCAACAAGTAGGAATCACTAAACTACTACTCTTTCACCTCGTCTACTAAGGAGGATTCATACTTGTTCTGGACAACAATACCACCATCTTCAGAGTCCATGAGTCGAACTCCTAGACTGGCTAGTCGATGAAGCTCATTCATCATGGTTCTCTTATCTTCTTCAACATGAGCTAAACTTCTCGTGGATCACCGACTAAGACTATCGGCTACCACTTTCACTTTTCCTGGATGGTAGAGAACACCTACATCATAATCTTTTATCAATTCGAACCATATTCTTTGTCTAAGATTCAACTCCCACATTTTTGAAAATATACTGAAGGCTCTTGTGAAAATGTCAATGTGAACTCCATAAAAATAATGACACCAAATCTTAAGGGCAAAAATCACGGCTGTCAATTCTAAGTCATGAGTCGGATAATTTTTTTCATGAGGTTTTAGCTATCTACATGCATAAGCTATAACATTACTATGCTGCATTAAAACACACCTAATACCAACTTCTAAAGCATTATAATAAACAACGAACCCCTCGGTTCCCTCTAGCAATGTTAATACTGAAGCAGAAGTCTGTCTCGTTTTTAATTTATCGAAACCACGCTGACAGGCATCTGACCACTGGAATTTGACTTTCTTCTAAGTCAATATGGTCAATGGAGCTGAGATAGAAGAAACCCTTTCTATGAAACACCTGTAATAGCCTGTTAGACCTAAGAAACTTCGTATATCTGAATAAAAAGTGGGTCTGGGACAATTCTTAACTGTGTTTATTTTCTTAAAATCAAACTAGACGCCTTCGCCTGAGATCACATAGCCTAAGAATGCTATTGACTTCAACCAAATTCACACTTGGAAAACTTTGCATAAAGATCGTGGTCCTGAAATGTCCGCAACACTATTCTGAGATGTAATACATGCTCAGTCTCGCTATGGGAATAGACTACAATATCATCAATGAAGATAATGACGAAAATATCAAGATAAGGCTTGAAGACTCTGTTCATAAGATCCATGGAAGCAGCTGGTGCATTCGTCAATCCGAATGACATGACACAAAATTTGAAATGACCATAACAAATTTTGAAAGAGATTTTCAGAATATCAACTTCCTTAACCTTAAGTTGATGGTACCCTGATCTGAGGTCAATCTTAGAATAACACTAACACCCTGAAGTTGGTCAAATAAGTTATCGATTTTGGGAAGAGGGTATTTGTTCTTAATGGTGACCTTGTTCAAATGTCGGTAGGCAATGCACATACGCAAAGACCCATATTTCTTTTGAACAAACAAGACTTGTGCACCCCATGGTGAGACACTTGGTCTAATAAATCCCTTATCAAGGAGATGTTTCAACTGGGCTTTTAGTTCTCTTAACTCTGCTGGGAATGGAAGAATAGATATCGGCTCAGTGCCGAGAAGTAAATCAATTCTGAATTCAATCTCCCTGTCGGGAGGAACTCTGAGAAGATCTTCTGAAAAGACTTTTGAAAACTTATTGACAACTGATATTGACTGAAGAGTCGGGGTCTCAGTATCTGCATCCCTAACCTAAATTAGATGGTAAATGTACCCCCTTGCAGGTTGTTAAAGATTCGGATGCGCTTAACTTACAAGCCTCTATCTCTGCCCTAATTTCAGCATTCTCGTTCTCAAGTTTTTACTGCCAGGTTTGCACACCACTTGCTTCCCGTAGAGTAATCTTCATATGTTTGAGAATTTTCAAGGTAGTCTCTTCGATGGCCAGGTTACCTGACATTAATATTTGATTCTCCTCATTTTCTATCCTCACCATCTTAAGCTCAGTTAAGTCATTACAAAGTTTCCTCGCAGCTTGCATCGCCTTCTGGTGGGACCAGTCCTTTCATTCCTTCACCTGCTTTTGTAGATCCTTTATCTGATGAATCAAATTCGAAATCTGTTAAGTGTATTTTGTATACACTTTTGAGTCATTTTTAGATAGTATTTTACTCATTTCGTTGTGTTTTGTATAGTGTTAGGTGTGTTTTTCTTTCATTTTGTGTCACAAAGATCATAAAGGAGGAAGTACATAATCGAGGATGAAATGAGCTTAATTGAGATGGAATTGCACACTAAAAAGGCTAAGAAATGAAGCCTAAAAAGCCCCAGGAAGCATAGAAGAAATCTAACGAAGTCCGGACAGAAAAATAAAGAAGTTTCATAATTTCACGTCGACAGCGCCACGATGGCGCCAAGCAGCGCCACTGCGCCAATTATACTGCAGCCTCTGATTTTATCGCAGGAGTTTCGGTGCCGTGGCGCCAGCCTGCAGGGCCACGACGCCGAGACGGGATTTCACGATTCTGGATCGAATTTGACACGTTTTCAAGGTCCGAAAGGACAACTTTTCCCAGCTATAAAACCCTAAAACCTTGCTCAGAACCACATACCTCATACCATATTACAAATCATACTTTTGGGAGACAAGAAGGAGGCAAGAACAAGATTGGAGACATCTCATTGTTCAAGTTATTTTCTTTCTCTTATTTTATTTCAGTTATGTTGAATTGTAATTTAGTTCTTGACATGACAATGTTTTGGAGCTAATTACTTTAGTAGGATTTTCCATCGAATCTTCTTGAAACACTTTCATATAGTTAATGCATAGTTATTGATTTCTTCTTCATTATATTAAGATCTATTCCATATTGTTATGATTGCTTGATAATTAACTAGCTATTAATTGTCATCACTTATATGATTTCGAATCAAAGTCTGAAAGGTGAGATTTGAATATGCTGTAATTGTCTAGACATAGGTTAAAATCGTGGACGAAAGTATCCCGATACTTGTGTAGTATTTAAAGGTTATTGTTCTTAATCCTCATGTGTGGTAAACTTATCATAGAAATATAGAAAGTTTCTGCACTAGGTTGTGCTCTTGTATGTCCTAACCGGACTATAATGACAGATTAGTTAACTTGTTATCTTAATAAGAAGAAGAATCATTAGCATTGCATTAACACGTGAAAGAGTGGATAGTTGAAGAGATTGGAAGCCCTATTTCCTTCATAACTGTTATAAACTCAAAGTATTATCATCTTAGTTTATTTTATGCACTTTACTTTAATTATAGTTTTTTAGTCATAAACCAAACAAAAGAACGATTTCCTAATAGATAACATGTACTTAATAAACCAGTCTATGTGGACGATAAACTCGGTCTTACAGATCTTTATTACTTGAACGATACGTACACTTGCGTAAGCACTTAGAAATATCGCAAAAGAATCATCTCGCCCTTCTGGTCTATCTGGCCATAGACCTTCTTTGGATTCTCGTCAAGATTCAAATCACAAAACTTACTCGAGACATAGGTAACCACTTCTTGGTTTTTCAGATTTTGGGATTCAACAGACTGGCCAAGTCCACTTTAAAACCTTGATGTACTTCAACTTGACAGGTCACCACCAGGCAAATAAATAGGAGAAGCTTGAGATTGATTCTACCGGTACTTTGAGTTTATCCTGAATCCAGTAGAAAAAGATGCAACGTTCCTCTTCAACAAAGTTTTCATTGAAGAAGTGAGATTAAACCTTTTTGGACACTCAATCTCCCTTTGCAAAGAAGATTCTGAGGCATACGAAAAGAAGCCCTTCACAGGATATATCAATTCATCTAAAATTCAAAAATGAGGATTGGGTTTGTTGGTTGGGTCGATGACAGTGTAAACGTGTATAGTAGTATAATAAAATCCCTACTCATAATTAGAATATATTTCATATATTGTGTTAATATAATTATGGTAAGACTAGGATTCCTCTTGTAATTGGGACTAGTATTCCTATTGTATAAGGGATGAATATTGTACACTATATATATTGATATTAATGAGAAGTACTCCTCAAGGGAGATTAATATCATCTTATATGGTATCAAAGCCAAAACCCTACCCTCTCTCTAAATTTTCTTCCTGCACCACCGACCCCCCCCCCCCCAATTTTCTAGGGTTCTTTTCTTCTCTCCTAAATTACATCCACTATCATGACTCATTCTGAATCTCATACAGCCTCCTCCTCCTCCGACGATATCACTCCCGAAACACCAAAACTATCTTTTCACCCGCCCTAACCGTTACCAATATCAAGAAATTTATTCTCATTCTTCTGGATCAAGAAAACGGTCAGTATTCTCCTTGGGTTGAATTGTTTCGCATTCATGCGTGTGTCTATAACGTGTTTGATCATATTGATAACAATATTCCTCGCCCCCCGGAGGTTGATGATTCTACATGACATCGTCTCGATGTTGCCGTAAAACAGTGGATATATGGTAGTATCTCTCAGGATCTCTATTGACTATCATGAAATTTGGCGCCACTCGTGCTGTGTATTTGGAGGAACAGTTTAACAAAACACATCTTGAAAACTTCTCCAACGTGGTTGAGTACTGCAAGCAGCTAAAACTTATGGCGGATCAACTCTCCAACGTCGGCACACCTGTCTCTGAAACTAAAATAGTGTTACAAATGATTGCAGGCCTTCCTAAAAGCGAATATAATACTTTGGCCACCATGATTCAACAGGAGGATCCGTTACCCAGTTTTAACAAAGCTCGCTCACAGTTGTTGCTCGAAGAAACCCGTCGTGCTAAGAAAGATGAGCACAATCAACAGGCGTTAGCTATCGACACGCAATATAAGACCCGACGCCGCTGGAAAACTCTCAACCGCGGCAGCAAGGGTGGCAAGGGCTGCGACGACAGAGGAGGCCGTGGTCGTGGAAGGGGTCACGGTCAGCAGAACCAGCAATAGCAAGGTCCGCAGAACAACTGAGTCGCGACACCTCAACAATACCAGTACAGCGTCGTGGCGTCAGCCCCATTCTAGTACCAGCAGCCCTTCAACCAGTATTCTCAACATGGGTTGTTGGGCCCAGCTCCAGCCCCTCGGAAAGCCCAGTACCCGCAGCAAGCCCACTTCATGCAAGGACAGTTCCAGCAGCCCTCTTCCGTCATGGCACACACTAAGTTGGGTCAGGATTTCAGCAACCTCAATCTGCAACAACCAGACAATAATTGGTACATGGACTCCGAAGCCATATTTCACCTCACCCGGTCTGCAGGTAATATTCCCAAAATGTTCAGTTTAAAGCATCCTCAATTTATTATAGTTGGTAGTGGCCACCACATTCTAATAAAAGGCTATGGTACATCCTACACACAATCTCCTCATCCACCCTTATCCCTTAAGAATGTCCTATATTCCCCACACATCATTAAGAACCTAATTTATGTCCGCAAATTTACTCATAATAATTATGTCTCTGTTGACTTTGATCATTTTGGTTTCACTGTGAAGGATCTTCATACGGGGACACCTCTTACGAGATGCAATAGCACGGGGGATCTTTATCCATTCCCTTCCACCTCCGCTGCCAGATCTTGCTCTCCCGTCTCTCTAGCGGCTATTTCTTCATCAACATGGCATAATAGACTTGGTCATCCAGGAGCCCCAGATTTTAATTTTCTTAGAGGCAATAATTTCATTACTTGTAATAATGGAAAGCTTGCCCAAAACTGTGTTTCTTGTTCTTTAGGCAAACATACTCGTCTTCCATTTAAATCATCTACTAGTGTTACATTTGCATCATTTGATATTATACATGTCGATTTATGGACATCACCTATTGCTAGTTCTCTCAGTCATAAATATTATATTATCTTACTAGATGATATTTCCCACTATGTTTGGTTATATCCTCTCAAATTTAAATCGGAAGTGTTTGCCAAATTTCTTGAGTTTCGAAAGTTCATTCAAACACAATTTAAAAAAGGTATAAAATCATTTCAGTGCGATAATGGTCGTGAATTCAACAACTCTGTTTCACCATTTTTTTACTAATAATGACATGGTCTTTCGCTTCTCCTGCCCCCACACTTCCCCCACAAAATGGTAAAGCTGAATGAATCATTCGCACCATTAACAATATGATTCGCACTATATTGATTCATGTCTCCCTCCCTCCGTCCTTCTGGGTATATGCTGCTAAGATGTCAGAATACATTCTAAATATTCTCCCAACTAGCACTCTTCACAATATGACCCCTACCGAAATCCTCAATCACAGAGTCCCCTACTACAATCATTTACGGATATTCGGTTGTCTATGTTACCCTAACCTTCCCTCTACCGCCCCTCATAAACTACACCCCGGTCCACTCCATGTGTCTACCTAGGCTTCCCGTCGAACCATAGAGGCTATCTCTGCTATGACTTGTCCACTCATCAAATCCATATTTCTCGTCACATTCGACGAGACCACATTCCCGTTCTCGAATCCTCAGAAATACCAAATACTGGATTACTCTTTTCTTGACGAGTCTGCCATCTCTCATCTCATTCTCAGTCAACTAGATCATAGCACCGCTGAAAACTCACCTTCTGCGCGGTGATCCATCGCCATGTCGATCTTTGTGGCGCCAAAACTTGAGAAGGGCGTACCTCGGTAGCTGCGACCGCTGATCACTGCCGCGACCGCCCGATCACGGTGTCGCGACCATTGATCACGGTGTCGCGGCGCCTTCGACGACACTTCTTCTACCCTCTATATCGGATCCCACCACTCAGCCACCACATACACCCATTGTCCCCACTCACCATATGGAAACTCGTGTCAAACACGGAATCTTCAAATCCAAAGTCCAATACTTGAATTTAACCTGTCTGGCCAAACTATTTCTCCACTTCCTAAGAACCCCTAATTGGAATGAGGCAATGTAAGAGGAGTTCAATGTTTTGACTAAGCAGTACACGTGGGATCTAGTACCTAGGTCGGAGGGGGTGATTGTGATCCATTGTATGTGGCTTTTTCGTCACAAATTCAGTGACAGTGGAGATCTTGAGAGGTATAAGGCACGACTTGTGGCTAATGACACAAATCAGCATAAGGGCATTGATTGTGGTGAGACATTCAGCCCGGTTGTCAAACCGACTATCATTCGCACAGTTCTGAGCATAGCCATGAGCAAATACTGGCTGATACATCAACTTGATGTGAAGAATACATTCTTACATGGGGACATGAGAGAAACAGTCTACATGCATCATCCGTCCGGGTTCACCCATCTAGTAGTCCCTCACTATGTGTGCGGTCTTCATAAGTCACTATATTGCCTTAAGCAGGCCTCCGTGCGTGGTATGATCGTTTTGCCAGGTATATTTTACAGATTGAGTTTGTATGCAGCAAATGTGATACATCACTCTTCATTTTTCAACGAGGTAGTAGAATTTCTTACTTATTACTATACGTGGATGGTATTGTTCTTATTGCCTCCTCCGATGGGTTGAAAAATGAGATTATTGTTTTGCTTAAGATCAAATTTGCAATGACTGATTTGGCAAGCTGAGTTATTTCTTGGGGATATCAGTGACCAGGTCTGTCAACCACATATTTTTGTGTCAGCGTAAGTATGCAGAGGAGATTGTGTACAGGGCTAAGATGATGAATTGCAAAGTTATGTCTACTCCAGTTGATTCAAAATCTAAGCTCAGTGCTATGGATGGTGCTCCAGTCTCCGATCCTACTCTGTATAGGAGCCTTGCAGGTGAACTTCAGTATCTCACATTCACAAGGCCAGACATTGCTTATGTTGTTCAGCAAGTATGTCTATTTATGCATGCCCCCAGAGAGTCTTATTTCAGTGCCCTTAAGAGTATACGATACATTAAGGGCACACTCGATTATGGTTTGCACATTTACCCCTTTGCACCAACAAGTTTCTCTCGTATACGGATGCAGATTGGGCAGGGTGTCCGGACACGCGACGCTCCACCTCAGGCTTTTGTATTTTTTTAGGAGATAATCTGATTTCATGGTCTGCCAAGCGACCGACCACCCTATCTCGTTCCAGTGCCGAGGCTGAATACAGAGGCGTTGCGAATGTGGTAGCTGAGATTTGTTGGCTCGAAAATTTACTATTAGAACTTCAATATCCTTTACGTCAGACGTCTATTGTGTAATGTGATAACATCTCTGCAATCTATCTTTCTCACAACCCGGTTCAACATCAGTGAACCAAGAACGTTGAGATGGACATACATCTCGTTCATGAGAAAGTTGCGCTAGGCCAGGTCAGAGTGTTACATGTTCCCTCATCATATCAGTATGCAGATATATTTATCAAAGGACTTCTCAGACAGTTATTTCTTGACTTCAGATCCAGTCTCGTCGCCTCACTCCGCTCCGTGAGAGGGTGTAAACGTGTATAGTAGTATAATAAAATCTCTACCCATAATTAGAATATATTTCATATATTGTGTAAATATAATTATGATAAGACTATGATTTCTCTTGTAATTAGGACTGGGATTCCTATTGTATAAGGGATGAATATTGTACACTATATATATTAATATTAATGAGAAAGACTCCTCAATTGAGATTAATATCATCTTAGGTTGCAAAATTGAAGTTATGCATGGTTATATACTGGGTGATGGGCTGGATTCTTGAAATCTACTCCATGACAGGGCACGAAATGCACCAACCGACAGATAATTTAGGAAATAAAAGAATATTTTTTGAATATTATGATCTAAAATAAGTTTAAAATATTTGTGTTGTTATAAATTATCTCATTAAGCGTAAAATATAAAGTTTAAAGTTAAATTATTACCAAATAACGAAACGTGTCATTCTTTTTTAATTGACTAAAAAGAAAGTGTGTTATATAAACAGGGACAAAAAGAGTATTTAATTTTAGTTAATTACATTAAACACTCTAGTACTGTGATTTAGTTCCGAATATATCTCCTATATTATGGAAATTATATACTAATACCCTTTATGATGTTATCTCTATCTTTCTAAAAATATTTAATTATCTTATATTAATAGAAATTATATATTAACATACAAGGTAATTATTCGGGATAAAGCACTGAACTTTAGTCAAATTTGCTACGACACACCTTACATTTTCAAGGGTTACACCTAAACTTTTTAAAACAGAATAAGTCACCCTGAAACTGGATATATACTCTCTTATTATGGGAGAGTGACATATACTCTCCTTACCACATGTACCATTTCGCTTACGTGGATTTTTTTTTTAACATTTGAAAAATTGAATTTAAAAAAAATGGAATTTAAAAAAAAATCTGTATTTTTTTTTAAAACCAGTTTTTAAAAAAAATCTGAAAACATGATTTGTTTAATTAAAATGTGGATTCTTTTTAAAATATGGGAAAATGGATTTTTTTTTTAATTGTCCTAAAAATATAGATTTTCATGATTTCATTTTTAGAAGTTTTATTTTTCAAATAAAATATGGATTATTTCTTATAAAATCTGGATTATTTTTTAAAAACAATCTAAAAAGTCTTTTTTTCTTTTCAAAATGTGAAAAACTGAATTTTTATAAAAAATTGAAAAAAATAATTATTTTTTAAAATGTGAAAACCTCATTTTTAAACTAAATCAGAAAAAATAGATTGTTTTTTCAAATATATAAAAAAAATAAGTTTTCCATATTTTTAATAAGAAAACTCAGTTTTTCATATTTATTTTCGAAAAAAACGAATTTTCCATTTAAAAAAAAATCAGATTTCCATATTTTAAGAAAATACAGTTTTTAATTAAAAAATTAAGTTTTCCACATTTAAAAAAATACTCTGTTAAGAAAAAAAACTTTAAGCTTTAATGATAATTAATTAGGTGTAATTAAATGTGAAGTACCCAATTAAAAAATGACACATGTCAGATTTTTTTGAAAGTTCATAATATGACCTCTGAAAAGGTAAGGTGTGTCATAGCAACTTTAACCAAAGTTCAATGGGTAACAATATATTTTCCCTAATTATTCCATAAAACTTCACTAACCAAGTGAATTTAAGATGTTTTTGAATCGGAATAATAAAAAATAAAAAAAAAATTATATACAATAAAATATTATAATCAAAACAAAATTATAAAAACCTGCTATTTAAATTACAAGAAATTTGGTGTATCTTATTGAGTAATTTGTGTTCATTTCCTATTTATGAGTTTCCAAAGATAAATATTTCAGAAATTATTTACTCTCTTCTTAATTAAAGGTATCGATAAAAGCTTTTGTTAAAAATTTAAACTTCTTTTAAATATTTCATAAAAATATATCCTTAAAATGTTTTATTTATAGTTTTAGTTTGTTTTTATGAATAATTATATTTTATTTTAGTTAATGTTGAAAATATTTATTAAACGTGAAATAAAGTTAATTCTATTAACTATGAATCGAATAATTGGGGGGCCCGCACGTCGGAAACGTTGTTTCCACACACGTGTATATATAGTGTCAAGGATCATAATTTCCTTAAATGGAAGAAATATTGGTACGTATACGAATTGTTTGAGACCTAAGGTAATAGACGGTTATTGGCCAAATGGCGTTGGTTTCACGTTGGTAAATGAAGGAAGAAGTGTACAAAGTGTGAATGTCGAAACTAGTCGGAAACAGGCCGCGACGCTGCAGGAACAACCTCGGCGCCACCTCCTTAGAGCCGCGGCGCCGGAACTCTCGAAGTTACGGCGCGCGGCTAAGCTAACGGTCGCTGGCTGCGGCGATTTGAGCGTTGGAAGAGAATTAAAGGTGATTTTTGGACTGACTTTGGAGCATTAAAATTCCATTATTTTGCTCATGAATTCATCCATAATTTGACTGAATTGTAACTCCACAATCAAGTCTAATTCATGGAAATTCAAGGCCCTTACTTGGTATTTGGAAGGTCGTCTTCCCAACACTATAAAATGATGTCTTGGGCTCATTTGGAAAAGACACAAAACATTTACACTTGACAATTTTCTGAAAATTATTCTTCCTCTCTTGCAACCGAACACTTAAAGATCTTTCTTCTCATAAGCGAACTCTTGAGTCTCCTTTACTCATTAGTTTGATTGGTGTTTTATCTTGGGAGATAAGTTGTCATACCACCGTTAAAGGAATATACAGGGCAATATTATCTTAAGGATAGATTGTTCATCCAATCGACTCAGCAAGACAATTTATTTTATTCATTTACAGATTCAACATATTTGTTGTAGTTGATGCTTTCCCATTTCCTTGTAATTTTATACTTATATCCAACAAGCTTAAGATAATATTCGTTGCTTTCAACAACAACAATGTCTGCTGAAGATCAAGTCAACGCTGGAAATTTGAACACCATTCAGGACAATTGCAATGCCTTCAACTCCACTACTTTTGGCACTACTAGTGTCAATCCTACTACTCAAGGAAATATCACTGACTCTAACACCACTATTTTTTTCACCACAAGTGCTAACACTGTTGTTCAAGGCGTTCCAAACGTCTTTGCTCCTGCTCAAGGAAGCACCACTGCTTCAACTCCGGCTGGCTTTCACCATGAACGTCATGAGAAGTTCATGGGTGCACACTTCAAAAGATGGCAGCAAAAGATATTGTTTTTCCTGACGGTTATGGGAATGTGTTTCCTAACCGAAGACCCTCCAAAAGTTGGGGAAGACAATGACCCTCAGCCAAATAGTTTGGCGGGAGGGGGCCAAGGTATCTATGTCGTTGACGACATGAAGTTGGTTCGTGATGCATGAAAACATAGTGATTTCATGTAGCAGGAACTACATTCTGAATAGTTTGTCGGATCCTCTCTACATGGTATACTGTACCGTTGAAACTTCCAAGTAGTTGTGGGAAAAATTACAAAAGAAATACAACACCCAAGATGCGGATAGTAAGATGTTCATCATTGAGAATTTTCTGAAATTTCAAATGGTGGATAACAAGAGTGTGTCAACCCAATTCCAGGAATTCCAAATGATTCTTTATCACCTATCCTTGGAAGGATTGAAGCCCAACGAGCAATTCTTGGTTGGAGCATTAATCGAAAAATTGCCTCTTTCGTGGACCGAGTTCATGAACTACTTGAAACTCAAAACGAAGGAAATGACCTTAGACGAATTTATTGTCAAACTCCAGATCCAAGAGGACAATAAGAAGGTCATGTCAAAGTGGAGACTACCCGCTGAGGCTAAGGAAAATCTGACAGAGGTCAAATGGAACCCAAGCAAGAAGCGGAAGTTCCAGAAGGTCGGCCAGTCCCAAACTACTGAAAAGTTTAAGGGAACTTGCAACTATTGTGGTAAAGTTGGTCACATGGCCAAAGACCGCCGCAAGCAAAAATATGATAAGGCAAAAGGCAAGGATAAGGCAAACATCGTCGAAGACACGCTCTTAGACGATATGATTGAATAATTCTCAGTTGTTATGCTAGAGGCCAACCTCGTTGAGAATCCAACACAATAGTTGCTGGATACAGATACTACCCGGCACATTTGTTCCAACAAAGATGTCTTCTCCACGTATACACCAGTTATGGATAACAAGTTATTCTTGGGCAACAATTCTTCTTCCAATGTGCTGGGGGTAGAAAAGGTAATCCTCAAGATGACGTCCGGAAAGGAGCTGACTCTAAAGGAAGTGATGCATATTCCAGAAATTCGAAGGAATTTAATTTCTGGACCTGTGTTGGTCAATGTTGGTTTCAGGCTAGTATTCGAGGCTAACAAGTTTGTAATCACGAAAAATGGAACTTTTGTAGGTAGGGGCTTCGTCTGTGAAGGCCTCTTTAAAGTTAATGCTACTCCTGTAATGCCTTCTACTTAAGGAGATTCTCCTGTGAAGGCTCCTTAGGGAAAACACTGCACCTACAATGTTTTTTTAATATCAATAAAACTGAGTCTTCCTTTTACCTGTTTGTGTCTTCTAATTTATGGCACCATATATTAGACGTGTTAACTATCAATCTATAGTAAGATTGGTAAAGTTGGAATAGATTGGTAAAGTTGGAATCATTGCTGTCTATCGACAAAAACCTTCATTATAAGTGTGAGGTGGGCATAGAGGCAAAGACTCTCCAAAAAGTCCCCTTAGACCGTCGAAAGGGAAACCGCTCCTCTAGAACTCACACATATCAACATATGTGTTTTGAAATTCGCTCAATCTAGAGGGGGGAACAAGTACTTTGTGACTTTCTTAGATGATGGCACAAGGTTGTGCTACCTTTACTTACTTAAAAGTAAAGACGAAGCTTCTAAAGCATCTAAGCGCCACAAAACAGAAGTTGAGAACCAACTATATCAATGGGTCTATAGACTAGCTCTAAGCTGGACATCCATATGTATGTGCGTAACTATCGCCTCCTCGCAGGGTCTTGAAATACATCAAAATAGATGTCAAGATGGCCTTCCTAAATGGTGATTTGGAAGAACAAATATATATGGATCAACCCGAAGGGTATGTGGTTCCATGACAAGAGAAAAAAGTGTGTCGACTTGTCAAATCGTTGTATGGGCTGAAACAGGCCCCTAAACAATGACATGAGAAATTTGATAGTACCCTACTATCAAAAGGGTTTACCATTAATAAATGTGACAAATGTGTTTACATGAAAGGAAATGTCGATTCGTTCGTCATGATATGCCTTTATGTAGATGACGTGTTGATCACAGGTAGCAGTCCTAGGATAATCCTAGAGACTAAGAACATGTTAAAACAATATTTCGACATAAAAGATATAGGTGTCGCAGATGTCATATTAGGGATCAAGATCTCTAAGACATCTAATGGATTGGTCTTGTCTCAATCGTGATAACAAATTGCATTTATTGATTGGATTCGGGCCTAACTCGCACTGCTTTCAAGAGCAACCGAAGTCGAGCATACATATGACGATTTTCATGCGTGAATAGCCAGGAGGAAAGAAAGGGCGGTAGATGATAATGAGAAAGGGCGCTGCATCTGGACGGGCGGAATGGATGAGCGAAATGTGTCATGCCATTAACTGGATTTCATTAGGTGGTTCGGACTATCCTTCTTGTATCAATTTTTCTACCGTCCTCTTGCTCAAGGGCCCCTCTTGTGTCAGGTTAAGGCTCCACCTCATCTTGGGTTAAGGGCTTAGTTGAACCCAATTTCACATCCCCCTTTACTTAGTAGGGCTCGAAAGGCTGGACAGTTTGTTTTCCTCACTACATCGAAGATGTGCTGAAGAAATTTGAGATGTTCGACAGTTCACCAGTAACGAAGCTATTGGATAGAAGTCAAAAGATTGACAAGCATCTTGGTGAACCCGTACGCGAGGAGCGATACGCACATGTGATTGGGAGTTTGATGTATGTCACAAACTGCACTCGACCAGATATCGCTTATGCAAATTGGCTAGATTTATCTAAAATCCAAGTGAGGACTGGTGCACCCGTACGCCAGGAGCGATACGCACAGGTGATTGGGAGTTTGATGTATATCACAAACTGCACTCGACCAAATATCGCTTATGCAGTCAATAAATTGGCTAGATTTACCCGAAATCCAAGTGAGGATCACTGGAAAGCGTTGAATATGGTACTACGGTTCCTGAAGTTCACAATAAAATTTGGGTTACACTATTCGAGATATCCAGCTGTACTAGAGGAGTACAATGATGCAAACTGGATATCCGATAGTGAAGACATCAAGTCCACCAGTGGATACATTTTTACAATCGGTGGTGAAGCTGTGTCTTGGAAATCCTCTACGCAAACCCTTATTGCCCGATCCATGATGGAGTCGGAATTTATCATTTTGGACAAAGTGGGAGAAGAATTTGAATGGCTTCATGTTTCTTAGAGGATGTCCCAGGTTGGAATAAACCTGTATCTTCTGTAATGATCCACTGCGACAGTCAGTCGGCTCTAGGAAGAAGTTCTATGTCTCATCATATTCGATGGAGACATGAGTCCATTAGGCAGTTGATCACCTCGGGTGTTATTTCTATTGATTACGTAAAATCTAAGGTAAACATCGCAGATCCCTTGACGAAGGGAATGACCAGAGATCAAATGTACTGCCTGTAAAGGAGAATGGGCTTAAAACCCAATTAATAAGAACCAATATAGTGGACACCCAACCTTACAGACTGGAGATCCCAGGAATAAGGTTCAATGGAAAAACTAAACTGTAGAGGTTTAGTTGAGCGCTTCGGTGGAAGAAAGAGCACTTCGGATAATTATTTCTTCTTAAGAAACATAATCCAAGACCATTCCCGTGATAGACAAAAAGTTCTACATGTATAGGGGTAAAGAATAAGTTTCCAAACCTCTAATGATCCTCAATAATTGAGGTAAGGTTGGGGAAACTTTTAATGGTTCCTAATGCTCGTGCAGCGGGGTATTGTAAGATATCTTGTAGGAGACCACCTATTTAAGTGCGAGGACAGGCCGCCTCAAATGAACGCACTTAAGAATCCAAGTGTGTCCACGGCCCACGACGGACAAAACATACAAGAAAGATAGAGTAAGGAAAGATGTTGTGTTGATAACATTGTCTTGGCATATACTAAACACTGACGGTTCAAGACATCACGTTCACCGCGCAGTAAATATGTCTGATGGTATTCTACTATGGAAGGTTCAACGCTACGGCTACCTCTCCAGATGCAACGTCGATCCGCCAGATGATTACTAGAAAGACACCATGTCGTGCGCTAAAATCTCTTCCAATAGGAGATAAACGTGAAATAAAGTTAATCCTATTAACTATGAATCGAACAATTGGGGCCTCGCATGTTGGAAACGTTGTTTTCACACAAGTGCACATATAGTACCAAAGATCATAATTTCCTTAAATGGAAGAGATATTGGTACGTATACGAATTGTTTGAGACGTAAGGTAATAGACGGTTATTGGTCAAATGACGTTGGTTTCACGTTGGTAAATGAAGGAAGAAGTGTACAAAGTGTAAATGTCGAAACTAGTCGGAAACAGGCCGCGACACCGCAGGAACAGCCTCGGCGCCACCAGCCAGCGCCGCGGCACCGGCGACGCCCGGAACTGTCTGAAGTTCTGGCACCGCGGCGCTGCGACAGTTTCAGAACGTTGGAAGAGAATTAAAGGTTATTTTTGGGCTGACTTTGGAGCATTAAAACTCTATTATTTTGCTCATGAATTCAGCCATTATTTGGCTGAATTGTAACTCCACAATCAAGTCCAATTCATGGCAATTCAAGGCCATTACTTGGTATGTGGAAGGTCATCTTCCCAACACTATAAAATGATGTCTTGGACTCATTTGGAAAAGACACAAAACATTCTACACTTGACAATTTTCTTAAAATTGTTCTTCCTCTCTTGCAATCAAACACTCAAAGATCTTTCTTCTCATAAGCGAACTCTTGAGTCTCCTTTACTCATTAGTTTGATTGTTGTTTTATCTTGGGAGATAAGTTGTCATACCACCGTTAAAGGAATATAAGGGGACAATATTATCTTAAGGATAGATGGTTCATCCAATCGACTCAGCAAGATAATTTATTTTGTTCATTTTCAGATTCAACATATTTGTTATAGTTGATGCTTTTCCATTTTCTTGTAATTTTATACTTATATCCAACAGTTAATTATTGTTATAACATCATAGGGTACGACTGTAGAATTTTCATAATATAGGAGGTGTAATTGTTTGATATTAAAATATAGAAAATTTATTAGTAACTAAGTCATAGTATAGAAATATATAGTGCATAATATACTTTTTTGAGACTAAAATCTAGAAATATGAAAAATGGGATTGAGTTTCTCCTGAAAAAATCCAAATGGTCCCTTATGTGAGTATAACTACTTTTTTCCTTCACTATTTAGATTTATTACCTATACATCCACCTATATTAAATTGGGCCTCCGAGTCGAACCTCATACGCAAGGTGATCTTGAGAGTCTGAAGCATCAAACTTAGACGAAGGATCATCAATGTATTCCATCTTCTTGTTGAATAATATCAATGGCACAGTCGGGAACAATGAGAAAATCAGAGGAGAAGAGTTTGAGAGAATTCTTCCAATACGAAAAAATCAATTGTAATGCATACAACATGATAGTATATATATATATATATATATATTCTCAACTACCACCTAACGGAATTTGTTACTAACTTAATTTAGTTACACTTAGATATCTCAACTTTCTTAATTACACTTTAGTCTCACTAGTTTTTCTAATACTTCACCAGCAACTCAACACCCCTCCTCAAGCTGATGCTTAGAAGAGGTCTTTCAAGCCCAGCTTGGACAGTAGATACATATGTTGGCTCTTGCCTAAACTTTTAGTGAGTAGATCAGCTTGTTGTTTAGTTGTTGAGATATATTGAGTCTTGATCATCCATTGAACCAATTTCTCTCTCACAAAATGACAGTTAATGTCAAAATATTTTGTTCTCTCATGAAAAATTGAATGTGCAGCAATTTGTATTGTTGTCTTGCTATCACAGTACACATCAACAGGAAACTTGAGTGTGATTCTTAGCTACTTGAGTGTGATTCCTAGATCCTTGTATAGGCCAATCAACCAAGTAAGTTGAAGTCATGCTTCTGTATTCAGTTCTGTAGAACTTCTAGCAATTGTCTCTTTTTTCTTTGACTTCCAAGACACCAGAGCATTACTAAATTTCACCAAATAACTAGTCTCATATCTTCTAGTTTCTAGACAAGTGCCCCAATCAAATCATAGTAGGTAGTTAGGAAATTTGAACTTTGTGAAGGCATTAGCAATCCCAGACATAGACATAACTTGATATATCTGACCACCCTTTCCGACTCTTTTGGTGCATGCATATACTGTCTTAAAGCTTGTATCCACTAGTCATGGTAAGATACAATAACCTCTCAATCAATATTTGCTACTTACTAATATCTGCAAATGGCTTGTCATTTAATTTATTGGACCACTCCTTGATATAATTGTCATATGCAATAGAAGTCAACCTGAGATTATCATCCAAAGGAGCCTGCACAGGTTAGCACCACCCAATCCCATCTTAGAGATTAGTTTCAAAGCATACTTGCGCTGGTTCATCATAATTCCATTCCTTGATCTATCAAATTCTATTCCCGGAAAGAATTTTAATTCACTTAGATCCTTCATTTTGAATTTCAACTTCAAGTTATTTTTTGTTCTAGTTATCAGATCACAGTTGTTGCCAGTTATCAGCAAATTATCTACATACACAAGCACTTCTATGAGATCAACTCTCTCTTTCTTGATAAACAAAGAGTAGTTGACTATGACAAATCCAAGTTGAACTAGAGAGTTAGTCAACTTCAAGTTTCTTTATCTTGGGACCTGCTTAAGTCCATACAATAATTTATATGCAGACTTTACCAGTATCCCCCTGTCTTCAAAAACCCTGAGGTATCACCATATAGACATCTTCCAACAAATCTCCAGACAGAAATGCATTATGACCATTCATTTGAGCTATAGACCAACCTTTAGAAGTAGCAATGGCTATCACAAACCTGATAGTCACCATTTTTGCCACAGGAAAAAAGGTCTCTGAGTAATCAAGCCCCTACTTTTGAGCAAAGTCTTTGATGACAAGTCTGGATTTGTATCTTTCAACAGCTCCTGAAGTCAAGTACTTAACTTTAAACACCCACTTGCACCCAATAGGTTATTTACCAGCAAGTAAGTCTACAATATTTCAAGTATGACTTTTCTCTAAAGCTACAATCTCAGCTTTTATAGCATCAATTCACTTAGGATCAAAAGTAGTTGAGTCACTAATAGCAGAGTAAGAGACTAGTGCAGTATTATAAGATGGAGACAAACCCTGATATCTAACATAATTAGACACATGATGTGAACAAGTAGAGGTTGTAGACTTAGTAATGTAATCTTCATGCAAAATAGAAGGTTTTCTTTGTCTAGTAGATCTTCTTACATCTGAAGGAACTACTGAACTGGAAGTAGGAAAAGAAGGAGGAACATCATCATTAAAAGGCATTGCAAGTACTGAATCTAATGGTAATGAAGAAGAATTATCATGCAAGGTAGATGGAGAAATAGGTTCTGAGAGAGATGAAGAAAAAGAAGGAAGAGGAGAAGTATTTGTGGAGGTGGAGCTATGAGAGAAAACATGAACGGGAGAAACATTATCCTAACTTGTGAACTGAAGCATAGGAAACAAAGAAGAAGAAGAGATGGTCATTTGAGAGAAAGGAAACACATCTTCTCTAAAACCACATATCTATTAATCAAAAATACTATATTGTGCAAGTCATGTAGTCTATAACCTTTTTGATGAGAGGAGTATACAAGGAAAGAAGATGGAATTGCCCTAGCAGAGAATTTATTAGACTTTTTAACTTGAGTAGCATAGGCTAGATAACCAAAAACTTTTACATGATCTAGACAAGGAAGAGTGAAAAATAATATCTCAAAAGGAATTTTACCTTTAAGAGTGGAGGAAGGGAGACTGTTTATCAGATAAAAACAACAATCATTAGTCATCACACATTCTTCCCAAAACTTTAATAAAGCACAAGCTTGAAATTTTAGTGATCTAGCAGTGTCTATTATATATCTGTGTCTTCTCTCCACCACTCCATTTTGTTGAGGTGCATACAGACAAAAATTCTGTTGTACAATTCCTAAGGACTGAACCAATTTTGTTATCTGAGAGTTGAAGAACTCATAATCATTATTAGTTTTAAGCACCTTGACAGTTGTACCAAACATATTTCTAATCATAGAGATAGTTTTTAAACACAACACCCACTTTAGATTTAGAGTTTAACAAGAACAACCAAGTGTATCTTAAAAATCATCAATCAGAAGTACATTTTTTCATCATATTTAGGCACTCTATATGGCCCCTAAACATCACCATGTAGAAGTTGAAAACATGTTGAATTAGTAGTGCTCAAAGAAAATACCAATCTAGATTGATTTGTCAAAGGACACACAGTACAGTGTTCAACCGACTCTGACACTAACATATTTTTAAAGCAACTCAACCTTTTCAAAGTTTGATAAGGGACATGTCCTAACCTTCTATGAAAAAGTTTAGAACTTGGTCTAGGAGATTTTATTGTATTTACAGCACAAGACACTACATACTTTATATCACGGGTAATCTGAGGTCCTTGTGAGTACACCTGACAATCAGCATATATCATATAAAGATCATTCTCCAGCTTTTCAATCCCTCTCACTTTCTCATTGAAGAGGTCCTAAAAATATAGAAATTAGGATAAAACATAGCACAACATTGCAATTCTCTTGTGAGCTTGGGAGCCCCAAAGTCAAATATCCACTTATCAGTGTTAGTAGTATAAGAGTCATGCATTATATCTGCTGCTCTTACTTCAGTCTTAGTATTGTGATATTTTCCCAGTAGTTGTAAGATCTATATGTACTACTCATGAGTGAAGTGTGGGACTACTGTGTTGTTTAGTTGATCACCTCCTTCACTGCTAGCACCCATTGTACTCTGATTGCACTGACCAGCAAATCCTGTGTGAAAAACATCACCTCTACCTGCTTCAGAGAAATTAGAAAAAGATTCTTAATAGTGAGCAACATTAGGTGCAAATTGGTTCCTCTTCTTCCCTTTAAAGTCATTTGGACATCCATGAAGCTTATAGCAAGTCTCACTTGTATGTACCTTCCAATTGCAGTAGTCATAATATAGATTTCATTTCTTCTGCTTAGAATTAGAGTTTGAACCATGACTCATATGACCATGTCCTGAACTAGAAGTACATATAAAAAATACTACTTCTAATATCATAAAAGGAGAAGGATCTTCTGTTCCGTTTTCCTAAAATATCAGAACATTACTCTTATTTAGGCTTTATGTAGTAAGTACCCAAGATTTTTGTGTCTTGAAAAGATTAATCCCAATGTTACATTAAAACTATTCAAATATGGATTTCTTGATAAAATTATAGTAGATGATACTTTTTACAGTATTTCTAAACTACCAAGTGTCATAGTTGAGTCCGTCAAAGCAATGATGGAGTCATTTGGCCCAGGTATATACGGAATACACGAATGGAATGTATTACCTTTCGGATTAAAAAATGCACCTCAAATATTTCAGAGAAGAATGGATCAAGTATTCAGAAAAATAAAAGATTTATGTATATTATATGTTGACGATATATTAATATATAGTGATACTTTAGAAGACCACATAAATCACTTAGAAAACTTCGTAAAAACAATAAAACAACATGGAATCTTACTAACTGAAAAGAAATCTGAAATCTTCAAGAATAGTATAGAATACTTAGGATACATCATAGATAAAGATGGATTAAAATTGGAAGAACATATTGTTACAAAAATTAAAAAAAAAATTAAAGAAAAGTAGAAACTAAAAAAGAAGTACAACAGTTTCTAGGAATAATAAATTATGCTTCAGAGCCAGTAATAGGACAAACATAAACACAGAAGACGTAGAAGATTATAATTTTGTTAATAACCTAGAACAATTTGACACAGACTATTGGTTTACAGAATGAGAACAATTCACTCTTTTAAAAGGATAATCGAGTTTAATAAAATGATATGAAAATGTAAACAAATGGAACACCTTTTAATAATTTGGAGAGACCAAAATGAGGAATTATTAAAACACCAGAATGAATGGCTAAATAAGAAAATAAGAAACCAAAATCAGATAGAATGTATAATAATGAAGAATTAGCAAAAATAAGAGAAATACAGGAAAATGCTATAGCAACAATGGAAGAATAGTAGAAGTAAATACAGAAATAAATATACAAGAATTTACTATAAGAGACTTAGTAGCAGATCTACGAATGGAGACAGAACATTATTAATAAGTCTACACCCTTTGTTTGATATAATGTCGTCATTTGAACAAATAAATAGGTTAAATAAAACAAGATGGTTATGTCAACATATGAGATACTTGTTAATAGAAAGAAATCGACAGACTAAATTAATAATGAAATATAAAATTAGGATATTAGCTCTACAAAAAAGACTTGAAAAAAGAACCGTAGATGCTGAAGAAATAACAAGAATATACATAGATTTAGTAAACATACAAACTGAATTACGCCTACAGAATCAATTTATAACAGACATAAATAGAGATTTATCTATGACTTCAAGCTCTTATGGATGAAGAAAGATTAATGGCACAACAAAATAGATTAAGACAACTCCAACATATAGCTGAAAAAACTCTTATGTATAGCAAAGATATAAATCAACATATAATAAGTTGTAGAATGAGTGTAGATCTTATAGAAGAAAGAGATCAACTTTTACAAGAAAAATCTAAATAAATAAGTGAACAAGAAGACACTATTAGAATTTTAAGAAATAGGTTAGCAATAAAAGATGAACAACTAAGACAAAAAGATGAGGAAATTATAAAAACAAGAGAAGAAAAATTAGGCAGATAATCAGAAAAGATGGTGAAATAAACGATCTAAATGATATTATAAAAGAACAATATAAATACATCAACGAATTAGCCCATGGATAAAGGGAAAGAAATAACATCAGATTTATATGACACATATTATCAGATGAACGAATATGATAGAGGAATAACACAAACTTTAACTTTTAAATCAGAAACGTATCAAAAAATAAAAAATGAGAAAGAAAAATTATCAGTTAAGAAAATATTTAAAACTAAATGGTTTGAAAGAAATAAAGAAGGTATATAGCACAAAACACGAAAATATGATAGATACAACTACTGTAAATGGTAGAGCAAGAATAAACTTGATTACAGATGAAATAATAAAAAGAGAATTAACAATGTTATCCACTAAGGAAGCAAGAAAATACAAAACTATATATTTTGAAGGAATAGAATTTATTATAAAAGGATATTTTCAGAAGAATATAGATACACCCATACATATATATATATACTAGATGATAGAATACTTGGAAAATTAGAGGATGCCTTAATATCAGTAGTTAAAGAAAACTTGATATATCAAAAATTAAAATTTACAGTACAACCAGATTTTAGCATATCACTAAAAGATGAACATAAAGAATTAGCACTAACTTTATATTATAAACTAGATGGAATAACAATGACACCAGGAAGTAAGGTGATTAGCATAGAGACAAAAATGATATATGCTTTAACCGAAAATCATCATATAAAAAAGCAACATGATATGAATATTCTAGTACCAAAATTATACCAAGACATATTGGAACAAATAGAACGTAAAGAACATGCTAAGATAACGATACCAGAAGAAATATGAATGAATTTTAACCGTAGAATTGTAAAACCATCACACACAATAAAACCACAAATAAAGGGATCCAAACTAATAATTAAAAATAAACCAAGAGTACTAAGACAGAATAGCCTAATAATAGGACAACCAATGACATTAGATTTGATAAATGTATTAAGTACCAGACTAAGAATAAAAATAGTAATGTTTAATGGTACCGTAACATCTGAATGTATAACCGAAATAAATATGTAAAAAGTTTTATACATATAAGTAAATAAATGAAAAAGATTGTAATCTGATAGAACCACAAATCTGTAGTTACCTTGAAAATGAAAGAGAAATAATAATTACCAAAAGTATCAATTTGAAATTCAAAATTCAAGATTTAGAATATAAAATAAATATAGGAGTAATAGAGTATGATAGTTTTAACGAACTACTATTAGGAAGTGATTTCTTAACTATGATAAACTACAGAATTACTAATGAAGGAATAGAAATAATTGACCAAGGAAAAATAAGGGTTATAAATAAGATATGAATATCCAGGAAAAAATAAATAAGAAAAAGAAAAAATTAAGAGAAGTAAAACAAATATTATTAGAAGAAGTAATATTCTCACAACTGAAGTATTTAGAATATAATGCAAAAGAAATAAACCTAGAAATGATATAAAATAACTAGAGGAACAACAAAACCCTAGACCTAGTAAAACATGGATAGACATAGGAAACGGATGAAGAAAAAGAATAAACAAAACTGAGTAATTTTAACGAAAAAATCGACGATATATGGACATAACTAATAGTAAAATAACAGTTAAAAATTCTTTAATAGCAATGGATGAAGTAAAAGACAATCAAAACCAAATACAAAAACTAGTAAGAGAAGAGTTAACAAAATTATGAAATGTATCTGAAGTACCAACCTTTAAAATAATATTAGAAAAATTAAATATTTTAGAAGATAATATGAGAAAAGGAAAGCAGGCGATAAAATTGGAAGAACCTGAAACCATTAATAATAAGGAAACAGAAGCAATTGCTATTATAAATACTAACAAACCAGAATTAGTATCAATATATGCATGAAGAAGAAGTAAAGAACTCATAATGATGGATATTAATAAAATAAAACCTAATTTACCAGACCAAGTAAATAAAACTTTAGATAACATATCCTTATTATAGAAACAAGGAAAGTTTTAATGACTAGTCAAGAGCACAGTGTAGTAACATTTCTTAAAGATTGTGGAGAGGATATAATCGAACGAGAAAGATATAAGTATGAACCTATGAAGACAAAAGACTTTAAAAATACATCAAATAAAAATGACAAAACTTCAAAGAATGAAAACATAGAAGATACTGAAAATATTGAATACTTGGAACTAAAATTAGAAAAACAAAATCAGTGCATGTAGAACTAAAGGAGGAAAATATTAAACTGAAATTATATAACAATGATGAATGGTTAGATAAATATAAAAATATATAAAAATGAGTATAGAGATACAAAAAAGGAACTAAAAGAAACGAAACGAGATTTAAAACAAATAAAACATGAGTCAAACCAAATCAAATATGAGTTAAACCAAACAAAAGAAGAGCTAAGTCAGGTAAAACATGTAATGGAGGAATTAAAAGAAGAATT
Organism: Przewalskia tangutica; assembly: GCA_029844215.1. Classification (NCBI taxonomy): domain Eukaryota; kingdom Viridiplantae; phylum Streptophyta; class Magnoliopsida; order Solanales; family Solanaceae; genus Przewalskia; species Przewalskia tangutica. The sequence goes on along the minus strand of CM056732.1, from coordinate 25,715,333 downwards.
AGATGATCTTAAAAAATACCTAAAAAAGATTAACAAAAAGGAAAAAGCACGACATATGACTAGTAGTAATAGTTCCTGTAATTCCGACACAAATAGTATATCTCAACAAGAATATAATAATGAACTAACCCAAGAAATAAAAGCAATAGATTTGATAGAAGAAAATGAAGAAACCACTGAAAATTCTGAAATAGAAAAAGAAAATAATAAGTTAATAGAAGTTCTAGAAAAAATGAAAAATATAAATGCAATAATAGAAGATGAAGGCATGAGCGATATAGAAAACGAAACTAATAGACCTATAGAAACATAAATGGATACAAATGATATAGTGAATGAAGATACGGATGATTACCCTGAAGAAGAATTAATAGACCCTAATTTAGAAGTAATAAAAAGGAAAAATGTCAGATTACCAAAACATATACCAATTGGACAACAAGCCGAATTCAAAGAATTTGTAGGATTAATGTCACAAGGTGTCAGTCTTAATGGATATTTTTTAGACATAGATAATGTATATGATGAACAAGAAATTATTAGAAGAATAAATAATTGGAATCTAGGAATGTATATAGCATTAATGAATACCACTCAATCAAAAAATCTAGACTATATTTACAATTTAGTATCTAAAACACTAATAGGAAAGGTAGCATTTTGGATAGAGTATGTAGCACATCAGTTAAGACCACAAGTTATGGCTCACGCAAATAATTGGAAATTAATGCTTATATTATTTGATATCGTACTAAAAAGATAATTTCTAGAAGAAAGATGGCTAGTAGCTAGAGAAAATGTATTAGCAAAGAAAGATGGAAATTATAATGAATCTAAACAATATGAAATGTTGTAAAATTAATAAATTATCGGAATATACAATAAACTTTAGTGAATTCTTTTATGAAGCAAGATTCTTACCAGATGAAGATATAATATACCAAAACTTTATTATGATCATTTACCAACACCTTATAACACTGAAGTATCTAAGAAATACCACCAACTAGAACCAAAAGAAAATACCTTAGTTGAAAGGATAAGAGTATTAAGAGCATATTTAATAAAAAAAATGTGAAGAATTTAGAATACAACAAAAGGTTAAAAAGATAGGATTAAGAGAAGTATGTGGATTCACAGAAAAAAGATTAGTATTTGGATGCGATGATAAAAGAAGCAAGGATAAAAGAAAGCCTAAAAGATATAAAAATATTTTAAGAAAAGGTATAATAAAAACTATAAGAACTACAAACATGATAAACCATATATCATAAAAAATACCGAAAGAAAAGATTTAAAAAATATAAAAATATCCCAGAAACCAGAAAGAAATTTAGGTATAAAAGAAAATTCAGGAAAAGAAATATGAGTCCATTAAAAGAAAAGAATAAAGAAACTATTAAAGATTGCAAATGCTGGAACTGTAACGAGAAAGAACATTATGCAAATAAGTGTCCAAAATTAGAAAATAAAGGAGTAAAATATATAAACACATCACAATTTATCATGAATATAGAACAAATAAAAGAATATAATAATAAATTGTATGAGTATGAAGAATTCTATGAAAAATGATAACACAAGTAATAATAGAAGCGTAGCAGTTCTAAGGAGAGTTGAAACAGAAGAAGAAAGTGAAACAAAATATGAAAACATTAACTTTATAAATACATATTCATACAGTGAAGATAGTTCAGAATAAATGAACTTACAAGAAGAAATAGATAAATTAGAAGAAGAAAAGACTTACTGGAAAAAATGTGAAAGAAATTATGTTGATAGAATTCATATATGTACTCATCCAACAGAGTATAAATATTATTATGATAGATATAAAAAAGAAGCTAAAATTCTTTGTAGGATAAGGGTAAGACAATTAGAAATAATAAGACAAGAAATTGGAAACAATAATAATTGATGATAGCAATATATATAGAAGTCTAGATAGAATATAAGCCCAACAAACTAGTGAAACAAAAGATTTTCATAGACAGTGAAGCTGATATATGCTTAGCAAAAAAAGGAGTATTAGCAACACACAGATGAAAGATATCCAAAGCACATAGAATAAGAGTAATAGGATTCAATGAACAAATTAAAGAAATAAATATAATAGCAGAAAATATGAGGATAGTTCTAGACAAAACATTATTTAAACTACCAATAATATACCAAAACAACAAAATGAAACAACAAATATTATTAGAAAATAATTTCTTGGGAAGTATTAAATTCTCTACCATTATCACATTGAAATGATTTTATGTCTTTTCAAATTGCATTTTAACTAGTGTATGAAACTCAACATATTTGGAGAACACTTGAGATTTGAGTTTGAGTGGATAGACCCAAAGAAAATGAGAGAAATCATCCAAAAATATCAGATAATATTTGTGGCCTAAGTTACGAATTATGGGAGATGTCCATAAATCAGCGTGAACAATATCAAAGGGGGAGAAAATAGTACTCATAAAATTCGTAAATGGTAGTCTAACGTGTTTCCCTAACTGACACAAAGATCAACTATGAGAAAGATTTCTTTTGTTATATTGAATTAAATTTCGGTTTCTAAGAGAATCAAAACCGTACCCGGATGACAAAGTCTATTATGCCACGTAGAGAGAGATATGGTTGTTAAAACGGTGGGAGGAGTGACACCAGCAGCGGATGTGGGTAGGAATAGATATAGATTCCCCTCACTATTGCATCGCATAAGGAGTTTTCCGGTATGGAGGTCCGTTACGAAAAATCCAAACGGTCAAAATTGATTGACACAGAATTATCGGTGGCAAATATTTTAACAAAAATTAGATTTTTTATGATGTTTGGAAAATAAATGACGTTTTTAAGAGAGGAGTGTGGATGCGGTTGTGGGGTAAGGGTGTGGCCGAATCCTTGGATGAAATGCGATAATCACTACCGATCATAATAGATTGTGGAATTGATAACGGGTGCAGTTGAGGAAGATGACCTGAATTGTTGGTGAGATAAGATGTGACGTCCGTATCCATATATCACGCATTATCGAGTTGTGGACAGGTCAAGAAAGCTATTGATTTGTTCTTGGATAAAGGACAAAATTTAAACTATTAAAAAACAATTCTGTTCTCGGGTGAATAAACCAAAAGGTTTGTGAAGGGGGGAAGCAGAAACCGAGGTGGCAGAGACAAATTAAACACTTTTGTTCTTGGTTATCAGTGAAGGAAGAAACAAAGGCAGCCACAATTATTTGAAGGAGACAGAGGGCACAACTTTCGACTGACAAAAGCAGCAGGAAAATAGGGAACACAGACCTTTCCTCTGATTTTGATGACCGCATAAGCAAAATTAAAGGACAACAGAAAGAGTTTTTGGTTGTTGGGTAGGAAAAAATTAGACAGACCACAGATGCAAAAGTCGAGGAGAGGCGGCTGTGGCGGAAAGAAAATAAGTACGGTTAAGTTGTTGGGTTCTACTGAATTAATTTTTTTTGGATAGTCTTTTCATTAATACAAAATATATATAGGTGTACAATGTTGAATCATTCTATAATAAAAAATTTAATTTTATCATAATTATACAATACAAAATATGTTAAGTATGTACTAGTACACGTGCTAATAATTAGGACCAAATGTGTATACTTTTGTTAAATGACTTTTTATCTCTATAAGGGAATGTATAAAAGACAAAAATAATTGTATCCCTATACATTAGGGACCAATTGAGCTTTTTTTTCTAGAGTTTGTATACATAAACAAAACAGGAAATTTTAATAGAGTAATATATTAGTCTCTCTTTCAAAATGTTTATCTGACTTTAACTTGACACGGAGTTTAAGAAAGTAAAAAGGATTTTCGAATCTCTTGTGGTTATTAACTAAAGATATGCGGAATGTTATGTTGCTCTAACTCTTCAAGTGTTGCACCGGTGTCGACACGATATGGGTGTGGGTGTGGGTGTGGGTGTCGTACCCAAATTTTGGATACTTTGACCAAAATCAACGGAGAAATTCCTGACATATTCTATGATTTCTTTAAACAAAACAAAAGCTAATATGAAGTTGAAGAAAATGGAATACCTTATATATAGAAATTTCTATGTCACTCGTTTTCCTTTTATCTCCTTCCAGGATTCTCCTCTTGATAAATATTTTCTCCTCAAGTTTTCACATAATATCTCATAATTTAGGTTTTTAACTATATTTTTAGATATTTGAATTATTTTTAGCCGAATATCTGCACCCGTATCCATAACTGGATCAATATCCCAGAATCTTAAAATTTAGATCATGAAGGATCCGGTCTCTAGATCCGCACCCGTATCGAGCACCGGCACCTAAGTCCGAGCAATTTAGGTGGAATGTATAAAATGTCATTTAATCTTGTTATCTTAAACATGTCACATGAAAAGTCGGAATAAAAGAGTTTCCAAAAAGGGAAGGAACTTTCTTTTTTAAACTAACTAAAAAGAAAAGTAAGACACATTTTGAAATGCATGGAGTAACTTTTTGCTTCTTTCACAATATGTCATAATCCCGGTGTCTTCCAGTGGTCTTCGAGCGTTAGAAGAAAGCTCCTCCCTAAATAAGAAGCAGAACACGCCATCACCTGAAATTCTTTCCTCTGATTTCTTTCATTTTTGAATTATCTTGCGAGGTGAGGGAGAAACTTGTTTGTTCTTGTGGTGGCGCCCCCAAAAGAAGCATGATGGATCATTGTGATTGTGCATCGACTACCACACACTAAATAAGATAATTGTGAAGAGACGCAAGGAGATCAACCTCTTTCAACTATATAACATGGATTCTGGAAATGTAGTTGGACTCTCATGTCGATCTGAATATTACTTATTTAAAAAATCAGTTCTCTTCCTCAAGATAGTAGCAAAAAGCCAGGTGTTAATCAGAATATAGTCAGCGATTGACATTTGTAAAGTAATTAAAATTAGTCACAAGTTTAAAAAGCACAAATATGGGTTTCTTACGATACGTAAAAGCACAACTTTTATCTAAATATTATTTGCACGATAGAAAAGTAAAAATTTCACGAGGCAGTCTTTTTGGTCTTTAAACCTAAAAAGTTTAATGTTTAACTGATGCCCAATGTATAGGTAACTTCAAATAAAATCTTAGTTAGTTGTTTTCTCGTACCCCCTTCATCCCCATTTATGTGATATAATTTGACTCGACGTGAAATTTAAGAAATAAAAAAAATTGAATCTTGTTGTCTAAAATAAGTCAAATATATTTGTATGATTATAGATCATCCCGTTAAGCGTAAAAGGTAAAGATTAAAGTTAAATTGTTGCAAAATAAGGAAGTGGAACGGATTAAAAAGAAAAGTGTATCATATAAATTAGTAGTATTTTTTCCACTTGGCAAGAAGTAATTGTCAAAACCAAATTTTATTTCCATGAAAAACTAATTGCTCTTAATTTGCCCACACTAAATGATCAATTCCACACAGAGCATTCTGTTTAGAAAACACTGCTCTTTCGTCTAAGCATAATATTTGTTTCACCAATTCTAGTTCCCAACAAATAACTGGATTGGTGAACACTCACATTTGAGCCAGTTGTTTTTGTGCCTCACCCCTTGCAACCTGCGCAATAAAAGCTACAGTAAGGAGCAAATTCTCCTATACAAGTAATAGAAAAAATGAAACAGATTTTATCCAAACCTCTTTTAGATATGTGCCTTCCACTTGGACTGGCTGCTTATTTACGTAAAGCACTAGCTTAATGTGGCCCCTCCTCCCACAAGAAAGCATACTTATCAGAAAAATTAAAATAACGCACAGTTTTGGTAAAATAACAAAGGTAATATAGTGTCGGATGTGTGTAGACACATGCCACATGTTTGAATGTTGTTAGGGAGCCAAGTCTAATATTAAAGTGGAGGAGAGTAGAGGAGCAAGACCATTATCCGAGTTTCAAAGAGATTTTTCAGTTATTTAAGAGAAAGAATAGTAAATCTAAAATAACAAATGAGTTCCTATGCTCCTCAACATGACATTTCTTTTCATTTTCATCATGGTTCAAATAAAAATCAAGAGAAGAGGATGGTTGTTCAATATCACTCCAATACTCAATATGGAAGGGATAATTTATTGTGCAAGACCACCAAGTTCGACTCTAGGCTACAACAATTGTTTTTCTTGATAAAAAAAATTTATCGAAGACCTCTACTTCCATAGATAACGTTGAAGTTTCGAGCAAAATTTATGAATTCCTACTACGACCTCAAGTTAATACTACAATAATAAATGGATCAATAAAATATCTATAGATATTAAGTGGATTTCCTAATATATATACTGTGTTTGAAAATTATGTTCCTCTACTTAACACGCCATTTTCTTTATTTTCCACAGATGTATGGATGTGCTTTCTGTCTGCATTTAAAAGATAGGAAGGAATAATTGCAGATTTTGTGGGTTAAACTACTCCTTTCAAGTAATGTTGTCATGTGAAAGGCGTAAACAGTGTTATTAAAAGCCATCACTCTGTCGTTTAAAGAGATATGAGTGAGGATCACGACTTCAAGTACTTCAGAACAATGACAGTGACAGCCGATTCTTTGAATCTCAACTTTGAGGAGTTGGATTGGTCTATTAGAAGTTGAAATTAATTATTTTAATTGAAACTTTGATTATTGTAGTCCTAAATTCCTAAGTTGAGCGCTTCACTTAAAAGAAGCATGCACTTCGCTTTAAAAGAGCATGTGCATCACTTTGAAAGAAGTGTGGACCACGTTGCTTTTTTGTATTTTTCGCTTTTGAAAATGTACCAACACGATTAAACCTTAATCTCAACTAGTTGGTATTCCCTTTTTCCTTTCACTGTATTTTGATCTTTACTAAGTCTGCATGAACTTTGAGAGGTTGTGGGTTCTTTATGATAACTTCCTTCTACAAGATTTTAAACCTCTCTCAACCCCTTTTACATCTTCCACGTGAAATACGTGGAGTAAAAACGTGTGAATCCGATGCAGAATAGAGTTTTGAGTTTCTGTGACTACTTTCCTTAAACTATATCTCCAATTTCCTATTCCTAATTACTACATAGCTTTGCCGGCAATATTTGTTGTTTAGCTGAACGCCTTAGTACGTAGTTGCATTGCACTAAAGTGCCGCATATGCGAAGGGAAGCGCCCAACCGACACAGCTTCAGGGTTTAAGTGCACCTTTTACAACACTATTATCTAGTAAAGTAAGGTTACAACCCTATGGTCTTCAGGTCTGTGTAAGTTTTAAGAAATAGAATGCAACATATTCATCAAACATTTCTCCACTAACATAATAAGATCACTCATAAATACAAGTTGGTTGTAGATGTAGGCCAATAAATGTTTACCACATATAAAGTATACATCTCGATAAATTAAAGTTGTTGATGTCGTGCATGCTATGTGTAGGTTTCATGGTGGTTAGGGTTTCGGGAATGGGGATGCTAATGAATTTCCTCTAAAAAGGTTCTTCTCATATGCCTCGGTATCTTCTTTGCATATCTTGAGTGTCCAAAAAAGTTTAATCTCACACCTTCAATGAAAACTTTGTTGAAGAGGAACGTTGCAGATTTTGCTGCTCTATTTAGGGCAAACTCAAAGTACCTGCAAAATCAAGCACTTGTCCTAGTTCTTTGCCTGGTGGGGACCCATCAAGTGGAAGTACATCAGGGTTTGAAAGTGGACTTGGGCAGTCTGATGAATCTCAGAATCTGAAAAAACAAGAAGTGGTTAACTCCTTAAGTAAGTTTCGCGATTTGAATCTTGCTGAGAATTTGGAGCAGGTCCATGGCCTGACAGACTAGACGAATTCTGAATTTGATCCATCAAATAAAGGATTTAGAAAGACAGGTGGAGGAGCAAAAATATTGGGCCCACTAGAAGGCAATGCAAGCTGCAAGGAAGCATAGTAATGACTTAACGGAGCTTAAGATGTTGAGGATGGAAAAGGAGAAGATTCAAATACTAAAGAAGGGTAAGCAGGTCATCGATACACTACCACGAAAAGGCTCACACATATGGAGACTGCTCTAGACTGCTCTACGGGAGCAAGCGGCCAAATTGACCGTGCCAACCTGGCAGTGAAGCTTGAGAATGAAGATGCTAAAATCAGGAAGGAGATGAAGGCCTGCAAGTTAAGCTCACCAGAATCTGCAATACCTGCTTGGAGGTTGTAAAGGAGGACAAACAGTGCCTAAAGAAGCTTGGAGCTTGGGAAAAACAGAAAAACAAGCTGCAGAAGGTTATTGCTCCAGAGAAGCAGAAGATCTCAGATTTTCAGCAGCAGCAGCTGTTCGAGACTGAGAATGCAGAAATTAGGGCAGAAAAAAAGGTTTGTAATCGATGTCATAATCTCCTGGCAGTCCCTGCAGGTTTGGGGTTTAAAACAAGTTTTGCAAGATGAAATCACCCAATCTTTTATCTCCATCCAGCTTCATCATCATGATTTAATCAATTTTGTATTTAACAGTTGTGAAGGAGCAAAGAACAAATAGGATTCCTGATGACCTGCAGAAGTTCAGCCCAACTCATTGTGTAGCTTCATTGGGACTTCAAAAATCATCTTAAATGTTTGTAACATATAAACTGCGAAATTTTTCAATGAAGGATGAGTCGACTATGATTTGACATGAAACTACTTAAATTTCTAAATTCTCTAAATGCAACATATAAGTCCTCTTTCTTTATCAACATGTAAATCAGAGAGAAATTTATAAATAAGATCCAATATAAAGCTTAATTAAATAAAGTATCTTAGGTAATTTGGGTGTGCAATGTCTATTCTTACTACTCAGATATCACATGATGAACCCAGCAGATGAACGTTTTCACTAAGCACCTCTGTATAAATCATGTCAAACAGAAAGAAAATGTTTGAAACCCAAAAATGCTAACAAAGATTACCACTGATGATGAACACACACACAAATACTACATCCCTTGGATTTAAAAGGTGCATTATGATATTAGAAAGACAAAAAAATAGCCCAATTTCTCAAAAAGTGATGCAAATACTGTGAACTTTCTATTTAAGCTATAAGAAGGCAATACAAGTAAACAGAAAATAATAAAGCGAAGAAAGTGCATACCTCAGCTTCCTTTTGAGTTGCCTCAACCTCAAACAGCTGTTGCTGCAGATCCGAGATCTTCTGCTTCTATGCAGCAATATCCTCTTGCAGCTTGTTTTTCTGTTTTTCCCAAGCTCACAGCTTCTTTAGGAACTTCTTCTCCCTCTTTACAACCTCCCTCTTTACAACCTCCAAGCAGGTTGTTGAAGATTCTGATGACATAACTTGCAAGTCTTCATATGTATTCGGCCTCGGAACGTGATCAATTTTTCATAGGCCAAATAGGGGGGACATCGGGTAGGAGAAATGGAGGTTTGGGCTCTAGAAGGGTTTGGGGTTGCTCATATTTTACAAGAGATGCTTTGTCGTTACAGAGCACAGGACAACAATGAGACGACTGCCGGAAAAAGATGTTGCCATGAAAGAGGTATTAAGTTGGGTGTGGAAAGCACTAGTTGTTAGTTGACTTCTCGACCAAAGAAAAGAAGAAGTCAAGCTGAATAGGGTATCCAATATCTTAAGTACAAAAGGTAAGACCTAAAAATAGAAATGAGCTTAGCACAACACGCGATAGAAACCTAATCCTAAAAGGAGAAAACCCATCACTGAACAATCATAGGAATAGAAGAAATGGGTTCAGACCAAGTGACATAACTCTCTATGAGTTGGGCTACATAAAAGATCCTATTTTTAGGAAGCAACCTCTCCCCTTCCCGGATAGCATCTTAGATCGCAGCACGTATAAGTCTCAAGTCATGGGAAACGATAACACAAGCTAAGCCGCTTCCAGTGAAAGCAGTAGTGAGGTAGCTCAATAAACCTAGCAAACATCGGTTAGATAAGTAGGGCAGGCTGCTCAGGGGATTCTTTGTCGATAGAAGGCATTCGCGAGTCAAAGTAGTGGCTGCGGCGCGTTGAGGCACTTCTTCGACGGTCCCCGTACGCCCGGCCTGCCGGCCCGCTAGGGTGAAATCTGCAGGGGTCATGCAAATACATAGGCCCCTTCGGATGGGCCTTGCTTGGTCAGGACTAAGTCAACCACAATCAACCTTTAAAGATTTCAATGGCCGGGAACTGTGATATTTCAGTATTTTCATTCTCAAGCTTTTCCACTGCCAGGTTTGCACGGTCAACTTGGCCACTTGCTCCACGTAGAGCAGTCTCCATATGTGAGCCTTTTATGGTAGTGTATCGATGGCCCTTCTAACCCTTCTTTAGTCTTTGTGTCTCCTCCTTTTCCATCTGCAACATCTTAAGCTTAGTTAAGTCATTAGTGAGCTTTCTTGCAGCTTGCATTGCCTTTTGGTGGACCCAATCTCTTTGTTCTTTCACCTGCTTTGTAAATCCTTTATCTGATGGATACCGAATTCTCAGCAAGATTCAAATCACGGAACTTACTTTCACAATTAACCACTTCTTGGTTTTTCAGATTCTGAGATTCAACATACTGACCAAGTCTACTTTCAGACTCTGATGTACTTTCACTTGACGGTTCCCCACCAGGCAAAGAACTAGGACAAGTTTGTGATTGATTCTACAGGTACTTTGAGTTTGACCTAAATCCAGCAGCAAATGCCGCGACGTTCCTCTTCAACAAAGTTTTCATTGAAGGTAGATTAAACCTCTTTGGACACTCAATCTCCATTTGCAAAGAAGATTCCGAGGCATATGAAAAGAAGTGAAAACTCATTAGCACCCCCATTCCAGAAACCCCAACCACCGTGAAACCTACACATAGCAGGCATAACGCCAAGAGGACTAGAGTCATCACCATTTCTTTAGCAAGATTTGTTCTAACTGTACCTCTGTACAGTAACCTCATCCACTATCATCACTCAAACCTATTTGATAATTTAAAGGCCTAAGACCAGATTGAGATATAACATTAGTATCTAAAGAATTAAAATTGGTGGTATGGGTATGATCAGTTTCAGTTTTTATGGATCGATGGACTACTTTGTTCTTTTCTTTCATTTTGGGAATTTCGCAACGCTGGAATTTCTGAAGAGTCTCAATTCTTGAAGAATTTTAGATGAATTTAGACTTACAGCTTTGTGATTATTGCCGCTTCAGGATTGCAAAATGGAAGTGATGATGCATGGTTATATACTTGTCCAGAGATAGTGATGGGCTGGATTCTTGAAATCCCTAATTTAGTGGAGTGTGTTTATTTTGCCCTCTAAATATCATTTTTAATTCCTTAAATTTGCTAAATTGGACTACTTTGATTCAACTAAGGATGTCCAACGGGGCGGATCGCACCGGTCCTGCCCCGACCCCGCCCTGCCCCGGTCCCGCCTTATGTCCCGATCCCTTCCCTTTGCACAAAATAGACGTTGCACAACGGTCATTTTATATTTTGATAGTTGTGCATCGGTCAATTTTGGTCTCCCTCTACCCCTTAATATTTATTTTTAACCCCTAAGTTATTATATTTACACTTTAACTCAATTTTTCTAACTATAAATACATCATTTTCTCTTCATCTTTCTCACAAATCTTACTATAATCTCTCAATCTATGTCTCTACAAGTCTACATTGTCTAATAAATATTCAATTTTATTTTTTATTCATTTGGGAGTGAAGTTGGCAACTAGCTTGAGGATCATCCATCGAGCAAAATTACAATTTTCAACCTCTCGATTACACGTCGACGTTTGGTAAATTCGCTTCTTCATTAAATTATTATTGTTTCTTTATTTTAATTAGCGTTTTATTATCTTTAACTATTTATTAGCATAATTAAAATGAAAGGATTAAGAGGTATGTTGGGTAAGGCTAAGTGTCAAGCTTCTTCTAGTATGGGTAACAAGGGCAGTGATACTTCTTCTAGTCATCTTATTTATTCTAGACCTAGACAGAACGATTTCGTAGATACTGATTTTTTTCCTGAAGTACCATTAGATTTAGACGATGAGATATTTTCTGAAACTCAACAAGACTTTAGTTTAAAAGATAATCTAGATGACACACCGACTAATGTAGATGACACACCGACTAGTGACACGCCTCAAACTGGAACGCCTCATATTCCCCCTAGTATGAGACGAGGCTCAACACAATGAAAATTAAAATCAGATGCATGAATTTTTTTATAGGGACCAAGAGAATGAAGTAGTTAGATGTCATATTTGTAAAAATATTTATAAATTTTAAAAGGGACAAGGTCAGGGTGAGCACACATCTAGGTGGGATGAATACGAGGCTATAAAGTCAGGTGCATCAATGCGCTCTCACTCGGGACAAGGTTCACGTAGTGTTCATGTCCCGAACCAAGTACAGGGTCAAATTAACCCTATGACTGGGGGAATTATAGGCCCTAAATACGATAAACATAGAGATAGAGAAACATTATCAAAATTAGTTGCGGTGGAGGGTTTGCCTTTTTCATTTCCTTCCCCTCCTGATTTTATTCATTACATTAGATAAATGTATAATCATGTTTTTAACGGTTTTCCTAGATCAACTATTAGGAGAGATGTTTTTAAATTTACACACGAATATCAACAGTATTTACGTTATTCATTATATCATTTTTCTGAAAAAGTATCTCTCACGTCTGATATATCGTAGTACTAACTGACATGAATATTTAACGGTAATATGTCATTGGATAGATTATAAATAGATTGTGCGAAAACGTATTTTAACGTATAGATATATAGATAGTATGCACTGATAATTTTATTTCAGAAAATATTTATTCAGTTTGCGATTATTATAGCATAACTAATCAAATCATGACTATTACATTAGATAACATTTCTTCTAATAATTCTGCTATTAGATTTAAAAAAAATATTTTTAACTCCATCTTTTTCAAATCATTTTCAATAAAATGTGCATGTCATGTTTATAACTTAGTTGTAAAGAATAATGGTCTATTATTTTTTCATGACATTCTTGATAAAATATAATTTGCTATAAACTATATTTTTTAAAAGTAATAGAATACAACAAATAAAAGAATATAAAAAACTTGTCACGATTGCGAATTACCTTATAAAAAACTTCCCAAAGAAGTAGCCATTAAGTGAAATTCTTTATACGAGCAACTACTTGTTGCTTATGATTATAGAAAATCTATAACTTTATTTTTTAACGCCCATAATCGAAATTCTACTGATATGATTGTAGATTCCGATTGGGATTCAATTTCAGAACTTATTGTATTTTTAGAAGAAAAAAACCAAGCTACTAAAGAATTTTCCGGTATTTATTATCCTACTATTTCATCAATGTTATTTTATATAGCTCTAAGTTTTTTATTACTTAGTGAATATATGAAAAAAACAGTTTATAAGACGCCTATTAAAAAAATATCAAAATGAAAAAATATTTATTCATATTCCCCCAATTTATATTATTAGTGTTGTATTAAATCTGACTATTAAAATAGACGATTGTACAACACTTATTGAAACTATTTATGATTGTATAGCAGCACTACCACCTTCAACACCCAAAAATCCAAATGACTCACCACCTATTGAACAAACTAAAGAACAAGTGTTGTCTAACATACGAGATGAATGTAAAAAAAGTATATAGGCATTACCAAGCGTCATCAACAGCGTCTGAAAGGGCAAAGCCTCATTTTTTTAAAAACCAACACCTCATTTTTTATAAAGGGCAACAGCGGAACTAAACAACAGCGTCTGAAAGACACCTCATTTTTTTTAAAATCAATGAACATGCAAGGGCAAAGCCGACAAGGCCGCCATATAATATACATAATCAACAGACACTATATTGTACACGAGTCCAATCCCACATATGAATACAGACCTTTAAGAGTTTTACTGAAATATGACGGGACAAGGCCCCGCCGTACCCATAACTGTACAAAAGCCTGTACTGAAGGATCTATACCAAAATGATAAACTCCTGAACAGATGGAGCTATCCAAAACTACGGCAGGTCCTACACCTGCAAATCACCAAACTGCGTACCTAAACCTGCGGCATGAACGCAGCCCCCCGAAGGAGGTCACTACGAAGAATGTACCAAGTATGTGGCGAAAATATCAGAATGAAATCATAACAGTCTATACAAAACAGGAGACATGTATGATAGCCAAACTATAGTACACAATACATAAGCAGTCATATCAAGTCAGGGACGCATGCCCTCAAAGTCACTACTCAAATATAACTATGGGTCTCACGCCCATAATATCAAACATGCCCATGGAATCCTTCCCCACTGTCGGCAGTCCATGATATAATGTAACACCAATAAGCATACATGAACACCAAGTCCCACCTGTGTCCTAAAAAGCAGACGCGGGCAGTAGAAGCGAACCAGATTCATCTGCGTCATAAAACTAACCGGCAAGTCAAAGCCAACTACGGATCGACTGCGTCAACAATCGATCGGGCAAGTACGAAAGCTAACTACCAGATCCAGCCTGTCGTCACGATATATGACCCGGGCAAGTGCGAAAATTATCTACCGGAGCCTACCGTACCAAACTGTGTAATAGAACTGACGGGGGCAAGTACGAAAGCTATCTACCAGTCCATCCTACGACATTCGCTGACCGGGGCAAGTACGAAAGCTCTCTACCAGACCATCCTGCGTCACTAAATCTCATGGAGGGCTAATCCATGGAATAACAATATCACACATGGTCGCATGCCTCGGAATCCCACATCGTATAAGCATGACCATAGGGTAATACAAACAAATCCGGGAATCTAACCCGCCTCCTGGTCACATGCCCCGGAATACCACATCGTGTAAGCATGTCCAAGGAGTAATACAAATAATCCGGAAATCTAACCCGCATTCTGGTCGCATGCCCCGGAATCTCACATCGTATAAGCATGTCCAAGTATCAATCATAATGGAAGCATACCCGTGGAATCCCACATCACCGTCGGTACGTCCAAGTAAACTTACAACAAGACAGCCGACCGTCCAACCGAGAGTCGCGGCAGCGTAAAAATATAATACTTGCACTCAAAGGCTATCACCAACACACATAGGCAAGTTCATAAAATCTTTAGGCTTTCATTTTATAAACTCAAGGCACTTACGTTTTATATAAAAATCCGAGATTTTAACCCTAAGTACTACGTACTTCCATTCTTTTCAAAAGACTCATTTTTATATAAAACCCCAAGATACTAACACCCGTAGTATCAAGGCATGTCTATTTTTCAAACTAAGTTACTACATCTTTAGAAATTCATTTCAAGACTTGAAATGAAGTAACTTCTAATTTTACAACCTAGGCAACTCGTACCTATCAATCAAAATAGAAAACTTTCTTAACCTTCCATAAAGACGTTATAACCAACTTCCCATAAAGTCGTTATAACCCTTTATGGTTTTTAGACAAATTCATTCTTTTTATAACCAAGAGACTTATACTTTTAAAATCAAGTATCACATACTTTCAAATCAAGTTTCTTAACTTTCAAAATACTTCAAGTCTCTTAATCTTTAGAAATCAAGTTTCTTCTACTTTCAAAATACTTCAAGTCTCTTAATCTTTAGAAATCAAGTTTCTTCTACTTTCAAATCTCAAGTAACTCACACCTTTAAAACAAGTCACTTATCTTATATCATGTCATTTCTCCTCTTTTAAATCAATTAAGTAAATCACTCATTTGACTCCCCTAAAGCCGTTATAACAACCTTTAGGTTTTGAAACTAAGGCACTATCCAAAAGATTTGGAAACTACTTCCTTTTCAAGACTCTATGTACTTCAAGTAAAATACTTTCACTTTTGAAAATCCAAACTTCATCAAGGTAATGGATTATAACAACTTTCAATTTAAATATCCAAAGTACATCAAGGAAGTATATATAACAACTTCTATATTAGGCAATCCAAGTACAAACAAGGAAGTATATAGAACAACTTCTATATTAGGCAATCCAAGTACAAACAAGGAAGTATATAGAACAACTTCTATATTAGGCAATCCAAGTACAAACAAGGAGTGGATCATTTAAGGAGTAGGATTTACTTACTTTATCATAAGGAATCATGCTAGAAGAAAAGGAGATAGATCACATACCTTTTCGGCTTAATCCACAAGCTAAGTCGAATACGCCGCACGTAGAATTGTCAACCTATAATGGCCACAACACGACTATCAACTTCTAGTTTCTAACGTAGAATAATACTAAGTATACGGTCTCTTATTCTACGGAAAATTGGGCAGCACCTCATTTGTTTCTACATACTTTTACACCTTTTTCAAGGCCCGATAATCAATAACCAACATGCCACATTTAAGGCTCAATACATCAACCAATCAAAGGGGATTACACGCCTTATAATACGTGTAAAATTATGCCCCAATCCAAAGTCTTTTGCCCCAACTAGTCTACATAGGTAAATGACCATAATAACCTTGTCTAATTTTGTCCAAGACCATATGGGGGGGGGGGGGGGTGCCACATGTCTCCATCCCATTCGTCCATAAAATTTTGTAACCCTCGTGGGCCCCACAAAACGTAAAATTCCTCGGGTGGGCCCTACGTGCTTAAATCCGTAAAAATAAATTTCCATAATGTTAATAAATTCCATACCCTTCAAATAATGCATTTTGAGAATCTAATTCTCATCAACGAACATTTTTCCTTTCCGGCGTTCGGAAGATTTTCCGTCGCAAAAACAATTCTTCCTTTCGTACCATATTTCAAGTCTTGCGTTCTCGCGTCCATTTTCTTATACATGTCCTGGACTTACGGGGTGTAACAATAATCACCGGGCAATCCTTATATACCCGCTCGGCTACCACCGAATCACCCACTGGCGTAGCTACCTCAAACGGTTCTATCGACACATGTTCTATTCCTATTCTACCAGCAATAAGAGGAGATATATAGGACAAGGTAGAACCCGGATCTATCAAAGCATAAACGTCACAGCATAAAATCAATAGTATACCTGTGACGACATCCGGCGAAGTCTCCTGATCCTGTCGACTGGCTAAGGCATAGATGCGGTTCGGAGGACCGCTAGAACTAGGACCTCTGCCACGACCTCTGCCGCGGCCTTCTGACCCGTAAACACCCTGCCCTCCGGGGTGCATGACCACAGAAGATGATGACCCGGCAGCTGACCCTGTAGGCTGAGCCATACTACCCGTGCCGCCTCTGGTCGGACAATCCCTCTTCAAATGGCCCTGCTGGCCGCAAGAGAAATAGGCTCCCGAAATAATATGACACTCCCCACGATGGGACCTGCCGTATCGACCACACCGAGGTAAAGATGGCCTCATCTGGCTAGTACCCCTGTTCCCCTGGAAACCCGAAGCCCTGGAGCCTTGATCTGCTCCCGAATAACCAGGCTGATCAAACTGTCTGCCAGAATACTGGAGAGGAGTACTCTGTGCTGGCTGAGACGCAGACCTAGCCTGATGTTGAGGCTGTCCGCCTCGAAAGTTACTCGAAAACCCTACCGTCCTGGCCCTCTTATACTGGCCTCCGTCTGGCTGACTCTCTCTTTGTCTGTCTTCCACTCCCTGTGCGTATGCCTGGATCCTGGAAATATCCATACCTGGCTGAATAGCCACTGCCATGCATCCATCAACCAAGTAGCGGTCTAGCCCTATCATGTAGATGTGAACTTTATCCGCCATGTCAGCCACAATCGCAGGGGCATACCTAGCCATTGAGTCGAATTCTAGGCTATACTCTCTGATGGTCCTGCCACCCTGCCACAAAAAGTGATCTAGGAAGGCAAGAAGTGATCTAGGAAGGCCTCCGTGAACTCGTCCCAAATGGCTGGAGGAGCACCCTTGCCTCTGGATAGTTCCCACGACTCAAACCAGTTCACTGCAACATTGCGTAACCGGTAAGAAGGTAGTACAACTGACTCGGCCTCCGAGGCCTTAATCACCCGCATAGTCTGTTGCATCTGCCGAATGAACTCCTGAGGATCATCCTCAGGTCTCGACCCATAGAACTCTGGCGGATTGCAACCCACAAAATCTCAAACCCTCAAACTGTCTGCTCTAGGGTTCGCTATAGGCTCCTATCTGTGCTACCCTGCCACTATCTAGGCCAGTAAGCGGACTGCATCTCCGTAGTCCTTATCCTCTGCCCCTGACTGAGGAACTGGAGGCTCAGATATCGGAACCTTTGGGGCTGCAACTACTCTAAGCTCCTCTGGTACTATCGGTGTAACCGAACTCGCCGACTGGGCCACAACCTCTGGCATAGTCTGGGCATGAGCCCTAGTGAGTCTCTGCGTCCTACTAGAAGCTCCTACTGCTGACTTGCCCTTCTGGGCTGCTGTTGCCTTCTGTGGAGGCATAACTGATACACAAGATTATGTCAGAGAGAGATCAACCTAATAACACAGCTCTACTGCACGATCTCAGAATTAGAAGAATGGAAACCAATCCTAAATATCCTGTAGCCTCCTGATTATAGATGTGGTGCACAACACACCGATAATCAAGACTCTATTAGACACGGTCTGTAGACACTTTCCGAGTACTAACTGCTCTGATACCACTTTTGTCACGACCTGACCCCGGGCCCGCGACTGGTGCCCTACGTGGGCACCCTTACAGGTATACATCAGAGATAACCAACAGAATATAAATAAAGCTCATAGACATGCAGTAATGTGAAATAAGAACCAGGCTAGCCGATAAGGCCACCTTTCTGTATATATATATACACATAAACAAAAGAGCTACATCTATTACAAGTCCAACCCACATACATGACTACATACCTCTAAGAGTTTGGACCCTATATCAATGACGGGACAGGGCCCCGCCATACCCCTGAATGTACATAAATCTACAACAACAGGGATCCGTACCAAAAGATAAGCCTCCGGAGTAATGGAGCTTCCCAAAAGCTAAACAGTGATCCTAATAGTGAGGATCAGCAACTCGCTACTCTACCATGAGCATTTAACGTTATACCCGTATTTCGAGTATGTACGTGGAGACGACGCATTTAAAGTTTGAGACTTAAAGTTTGGCTTAGGTTCGAAATTTGTGCACAACACCCGGTTAGAGTCGTTTTTCGACGAAACATTTTACAAAGCTTGCGAAGGGTAAATTCCGGCTATGTCCTTTTTAATTTTTGCGGATTTTTCCGAGAGACGAAATGTTTTTGACCAACGAGAGGGTGACACTTGTCACCCTCAAGTGGACGGTAAAGTGAGGCTCAAGTGGGACAATTTCATGCCTTGTTTTGTGCAATGTTTTGTGCAATGTTTTGTGGCTTGTTTTGTGGAGTAGGGACTAGGCGGCACGTGAGCACATCTGGGCCCTCCACTTGCCCCCCACATGGCTGGATCTGGTCCATTAACCTCCCTATAAATCCCCCCCCTACGCTTGAAGACTTCTTCATCCAAAATCTTCCAAGTCTTGAGTCCTCTCCCTCCCTTTCGAGTGTAGTTCTCGTCCTAGCCTCTCCTCCCCTTGTGAGGCCTTGTGGCGAGAGCCTCCCCTCCTCCTAGTGGCCTTTGGCGAGAGGTCCCCAGCCTAGTTGTTTCAGTATTATATACCCCCTTTTGTGGTATTTAAATAGTATCAAAGTATTGTTATAATGACCAAAATACCTTAGCCTTTACCTTGTAGTATTTCAAAAGTTACCTCTATACGTAGAGCAGAAAATACTACCTTTTGTCCTTTTAGTCTCAAACCGAAACCCTAAGGAAATCTTCATTGTTGGTTGAAGTATTTAAGTAGAAGTTGGTTAGAACTTCTGGGTTATTTGGAGCGGATTGGGCGCACGGAGTTGGAGCTAAACCTTGCTCAGATCGACTTTTATCTCGGATAATTTTGGGCTTATCGAGGTAAATAATCTTGTCCCTTATTGTAATTGGAAATTACATGTTGTAGGATTATATAGTTGAAGTATACTATATATAGAACTGAACATAGCTTTATGCAATGTCTTTTGACTTAAGCTGAATATAAAAAGAGAATCAATCAGAATTACATAGATCAGACATAAGAAACTTGTGGTATTATCAGATAGTAGAATTGTATACGTCCTTAGGCGTATAACCCCCGGTTGGCTTGGTAGCCGCCTCGATAGAGGAGATTTCTGCGCCATGCGGGAGTCTGCCGAATTTTACGTAGAATATGGAACCGTGCGGTTAGAAGTTAATAGGCGTTTGTGGCCTTATAGGTGGAAATCGCGAGTAGCGTATTCTACTTGAAGAGTGGAAACGGCTAGCCAGGTTACAGTACTGTGGAGCGTTTTGCTTATTGTCGATAATCATCGCGAGGTATGTGAACCTCTTCCTATCCTTCTAGCATGATGCTTTGTAAACTATGTAGTACGGTAGACGTACATGTGCTAAATGAGTTGGTTGGTTTAAAACATAGGGTGTTATAATAGCTTTATGGGAAGTTAGTTATAACGACTCTATGTAGGTAAAATATTGGTTTATTGATTGTAGAAGTTAAGAGACTTGATCTTGAAAGATAAGAGACTTAACTTGTTTTACTTGGTAATTAACATTTTGTTAAAAGTATTGTGAAACCTCATTCGCGAGTAATGAGTACTTGGGTTTAAAAAAAAAAGAATAATGTTTTATTGATTTCGGAAATGAGAATAAGTGTCGAACAAACCACAGCAGCGCTAATAAAGGAAAGTGTATTGACAAATAACAAATTTGTCACGACCCGAATCCCGGGCCCGTGACTGGTGCCTTACCCCGGGCACCCTAGTGATACAACATCAGAGAAAACCAGCGGAAAATAAAACACGAGTCATGAAACAAGATATATAATAAGTAAACAAAGCAGTTGCCTTGGTATATACATAAAACCCAACGATTAACCTTTTTACAAACCACGCCCACAAAGGCTACTGCACTTAAGATTTACAACAACTATGACGGACAGGCCCCGCCATACCCCTGAACGTATAAGCATCGACAGACTCAGGGTAACCTACCAAAAGATAAGCCTCCAAGGAACGGAGCTTCAATACGCTGAAAGGTGATCCTAAAGCGGGATCGGCAATGATGTACCTTTTACTGCGGCGTGAACGCACCCAAGGAGGTCGATAACAGTACCAAGTATGTGAAAGCAGAAATATCAGAAATGAAATCATAATAGTCTATAAAAGCGAGAGACATGTATGATAACCAAACTACGATTCACAACATAGAAGCGATCATGTCAAGTCGTGACTCACGCCTAAAAGTCATCCTCATGCCCGTGGAACTCCTTCCTCACCGCCGCGGTTTAGGTACAAATCATGTGATACGTATAACGTGTCTCGCCCATCTTATGGACCCAATATAGAAAATGGTGGAATACATTCTGCTCATCCTATGAACCGAGTCGAGTGGAATACATTCGGATGAACCGTAGTCAAGTGAAATACATTCCGGATGAACCGGTCCTCAAGTGAAATACATTCCGGATGAACCGGTCCTCAAGTGAAATACATTCGGATGAACCGGTCCTCAAGTGAAATACATTCGGATGAGCCGAATCAAGTGATATACATTCCGGATGACCGGTAGTCAAGTGATATACATTCCGGATGAGCCGTAGTCGAGTAGAACACGACTTACACAACAATGCTACCACACGTAACATGGTCAAGTTTCATAAAAACAAGTATAAGCAACTTACACACGACTCAAGGTACTTTCAAATTATATCAAAGACCGGATTTTAACATTAAAGTAATACGTCCTTAAATTCCTTTTAAGATCCATTTCTTTTACAAAAGTCACCCGATACCAGTAGTATAAGATTTGAGTGACTAACATTGTTAAGTAAACCAAAATGCTTTCCTTTGTAAAATCAAGTGACAACCTTATTTTCCAAACGTTCAAGTTGCCTAATTTCGAATGCTCAAGTTTCTCATTTTAGAAAAAGGTTTCGTAGTTCATAGTTTTAAATCCTTTAAAACATAATTCTCCTTTAAACGTTTTGAGAAACCTATGTCTTATAAGTAAGTAGGTATTCTTTGTTTATAATCAATCTTATTAAGCAGCCATGATCTAGGAAATGTAATATCATTTTGTCTCATCTTAGCTTCTATGCAGATGGAGGTTTCTACTGGTTTTAATAATACTTCTTTAGTCAATACATTTTCCTTTTATTAACGCTGCAGTGGTTTGTCGATACACATTCGATTCAAATCAAGAAAACATTCTTAAGCCGTTATACCTAACTTCCCATAAAGCTAGTATAACTCTTAAGCTTTCAAAACCCAAGTAATACTCATTCTTTCAAAACGATTCATAGATCTTTTGAAATGCTTCAAGTTCTTTATTAACACATATCAAGCCAGTTATTATTCAAATCAGTTACCTTTTTTAAAACCCACAAAGTATGTGCTTATCCACATAAAGCTATTATAACCAACTTCCCATAAAACTGTTATAACACTTTATGTTTTAAATCAATCAAATACATTTAGCACATGACGCTCACCGTACTACATAGTTCACACATATCATGCTAGAAGAGATAGGAAGAGGTCCACATACCTCGCGACGATTGTCGACTAATAGCAAAACGCTCCAAGTACCTCAAACCGCCGGCTACTCCTTAAGCCAAGTGGATCACTCCACACGTAGTACTACAACCTATAGAGGCCACAAAGCGCCTATTAATACCTTTAGATCCCGACGTAGAATATTCTACAGAAAATTCGGCGACTCTCCCCGCAATGACAGAAATCTCCTCCTCTATCGAGGCCGGCTACCAAGCCAACCAGGGGGGGGGGGGGGGTTAAAAAGTCTGACCGGACGTGTAAAATTGTACTACAAAGCAATGCTACACAAGTCTCATCAGTAATACCCTATGTAATTACAGATTTCTCTTATTTAAATTCAGGCTTAAGTCGCAAGACATTGCCGTAAGTATTATTCAGGCTTAAGTCAAAAGACATTGCCGCACAATTATAATGTTCAGTTCTATATATAGTATACTTCAACTATATATTCCACAACATGTAATTTCCAATTACAACAGAAGGTCAAGAATGTTTACCTCGATAAGCCCAAAATTATCCGAGTTTATATGTCGTTCCTGAACAAGGTTTAGCTCCTACTCCGTGCGCTCCAAAACGCTCCAAGAAACCCTTAGAAGTGTCTACACAACTTCTACTTAATACTTCAACTACGGGTGAAGATTTTTCCTTAGGGTTTCGTTTAATGGCTAAAGGAAAGTATAATAGTATTTTCCGGGCTTCGTATAAGTATAACCTTGGAAAGTACAACAAGGTATTTGGGCTAAAGTATTTTGGACATTATAACAATACTAGGAGAGTATTTCTACCACAAAGGGGGGGTATTATACGAAAACAACTAGGCTAGGGGTACCCACTGGCTAGCACCACTAGGAGGGGATACTTTCGCCGAGGGCCTTCTCAAAGGGGAGGTGTGGCGGACGACTACTACAAGGAGAGGGGAGGGAGATTTCAAGACTTAGGCACATTTTTGGATGAAGAACTCTTCAAGCTTAGGGGGGTATTTATAGGTCAAGCCATGGCCAACCAATGGCCAAGATGAAGACAAGTGTGGTGCAAGTGTAGGGTTAGATTTCCACCATGTGTACCTTATCCATCTACCACACAACTTGCACAAAAATATCCTACCAACTAAAGCCCTTTTCGTCCACCATTGCCGCCCATTTGTTCCATTGTGTGGGTGACACATGTCACCCTCCCGTTGGTCCAAATTTTTTCGTCTCTCGCAAAAATCCGAAAAAATTATAAATCACATCGCCGTAATTTTCCCAACAAAAGCTGTGTAAACTTTTCGTCCAAAAACGACTCTAATCGGGTGTTGTGTACAAATTTCGAAACTTGCCTAACTTAAGGCTCAAATTTTCTACGTACGTCCTCACGTACATACTCAAAATACGGTATAACATTCTTCCCCTTAGAAACATTCGTCCGAATGTTCCTTCTCAAGTCTCAACACAAACATGCGCCAAAGATAGTCTTCACCGCTATACGACGAACACAATCATGCCACACCGCCATGAAATAACAAATGCACAAAATACGAAATCCCAAGTCCACGAGGAATCACCGTTATCACAAAAGAAACGATCACACTCGTTCACTTCTCCCTACCTCGTGCACTGTTCAACACTCGAACTCTTCCCGATCACGCACCACACTTCATCAACGCTTCGCTTTCCAACCTCGAGTCACTACCTCCAAACTTGGTCATCTTACTAACCTCGATTTCTAAGGCCACTCTCGCCTTCACGAACTGATTCGGTCGAACGTATCCACGAACTCATAAGATGGTCATCTAAACTTGGGCCTAGCACCCTTGTGACCCTGCCACCTGGCGGGACCACCCAGAGCTGACCTTTCCTCGAAACGGGACGCGGGTTGGCCCGCAACATGGCCCCAACCCGACCCACTATCGCGCCAACTCTTGCTCCTCGACACGGAACAATCTTGCTAAAACACATCATGAAAGCTACCACTTTCATTTACCCAACCCAGGGACTTATCACACAATACATTCTAGGCATAAAATGCACTCTGACAAGGATCACTCGCAAAAATCTTGTACTCAAGACGGCCTTACATCTAAGGTCTCAACTATAATATTCTAAGGTTCATCATTTTCTCACCCCCAGGCTTACCCTTTCACTAAGCATGTTTCTAAATCACATTTTAGCACCAAGCTATCCGAACATAACACTTAACACATTATCATAACAAACAAAACTCTAGATGGTTAGGATATACACGGCTACCGCTCACTCTAATCATAAGTCCACCTGCAGGCGCATGAAAGCGATGAACACGCCATCGATCCAGGTCGCGCTGCCGGTACCTCTCCTATAAGCACGATCTCGTCACATGGCTCGACGGCCGCAGTGAAACAAGCACCGATAAAGACGACATTCCCGGGATGATGTTTGCCACATCGTGCACACCGAGGACATGAATCCCGCCGCTAGCACTCACGTATACCGTGAACGAAGCCACGGAGCTCGACCAGCTCCGAATACTGAACGCCCCAAGATCGGGGGGACCACTCAGTCTTGGTGGAGGTACATAACTAGATCGCTGAGGCGGTCCGCCTCGAAAGTTACCAAAGGACCTGGCTGCTCGCCTCTTCTGCGATCTCGGTCATTCCGTCGACCTCTCCGTGCCTCACATCCTGGTGCATGAGCTTGCATGCGGGCAATGTCCATGCCCCAAGAGCTACACCCGCATAAGCCTCGCCAAGTAATCGTCCACCCGGTGGCGTGGCGGTGTACTCGTCCTCCATATCCGCATTACTCTGGAACATACCGAGCTAATGAGTCGAACTCCACATTGTACTCTCTAACCGCCCGCCCGCCCCGCTCAACGCGTCAAAAATCTGTTTCCGAGCCCTCTCATCTCGCGAGGCAAGAAATGTGCAAGAAATGCCTCGAGAACTTCGTCCCAAATCACTGGAAGTGCATGCTCTTCCCGGGACAGCTCACGAATCAAACGATCAATCGCAGATCACGCGGTGATGCGAACCCAATACCACCGACTCGCTGCGAGGCTCGATCACTCATGATCCAGTGTGCTGTCGGATAAACTCCCGAGGGTCGCCCTCGCTCTCGATCCATAGAACACGGAGGCTACAACTCGTGAAGTCACGTAGCCTCAAACCGCTCGGGGTGTACTACGGTGCTACTGGGCTGGAATCGCTGCATCCACTATCCTCATATCTCGCCACGACCGCCGATCGGGCCATCTCCTTGTACCCGTCTCATCGGCTCCAGCTGGGACCGAGGCTCGTGCATCAGTAGTCTCGGCAGCCATCGCTGCGCTCTAAACTCTTGGTCTTGGCGTCGCGAAACCCACCGTCGAATCGTCTCATCGACCGGGTTCGCGCTCGCATTTCTCTCAGTATCTCACTAACCTCCTCGATCGCTTGCCCACTGGGCTCGGGTTGCCTTACGCGAGGCATAATCGTAAAGGAAAGGAATACGTCGGAGGGTCCGATTTATCACACTAAGGCACGATCTCGAATGAGAAGGATGGAAACCAATCCTAAATGTCCTGCACCTCACGATTATAGATGTGGTGCACAACACACCGATAATCAAGACTTACTAGACACGGTGCGTAGACACTTTCCGAGGACTAATCGCTCGATACCACTTTTGTCACGACCGAATCCGGCCCGTGGATCGTGCCTACCGGGCACCCTAGTGATACAACATCGAGAAAACCAGGAAAAATAAAACACGAGTCATGAAACAAGATATATAATAAGTAAACAGGCCAACCAAAACAGCTTGCCTTCAAGATATACATAAAAACCCAGCGCTTAACCTTTTTACAAACCACGCCACAACAAAGCATGCACTTAAGATTTACAACAACTATGACGGACGGGGCCGCCATACCCCTGAATGTATAAGCATCTACAGACTCAGGGTAACATACCAAAAGATAAGCCTCCGAAGGAACGGAGCTTTCCAATACGCTGAAAGGTGATCCTAAAAGCGGGGATCGACAATGATGTACCTTTTACTCATGCGGATGAACGCACTTCAAGGAGGTCGATAACAGTACCAAGTATGTGAAATCAGAAATACTGTAAATGAAATCATAATAGTCTATATAAAGCAGGAGACATGTATGATAACCAAACTACAGTTCACAACATAGAAGCAGTCATGTCAAGTCAGGGACTCACGCCCTAAAAGTCATCCCTCATGCCCGTGGAACTCCTTCCTCACTGCCGGCAGTTTAGGTACAAATCATGTGATACGTATAACAGGTCTCGGCCCATCTTATGGACCCAATATAGAAAATGGTGGAATACATTCCCGGTTCATCCCATGAACCGGTAGTCGAGTGGAATACATTCCCGGATGAACCGGTAGTCAAGTGAAATACATTCCCGGATGAACCGGTCCTCAAGTGAAATACATTCCCGGATGAACCGGTCCTCAAGTGAAATACATTCCCGGATGAACCGGTCCTCAAGTGAAATACATTCCCGGATGAGCCAGAATCAAGTGATATACATTCGGATGACCCAGAGTCAAGTGATATACATTCGGATGAACCGTGAGTCGAGTAGAACACGATTTACACAACAAGGCTATCACACGTAACATGGTCAAGTTTCATAACAACAAGTATAAGCAAGTTACACACGACTCAAGGTACTTTCATTTTATATCAAAGTCCGGATTTTAACCTTAAAGTACTACGTCCGTTAAATTCCTTTTAAGATCCATTTCTTTTACAAAAGTCACCCGATACCCGTAGTATAAGATTTGAGTGACTAACATTGTTAAGTAAACCAAAATGCTTTCCTTTGTAAAATCAAGTGACAACCTTATTTTCCAAACGTTCAAGTTGCCTAATTTCAAATGCTCAAGTTTCTCATTTTAGAAAAAGGTTTCGTAGTTCATAGTCTTAAATCCTTTAAAACATAATTCTCCTTTAAACGCTTGAGAAACCTATGTCTTATAAGTGAGTAGGTATTCTTTGTTTATAATCAATCTTATTAAGCGACCATGATCTAGGAAATGTAATATCATTTTGTCTCATCTTAGCTTCTATGCAGATGGAGGTTTCTACTGGTTTTAATAATACTTCTTTAGTCAATACATTTTCCTTTTATTAACGCTGCAGTGGTTTGTCGATACACATTCTGATTTCCGAAATCAGCATAACATTCTTAAGCCGTTATACCTAACTTCCCATAAAGCTAGTATAACTCTTAAGCTTTCAAAACCCAAGTAATACTCATTCTTTCAAAACGATTCATAGATCTTTTGAAATGCTTCAAGTTCTTTATTAACACATATCAAGCCAGTTATTATTCAAATCAGTTACCTTTTTAAAAACCACAAAGTATGTGCTTATCCACATAAAGCTATTATAACCAACTTCCCATAAAGTCGTTATAACACTTTATGTTTTAAATCAATCAAATACATTTAGCACATGTACGTCTACCGTACTACATAGTTCACACATATCATGCTAGAAGAGATAGGAAGAGGTCCACATACCTCGCGACGATTGTCGACTAATAGCAAAACGCTCCAAGTACCTCAAACCGTCGGCTACTCCTTAAGCCAAGTGGATCACTCCACACGTAGTACTACAACCTATAGAGGCCACAAAGCGCCTATTAATACCTTTAGATCCCGACGTAGAATATTCTACAGAAAATTCGGCAAAGACTTCCCCGCACAACAGAAATCTCCTCCTCTATCGAGGCCGCTACCAAGCCAACCGGTGGTTAACACGTCGACCGACGTGTACAATTCTACTACACAAAGAATGCTACACAAGTCTCATCAGAATACATCTATGTAATTACGATTCTCTTATTTAAATTCAGCTTAAGTCGCAAGACATTGCCGTAAGTATTATTCGAGCTTAAGTCAAAAGACATCACGCACAATTATAATGTTCAGTTCTATATATAGTATACTTCAACTATATATTCCACAACACGTCATTTCCAATTACAACAGAAGGACAAGAATGTTTACCTCGATAAGCCCAAAATTATCCGAGTTTATATGTCGTTCTGAACAAGGTTTAGCTCTACTCCGCGGCGCTCCAAACGCTCCAAGAAACCCTTAGAAGTGTCTACACAACTTCTACTTAATACTTCAACTACGGTGAAGATTTTTCCTTAGGGTTTCGTTTAATGGCTAAAGGAAAGTATAATAGTATTTTCCAAGCCAGATAAGTATAACCTTGGAAAGTACAACAAGGTATTTGGGCTAAAGTATTTTGGACATTATAACAATACTAGAGAGTATTTCTACCACAAAGGGGGTATTATACGAAAACAACTAGGCTAGGGGTACCCACGCTAGCACCACTAGGAGGGGATACTTTCGGCCAAGGGCCTTCTCAAAGGGGAGGTGTGGCGGACGACTACTACAAGGAGAGGGAGGAGATTTCAAGACTTAGGCACATTTTGGATGAAGAACTCTTCAAGCTTAGGGGTATTTATAGGTCAAGCCATGGCCAACCAATGGCCAAGATGAAGACAAGTGTGGTGCAAGTGTAGGGTTAGATTTCCACCATGTGTACCTTATCCATCTACCACACAACTTGCACAAAAATATCCTACCAACTAAAGCCCTCTTTTTCGTCCACCATTGCCGCCCCATTTGTTCCAATGTGAGGGTGACACATGTCACCCTCCCGTTGGTCCACAATGTTTCGTCTCTCGGAAAAATCCGCAAAAATTATAAATGACATAGCCGGAATTTTCCCAACAAAAGCTGTGGAAACGTTTCGTCGAAAAACGACTCTAATCGGGTGTTGTGTACAAATTTCGAAACTTGCCTAACTTAAGGCTCAAATTTTCTACGTACGTCCTCACGTACATACTCTGAAAATACGGGGTATAACAAAATTGTTATTAAAACAAGTAGAAACCTCCATCTGCATAGAAGCTAAGATAAGACAAAATTGTATTACATTTCCTAGATCATGACTGCTGTAACATGATTGTGGTAAACAAGAATAAACGGCTCACGTACAAGACATATGTTACTCAATTGTTTTAAAAGAGATTAAGACTATGAGTTATGAAACCTTTCTAACATGAGAAACTTGAGCATTTGAAATTAGGCAAACTTGAACGTTTGGAAAATAATGTTGTTACTTGATTTTACAAAGGGAAGTATTTTGGTTTACTTAAAAAGATAGTCACTCTATTTTATGCTACGGGTATTATGTGACTTTTGTGAAAGAAACGGATCCTTTAAAAAGAGTTAATGTACGTAGTACTTTAGGGTTAAAACCCAGACTTTGATACGAAATGAAAGTACCTTGAGTTGTGTGTAACTTGCCTATGCTTGTTGTTGTGTAACTCGCCTATGCTTGTTGTGATAGCCTTTGTTGTGCAAGTGTTGATATCAGGTGACTTCTTGGGAAGGAGTGGATCTTTTTATAAAAGTCTAGAAGTATGGTAATTTGCTTGAGCTTGTTTGTGATAGCCTGGTTGTGCGGTATATTGTTATTGTGGTTACATGGACATGTCTACACCGATGCAGAATTCCGGGGGCATGTGGCCATGCGGCAGGGTTGATTACCTGATATATTGTTATTGTGGTTACATGGACATGTCTACACCGATGCACTCGGGGCGTGTGGCTACGGCAGGTTGATCACCCAAGATATTGTTGTTAATGTCATACGGACGTGTCTACACCGGCGCAGTCCGGCATGTGGCCATGGGGCATTGTTACTATTGTTGCATCATGGACATGTCTACACCGATGTAGAATTCCGGGGGCATGAGGCCATGATGCGAACATGATTGATGTTGTGGGCGTGAGACCCATAGTTATATTTGAGTGATGACTTGAGGGCGTGAGTCCCTGACTTGACATGACTGCTTTTATGTTGTGGACTGTATTTTTGTTATCATACATGTCTCCTATTTTTATATAGATCGTTATGATTTCATTTCTGATTTTCTGATTTCACATACTTGGTACTGTTGCATCGACTCCTTCGGGGCTGCGTTCATGCCGCAGTAGGAGTACATCGTAGTGGATCCTCGCCATAGGATCACGATTCCAGTATTGGGAAGCTCCGTTCTCCGGAGGCTTATCTTTTGGTATGTTACCCTGAGTTGTAGGTTCTTGTACATTCAGGGGTATGACGGGGCCCTGTCCCGTCATGTTGTATAAAAACTCTTAGAGGTCTGTAGTGCTGCAAGTGTGGCTTGTAAAAAGGATTAAACTGTTCGTTTTAAAAGAGTTGTTTATATATATTTTATTGGAAGGTAACCGTTTGGTTGTCCTGTTTTATGATCATATATCTTGTTTCTTGTTTAAGTTTTATATTCCGCTGGTTTTCTCTGATGTTGTATCACTAGGGTGCCCGGGGTAAGGCACCAGTCACGGGCCCGGGATCGGGTCGTGACAAACGCAGTCCCCGAGGAAAGGGGGTCAGTACAAAATATGTACCAAGTATGTGAAACTGAAAGTACTGTAATAAAATCATATAGTCTAAAATAAGCTGGAGACATGTATGATAACCAAATTAACAGTACATTGTGCCTTATTAATAACAATAGTAAATAAGAGTAAACTTTACCGTTTAAAAATAGGAAGCTTATGATCAAATTAGGGCCACCCGCCCGTAGTATCATTATGCAATCCTACTCCTGGGACTATTTCACCCGCATAGGTCTTGTGGACCCACATAGGGTAATTTGCCCCGCATGGGACTATTTCACTCGCATAGAATACTTCACCTGCATGGACCCTGTGGGCCCGCAATGAGTATATACGCCTTACTCACATCGTGGGGAGAAAATCCATAGAAATATATAATGTCCCGGGGATTTACCCCGTAATAAATAATCTAACACTAGCACTAAAGGCTATCCTGAATAACATATGCAAGTTAAGTAACCCTTAACTTCTTATTAGAATAAGTAGGATGTACTCTCATTTTATTAAACTCAAGGAACTATCATGTCATGTAAAATCCGGAAATTAACCTGTTATACCCCGTATTTCCAGAGTATGTACGTAAGGGAATACGTACAAAAGTCTAGCCTTAAAGATAAGCCTTGGACGTTTTTTATTTGTGCACAACTCGCTAAAAGAATCGTTTTCCGACGAAACGTTTCCACAGCTTTCGTAGGGAAAATTCCGGCTATGCCATTACTAATTTTTGCGGATTTTTCCGAGAGACGAAACATTTTAGACCAACGGGAGGGCGACACTTGGCACCCTCCAATTGGTGGACTTGAATCGTCCATGGGACGAATTGGAATGGGATTGGCACGTTTTTGGTGCCTTGCTCAAAGTCAAGGAGTTGGTAGGATATTTGTGTATAGTTAATCCTCACCCTACACTTGCCTTGCACTTGTCTTCATCTTGGCCATTGGTTGGCCAAGGCTTGAGCTATAAATACCCCCCTTTAGATGAAGAGTTCTTCATCCACAAAGTTATCTTCCAAGTCTTGAAAAATCCTCTCCTCTCCCTTAAGCCTTTCGTCCAACACCTCCCTTTGAGTGAGTTTGGCGGGGCCTACCCCCTAGCCTAGCCGAAATCTACCCCCCTCCCTTGGTAGAAAAGTTGTCTTCTAGTATTGTTATAATGCCCAAAATACCCTAGCCCAAATCCCTTAGTCCTTTGTAGAAGTTGTGAAGAACTTCTAAGTTTTCTTGGAGCTACCGGAGCGTACAACTTAGGAGCTAAACCTTGCTCAGGCGCGACTTTATCTAGGATATTATTGGGCTTACCGAGGTAAATAATCCTAACCCTCCTTTGTATTAGAGAATACATACTGTAGAAGTATAAGAATAAGTATTAAATACTTAGAAGGATATTACAGAATAGAATTGAACTGTTATCACAGTAGAAGGGTTTAAAAGAAGAATAATTGAACTGTACTCACATAGGACTGTTTTTACAGTAGACTTATATAGCTCACCGGGTAGGGTTGTGCTGCCCGACTATCCGTAGAATTGTGAACCCTCTGTTTAGAATGACCTTCAGAGTAGTCTTTGATAGATGTCTGTGACTATTATAGGCTGACTCTCTGCGCGCGACATATTCAACTTGGCAGGTGGTTTTCGCTGAGAAGGTATGTGATTCTTCCTAAAGCATGATATTTTACAATATATATATAGTACGGTAGACGTACATGTGTTAACTGAATAATAACTACGGCAATGTCTTTGACTTAAGCCTGAATAATACTTACGGCAATGCCTCACGGCTTAAGCCTGAATAATACTTACGACAATGCCTCACGGCTTAAGCTCAATAACAAAGAATCAAAGCATTTCAAAAGAATATCGAATCATTTTTTAACAGAAGATAAATATTTGGTTTTAAAACAAAAGCTTAAGAGTTATACTAGTTTTATGGGAAGTTAGGTATAACAACTTAAGAAAGATAAAAAGAATTTACTTGTTTGTTTATAAAAGCCTTGTATTGATTTCTCAGTGTAGTAAGATTTGTGTGATAAGTAGACATATTATGATGCTACCGGGTTAGTGTCTTGAAATCGTGTAAGGGGTCATTCTTGCCGTGCTTACGTTGCTAACCGTAAGTCCGTTGTCTTGTTATTGTATCACCTACCCTCGATCGTTATACCGGGGCTTGCCCGCTCGACGCGGTCTATACGGCTATGCGGTCGTGAGACTATGCGGAGCAGCGGTATGCTCCAAGATTGATCATTCCGGTGTTTAGCCCGACGCGGGATTCTATGCGGTCCGCTGAGACTACGCGGTCTTTTGAGGCTATGCGCGTGCGGGAGCCTAGGCGGATGCCGGGGTTAGCTGCCCCGACGCGAGAATACCTCACGCGGTCGCGTGTGTGACCATGCGATCGCGGAAGTCGTGACTAGGCACACGTAATGATACTATGGGCGATTGGCCTTGCCGATCATTCGCGCCTAGAATAGACACATTCGCTTTTCCTATTATTGTTGTTGTGATGTGGCACTATGTGCAATTGAATCGATTGTATTTGTGAAAAGGTTTTAAATACTTTGATTTCATTTCGATTCTTTATAGTTTCACATACTTGGTACTGTTATCGACCTCTTCGGGCCGCGTTCATGCCGCAGGTGGCAAGCAGTGCTAGATCCACATCCTTAGGATCTTTGCGTTGGTGTCGTGAGCTCCATCTTCTCCGAGGCTTTACTTTTGGGTATGATCTCCTGTATTGTAGATAGTTTTGTACGATCGGTATGGCGGCCCGTCCCGCCATAGTTGTTTACTTCAGAGGTCCGTAGTACTATTGTACGCTTGGGATGTAATCGCAAAACTTGAGTTATTTATATTATGCCGTAAGGCAAGCTTTTCATCGATAAACTGCTTACTTTACTATGTTTCTGTCTTGTTTTATATTTCCACGTTACTCGATGTATGACTACTTGGGTGCCTTAAGGCACCACCACGCCCCGAACGGGTCGTGACAAAAGTGGTATCGAGCGATTAATCCTCTGAAAGTGTCTACGCATCGTATCTAGTAGAGTCTTGATTATCGGTGTTGTGCACCACACCAATAATCGTGAGGCTATAGGATATTTAGGATTGGTTTCCATTCTTCATTCCGAGATCGTGCTTTAGAGTCGTGTTATAGGTTGGACCCTCTAACGTATTCCTTTCCCCGTAATGCTTATGCCTCCACGTAAGGCAACCCGCCCGTAAGCGGCAAGGCGAGGAGCTCGCTAGCAGACACCCAGAGTCACGAGGGCTCGTGCCCGCCTATACCGTAGACGGCGAGTTCTATGACGCCGCCGCCCCAAAGAGACCACAGCACCACACCTCCCGCCCCACACCGGGCGGAGGAGTTAGGTACAAGGAGATGGCCCACTATTGGCTAGAGTCAGGCCCGACACGGCGAGAGGCCGACGCGCAGCCTGGCCCAGCTCAGCCTCGGCCGCACCGTGGTGCACCCGAGGCGATAGTTTGAGGCTACGAGATTTCTTGAGTTGTAGCCCGCGAGTTTTACTGGTCGAGGCCGGAGGATGATCCGCAGGAGTTCATCCGTCGCCACAGAGGATCACGCGGTGATCAAGGCCTCGAGACGAGTCTGTGACTTTCGGTTCGCATCGGCCACGTGATACCGCAATGATTGGTTTGATTCACGGAGCTTTCCGGGAGAGCATGCACCTCCGCAGATGGGATGAGTTTTCAGAGGCTTTTCTCACACTTCTTGCCTCCGCAGATGGCGAGGGCACGAGCCGATAGATTCTGGCCGAGACAGGGAGGACGCATGTGAGGAGTACAATGTCGAGTTTGATTCTTTGGCTCGATATGTCCCCGTGACCGGTAGCAGATGGAGGACCGTGCATCGCTATGTCATCGGGCTAGATGATTACATGGCCGAGTCTTGTGCGGTGTGTCCCTTCACCAGTAATGGACATAACCCGCGATGCAGCTCATGCACTAGGATGCGGCGAGCGTAGAGACCGTCGGGTAGAGCGATATCGCCAGAAGAAGGCCAAGACGGCCGTTCTTTTGGTGGTTCTCGTGGGCGGCGCATCGCCAGAAGTCCGATTTGCACCACACCAGCCGCAGAGCGCCTACCTTATTTTCGGACACCAGAGCGATCGGGCGTGTCGGCCCCGGACTTGATTTCGTGGTAGCGGGTGCTAACCGCTCGAGGTCCGCTCGGTGCCCGTGGTAGATACCATTCGGGAGTCAGACCGAGCTCGCTATACTTGTGGCCAGCCAGGTCATTTCGCGAGAGTTTGTCCGACCGGCGGCGCGGTAGTAGGCCTGGCCATGTGGTCTGTTGCCGCTTCTTCATCCTCGACAGCTACTCGCCCGAGGCAAGGTACTCATGGACCAGCGGTCGCGGCAGAGGTCGTGGTGCGGGTCCAGATTCTAGCGGTCCTCGTAACCGCATTTATGCTTTGTCCAAAGACAGATCGTGAGGCCTCACCGATGTCGCCACAGTACCTTATCGCTCGGGTTTGATGTATATGCTTTGATAGATCCGGTTCTACTCCCCATATATCTCCCTTGTTGCTAGTAGGATAGGGATAGAGCACGAGTCCATAGACCCTTTCGAGGTAGCTACGCCAGCTGGGTGATTCGGGTAGCTCGGCGGGTATATGAGCTTGTCCTGTGACCATTTACGTCGTCGACCTCAGCCGACTTGATAGAGTTGGAGATGATTGACTTCGACGTGATCATGGGACGGACGGCTAGCTTCTTGCTATGCCAATGTAGACCGCAGAGAGAGAGTAGTACGGTTCCAGCTCGGCGAGCCGTTGGTTGGGAGCGAGGAGCACCAGACGCCGGTGGTAGGTTTATTTCCTACCTCAAGGCTAGGAAGATGGTGCGGCGGGTATATCTACCATCTCGTTCGTGTTTGATATCGAGGTCGCGTACCAGATTTTCCGTCGGGCCGGTGGTCGAGAGTTCCCGCACGTGTTTCCGCATTTACCTTCCGTATCCTCCCGAGAGGAGATTGAGTTTTGTATTGACATATTACGCACACTCGCCTATTTCCATTCCGCCATACGTAATGGCACCGCCGAGTTGAGAGAGTTGAAGGATCACTTAGAGATTTGCCGAGAAGCGGCTTCATCAGCCTAGTGTTTCTCCCCGGGAGCGCCGTATTGTTCGTGAAGAAGGACGGACGACGCGCATGTGTTGACTACGGTGAACAAGGTGACCATTAAGAATGTATACCCCTTCCTGTGATTGATGATTTGTTCGACCAGCTGGTGGCGCGAGATGTTTCTCCAAGATTGATCTGCGTTCGCTATCATCGACGCGAGTCGAGAGTGGATGTCCCTAGATCGCATTCCGACCAGACGCATTATGAGTTCGTGGTCATGTCTTTGGGTTGACCAATGCCCGCGGTATTCATGGATTTGATGAACCGAGTGTTCAAACCATTTTTGGACACGCTTGTGATAGTTTTCATTGATGATATCTTGGTTTATTCTCGCCAGAGCAGAGCACGCGAGCATTTGAGGACCTTGGCCGATGCTTCTCCGACCAAGAACAGTACGCCAAGTTTTCCAAATGTGAGTTTTGGTTAACTTCGTGGCTTTTCTTGGCACATTGTCGGGGCCGATGGTATTCGTGTAGATACGCCAAGATCGAGGCAACCGAGTTGGCCTAGACCTACTACTCCGGCTGCAGGTTCGCAGCTCGGGCCTCGCAGATATTATCACGTTCGTGGAGAAGTTTGCTTCTATCTTCGCACCATTGACTAGGCCGACTCGTAAGGCAAGTTTCATGGATCGATGCTTGTGGCGTGGTTTCGATTCTTGAAAGAGACCGACGACCGCCTCGCTTTACTCTTCCGGAGGTCCGGATGGTTATGTCGTATTGTGACGCCAGCATCGGGTTGGGATGTGTTGATACAAAGATGGCAGGTTATAGCATATGCATCCCGACACCAAGAAACACGAGGAACTACCCCACCCATGATTTGGAGTTGGCCGTGATTCACGCTTTGAAGATCCGAGGCACTATTTGTATGGGGTTCACGTGGATATTTTTACGCACCACAAGAGCCTCCAAGATATCTTCACCGTAGGAGTGAACTTCACGCAGAGACGGTGGTTAGAGTTGCTTAAGGATTACGATGTTGATATCCCGTACTACCCGGGAAGGCCAATGTTGTGGCGTATGCCTAGTCGTAGGTCGATGGGAGCCTATCGATGTGCAGCTAGAGAGGAGGGACATGGTTCGTGATTTACATCGCTTAGCGAGCTTGGTGTCCGCTTGATTGATTCTCGATAGCGCTGGGGTTAGAGTTCGCGAGGTTGCCGAGTCTTCCATCGTCGGCGAGGTGAAGAGGCAACAGCTCGAGGATCCAGCTTTGATTCGATATCGTGATACGACTCTTCGTGAGGCAAGTGGTCTTTGAGGTAGCACCGATGGGGTGCTAAGGTTTGAGGGCGATTGTGTGTTCCGGATGTTTCAGACTTCGCAAGAGCTTGGGAAGCACACAAGCGTTACTCTATCCATCCGGTCGACCAAGATGTACCACGACCTTAGATCCGTATTGGTGGGATGGCTTGAAG
Source organism: Przewalskia tangutica (assembly GCA_029844215.1). Taxonomy (NCBI): domain Eukaryota; kingdom Viridiplantae; phylum Streptophyta; class Magnoliopsida; order Solanales; family Solanaceae; genus Przewalskia; species Przewalskia tangutica. The sequence continues at coordinate 25,677,837 of CM056732.1, read as the reverse complement.
AGGACGCTGCGAGTTCGTAGCTCGGTGCCCATGTTGTCGCAGTGAAGGTAGAGCACCGCAGGCCCGTGGTTTGTTGCAGCGATAGAGATCCCGACCGAAGTGGGAGGTGATCAACATGGACTTCATCACGATTGCCTCGCACTCGGAGGAGACATGATTCTATATGGGTTATCGTCGACAGTCGACGAAATCAGCCCACTTTCTTCCCGTCCGGATGACTTTTTCTACCGAGGATTATGCCGACTTTACATCCGAGAGATCGCCGATCGCATGGAGTCCCTATTTCGATCATATCGCATGCAGGAGCCCGGGCCACGCTAACTTCCTGAGGTCCTTCCGCAGGGTTTAGGGACGCAGTGAGCTCGAGCATCGCATTTCATCCACGTGCATGCACGACAGCAGAGCGCACTATCCGCACTTCGAGGATATGTCGCGAGCCCGTGTTATCGACTTCAGTAGTTGGGAGGATCATTTGCCTCTAGTTGAGTTCGCGTATAATAATAGTTACCACTCCAAGATTCGATGGCGCCTTATGAGGCCTTGTATGGAGGAAGTGCGATCGCCTATAGGTTGGTTCGATGTGGGCGAGTGCGAATGTGGGACCAGATTTGGTGCAGCAGTGATGGATAAGGTGAAGCTTATCCGAGAGCGGTTATCGATACCGATTCGGCGTAAGTCGATGCAGATCATCGCCGCGGCATCTTGAGTTCGAGGTAGATGATTGGGTTTTCTGAAGGTGTCACCCATGGCGGTGTGATGAGATTCGGAGGAAAGGAAACTCACCAAGGTACATCGGGCCGTGACGATTGTCCGCAGGTAGGCAAGGTTTCCTACGAGTTGGATCTGCCGTCCGATCCGGAGGCAAGCATCCGGTGTTTCATGTTTCTACGCCGAGAGATGTATCGGATCCATCTAGAGTGCATCCGATTGACGATGTCCAGTGATCGAGGATTATCGTATGAGGAGATTCTCATAGCGATAATCGATCGTCGTTAGGCGCTCGCGACTGGACGTGGCTTCCACAAAGTCTTGTGGCGAACGAGCTTAGGAGAGAGATGACGGGAAGTCGAGGAGGACATGAGGCAGAGGTACCTCACTTATTTCCCACACCTCCGTGTAATTTACTTTCCTACTTGTAAATTTCCATTATCATATATGCCTAAGTGTTATTTTTTGTGGCTATGTGGCACTTACAAACTGCTTAAGCTTCATAGATGATCGTTTTGAGAAGGAACATTCGGACGAATGTTTCTAAGGAGGAGAATGTTATACCGTATTTCCGCAGTATGTACGTAAGGGAATACGACAAAAGTCTAGCCTTAAAGATAAGCCTCGACGCGTTTTTATTTGTGCACAACTCGCTAAAAGAATCGCTTTTCCGACGAAACGCTTCCACTTCGTAGGAAAATTCTGGCTATGCCATTACTAATTTTTTGCGGATTTTTCCGAGAGACGAAACATTTTGGACCAACGGGAGGCGACACTGGCACCTCCAATTTGTGGACTTGAATCGTCCATGGGACGAATTGGAATGGGATTGGCACGTTTTTGGTGCCTTGCTCAAAGTCAAGGAGTTGGTAGGATATTTGTGTATAGTTAATCCTCACCCTACACTTGCCTTGCAATTGTCTTCATCTTGGACATTGGTTGGCCAAGGCTTGAGCTATAAATACCCCCCTTTAGATGAAGAGTTCTTCATCCACAAAGTTATCTTCCAAGTCTTGAAAAATCCTCTCCTCTCCCTTAAGCCTTTCGTCCAACACCTCCCCTTTGAGTGAGTTTGGCCGAGGCCTACCCCCTAGCCTAGCCGAAATCTACCCCTCCCTTGGTAGAAAAGTTGTCTTCTAGTATTGTTATAATGCCCAAAATACCCTAGCCCAAATCCCTTAGTCCTTTGTAGAAGTTGTGAAGAACTTCTAAGTTTTCTGAGCTACCTGAGCGCATAAACTTAGAGCTAAACCTTGCTCAGCGACTTTATCTAGGATATTATTGGGCTTACCGAGGTAAATAATCCTAACCTCCTTTGTATTAGAGAATACATACCGTAGAAGTATAAGAATAAGTATTAAATACTTAGAAGGATATTACAGAATAGAATTGAATCATATCACAGTAGGCGGTTTAAAAGAAGAATAATTGAATCACTCACATAGGACTGCTTTACAAGAGACTTATATAGCTCACCGTAGGGTTGTGCTGCCCGACTATCCGTAGAATTGTGAACCCTCTGCTTAGAATGACCTTCGAGTAGTCTTTGATAGATGTATGTGACTATTATAGGTCGACTCTCTGCGCGACATATTCAACTCGGTGGTTTTCACGAAGGTATGTGATTCTTCCTAAAGCATGATATTTTACAATATATATATAGTACGGAGACGCATACGTGTTAATCGAATAATAACTACGGCAATGTCTTTGACTTAAGCTCGAATAATACTTACGAATGCCTCACGCTTAAGCTCAATAATACTTACGGAATGCCTCACGCTTAAGCTCAATAACAAAGAATCAAAGCATTTCAAAAGAATATCAATCATTTTTTTAACGTAAGATAAATATTTGGTTTTAAAACAAAAGCTTAAGAGTTATACTAGCTTTATGGGAAGTTAGGTATAACAACTTAAGAAAGATAAAAAGGAACTGCTTACTTGTTTGTTTATAAAAGCCTTGTATTGATTGCTAAGTGTAGTAAGATTTGTGTGATAAGTAGACATATTATGATGCTACCGTTAGTGTCTTGAAATGCCGTAAGGGTCATTCTTGCGTGCTTACGTTGCTAACCGTAAGTCCGTTGTCGTTATTGTATCACCTACCCTCGATCGTTATATCGGTGGCTTGCCCCTCGATGCGGTCTATACGGCCTATGCGGTTCGCGAGACTATGCGCGAGCCGTATGCTCCAGGATTGATCATTCCGTGTTTAGCCCGACGCGGATTCCTATGCGCGTCCGCTGAGACTACGCGTCTTTTGAGGCTATGCGGCCGCGGAGCCTAGGCGGATGCCGGGTTGCTGCCCGATGCGAGGAATACCTCATGCGGTCTGCGTGACTATGCGATCGCGGAAGTCCGTGACTAGGCACGCAGAATGATACTATGGGCGATTGCCTTGCTTCGATCATTCGCGCCTAGAATAGACTCGCAGCTTTTCCTATTATCGTTGTTGTTGTGATGTGGCACTATGTGCAATTGAATCGATTGTATTTGTGAAAAGGTTTTAAATACTTTGATTTCATTTCGCTTCTTTATAGTTTCACATACTTGGTACTGTTGTATCGACCTCTCGGGCCGTTCATGCCGCAGGTGGCAAGCAGTGCTAGATCCACATCCTTAGGATCTTTGCGTTGGTGTCGAGCTCCATCTTCTCCGAGGCTCTACTTTGGGTATGATCTCCTGTATTGTAGATAGTTTTGTGATCGAGGTATGGCGGCCCCGTCCCGCCATAGTTGTTTACTTCCTGAGGTCCAGTAGTACTATTGTACAGTTGGGATGTAACTGCAAAACTTGAGTTATTTATATTATGCCGTAAGGCAAGCTTTTCATCAGATAAACTGTTTCTGTTTTTACTATGTTTCCTGTCTTGTTTTATATTTCCGCTGGTTACTCTGATGTATGACTACTTGGGTGCCCCGGTAAGGCACCAGTCACGGGCCCCGGAACGGGTCGTGACATAACCCAAAGTACTATGTACATCTATTCCTATAAAAGGAATCACATCATGCAATATAGGGAAGTGAACCCCATAGCACCATGTACGTCTGCCGTACATTCTTTCCTTTGTAATATCCCAAGATACTAACACCCGTAGTATCAAGACACTTTTGTTTTTAAAATCAAGTCAAGTGTACCTATCTCATTCAAGTAACTTAGTCTTTAAACATCAAGTCACTTATACTATCTAGGGTCGATACCGTGGCACGAAAACACCACCCCGCCCCCTAACTAATCCTCGACACCCTTCAACAGGGGCAGCGCCACGACCCTGCACTATGCGTCGCGGTGCTGGAACTTCTGCGGCCTTCTGAGGTTTCGGAGCCACGACCCTACAACTTGGCGTCGCGGCCCCGAACCCGAATTCTGCAGTTTTGCATTTTCTAAGTCTCCTTTCAATCAAGTAACCTCTCTTATATACTACCAGGAATCCGAGTTCATTTAAAATATGTACGTTCACCGTACGCTCGTTTTTATAAAGTCACGCTCAAAGGAGATAGAAGAAGTTCCACATACCTCTTCGGTTAATCCACGCGCCACGAGTATTACTTCAACCTATAATGACAATTAACACTTCCATCAACTTCTAACTTTTTAAGGTAGAATAATACTAAGTATAAGGTCTCTTATTCTACGGAAAATTGGGCAGCATTTCCCCTGTTTCTACGTACTTTTCCACCTTTTCAAGGCCCGAAATCAATAACCAACACGCCATATTTAAGGCACAACCAATCAGCTAACCAAAGGGGATTACATGCCTATCTGGACGTGTAAAATTCTGCCCCACAATTCATATATATAACTAGTCCATTAATTAGTCCATTTTTAATCAACACACTTAGGTGTTCTCGGCCACAATCAATAATCAATACAACATATAGTCCTTTTTCAATTCTTTAATCCAAGTCGTTACTCCAACATGTTATATACGTCATAACAACTATAACAACTATATTCTCTTTCTTGTATAACATGTAACGATTATAACTAACAACCAAATTGATTAACAACTTTAATGGTTAACATGCCATATTTCGGTATTCACCCTCCAAAACCCCCAACACTTATAAATCTTTATTTCTTATATCACAAGCTCATTTATCAACTACTATAACATGTAATCTTCAATTACATTAGGAATACAAAGATCATTACCTCAATAAGCCCAAATATAATCCAAGATTAAAAGTCGATCCTTAGCAACTTTAGCTCATTTTCTTTACGTTACAATCCACTCCAAGCAACCCTTAGAAGTTCATAACCAACTTCTCTTTAAGTTTCAACATCAAAGTTGAAGAACACCTTAGGTTTTCATAATGCGACTATCGGATCCATGTAGTATTTTCGGGGTTTAAGAGGTTGTTTATGCTTAGTATACTACTAGGGATATTTGGTTTGAATATGGGGATTTATCAACAACTTTTGAAGAATTTCTTGTTCTTCATGGAAGCTTGGCCGAGAGCCCTTATGTGTGCACAATAGTTTTCTTGAATTTTTCTAAGTGTCCAAGTCTTGCTACTAGTAGATGGATATATAATGAAACCAAGGGTTAAGATTAAAACAAATGTGTGGCCAAGATTGAGATGAACAAATATCTTGAGTCAACTTGGCCACTTGGCCATGTCATTCTCGCCCAACATGGGCCATGTGGGGGTCACGTGTCACCTTCCTATTGGTCCAAAATATTTCATCTCTCTAAAATTCTAATAAACTCTATAAGTCTCAAATACCAAATTTGAGAACCAAATTCCAATTATTAAACATTTTTCCCTCTCGAGGTTCGAAATATTTTCCGTAGGAAAAAGAAATATTTCTTTCGTTTCAAACTTAAAGTCGTATTTCCTCACGTACGTCCTTATATACATGTTCTGGAACTACGAGGTGTAACATATTTACTGCGCAGTGAACATGATGTATTGAACCATCAGTGTTTAGTATATGCCAAGACAATGATAAAAATGTAATAACTATCCAATCTTTTGTTTCTTCTTTATTGTTTTGTCCGTTGTGGTCGTGGACACACTTGGATTCTTAAGTGTGTGTGATTGAGGTGGTATGTCCTCGCACTTAAATAGGTGATCTCCTACAAGGTACCCTATAGTACCCCCCACCACACTAGTGTTAGGAATCATTAAAAGTATCCTCATCTTAACCTCAACTCTCAAGGATTATGTTAAGACTTTGATACTTAAATTGTACCCATGTAGTACTTTAATGTCTATCGCGGGAAGGATTTGGATTAATGTTTCCATAAGGAACCAATATTCGAAGTGCTCTTGAATTTACCGAAGCGTTCAACTGAACCTTTACAGCTTAGTTTTCCTATTGAACCAAATTCTTGGGATATCCAGTCAGTATGGTTAGGTTACCACTGCAAAGTTTCATATGTATTAGGTTTTCAGCACATTCCCCTAGACAGGCAGTTCATTGATCTTTTGGGTAGGCCCTTAGTTAGCGAGTCTGTTATATTCTCCATCGATTTTACGTAATCGATGGAGATGTTACCTGTGGTGATCAACTGCCTAGCAATCTTATGTGTCTAACGATTATGTCGAGACTCCGTCATCCGTGCCCTTCCAGAAGCCGACTGGCTAGCCACAATGTGAAACTGTCGAAAGCACGGGTTTCTCCCGATAAGGGACTTCTTCTAAGATGTAGTGAAGTTACTCAACTTCTTTTCACGCTTTGTATAAATCGGAAGACTCTGATTCCCTCATGAATTGGCTAATGCAAGTTTTCATAGAGTTTTGTATAAGATACACCATACACATTCTCTTGTGACTATGGCGTTTTTCATATCCGATGTCCAGTTTGCATCACTGTGTTCTCCCAGAACGACCAGACATCCGGAATCTCTTAATCTGTAGATTAGGGAGCATCTCAGATATTGTCATATCTGTCTTAGTGACATCCAGTGATTGTTTCCAAGATTACGAGTGAACCTGGTTCAACTGGTTGATTTGGCTAACATTATCATGTCGGTTGTAGTGTGTAGTATACTTTAAACTACCCGAGACTTGCGCTATTCGCTCCTGGTATATGGGTGCAACATGATTCTAGTCAACTTTATGACTTCTATCCATTGGTGACTTCAACGATACTGCTAAACACCTCACTGATGAGTTTGGAATTAGACCAGTCCGTTAGATGTCTTAGAAATCCCAATTCCTAAGAAGTCATCTGTAATACTTATATCCTTCATATCGAAACATTGTTTCAACATACTCTTAGTCTCTAGGGTTAACCCGGGACTTCTCCCTGTGACCAACATGTCATCTGCGTAAAGACACATCATGATGAATGAGTCAGAATTATATTTCATGTAGATACATCATACTCATTAATGGCGAAACCATTCGATAGTTGAGTACTATCAAAGTTTTTGCACCATTGCTTCGGGGCTTGTTTTAGCCCGCACAGAGATTTGACAAGTCAACAGATTTTTTTCTCTTTCCTGGAACCACATACCCCTCAGGTTGTTCCGTATTACATTCTTCTTCCATTTTTGGACTTTTGGTTTTCCAACTGTTGGCTTTCTAGCTTCAGAGTCAATGTTTCTGTAGTCAGATTCATTGTTTCTATTTTATCTGAAACTTTCAGGACCAAAATGTAAATATTTCAAGGACTATAAGGAAGTTCAGGAAATAACCCAACAATTCTACAAAAACCAATTCTCTGATTAGAAAGGTAGTCTCAACATCCATGTCACACAGTACTGCGGTGATCCTGGAGGTTAACTATTCGCATAGGAACACATGTCCAAGTAGTCGAGGATTTATACTTGTCAATAGATCCATCCACGTTGTACTCAATTTGAGTATCCACTTTTACAACCCAAAGGCTCTTTTCTCGGAGGAAGGTCAACCATTAGTATGGTTCTGTAAGATGGATTTTATTCTTTTCCTTTCCAGAGTTGTGCTTCTGGGATAGACAATGCTACCGCAATAGTCTCTGGTTTATTCTTAACCAAATAGGCTAGAAAGCCTAGGCCAAGTTCAGCCCCTGCTTTGCTCTGTATCAGTTCAACCTCTAGAGCCCCGAGTCTTGTGGATCTGGAACATTAGTTTTGGATTATCAGTCCCTCACAGGTTCTTGTTAACCTCGAGCAAATACTTATTTTCCCTTCTCAATGGAAGATACCTTCAAAGAATTCGAAATTCTTTGATACCAAGAGGCTATAATCACTACTGTTATTTGCAGATCTGGTGGATATGCAATCTACAGTCTTAGGTTCAACTTGACCTGTTTCGGTTCAACCTCTAGTCAGTATTGAACGTGACTCTTCAATTGCAATGTGAATGTGCCTCTTCACTTGCAATGTGAACGTACTTCTTCACTTACAATGAGAATGTGCCTCTTCACTTGTAGTGGGAACATGCCTCTTCACTTGCATGACTTTTCACTTGTAATGTGAATGTGCTTCTTCACTTACAATGTAAATGTGCCTCTTCACTTACAATGTGAACATTATCCTTATGCGGAGTTCTCATCAAGAATCGCATTTGCGGTAAGGATTGTTTTGCGCTTGAAAATACCATTCATACTAAGGTAAGTAGGGAGTGGACGTTCAGCGACTGATGCTCCACTTTTCCCTTTCTATCTCTACGGATTCCTCAATCCGTAGACTTAGTAGCGCTTATCCGTTTTAACGAATTCATATTTGTTTGGTAACGTTACAAAGCCATACGTAATCATCTTCCCCTATACTTTGTACAACTATGTACCAACCACGTAGTTATGGCCAAGGTCTAGAGGAGAGGTTCTTCTTTCGCTATTCCGTTGACGGAATGGAAATGTGACTTTGCCTCTTTGACTACCTCATATTTCTTCTGAGGGTTTATGTCAACAGACAACAACAATATCAACTTGATCATTTATGTCTTGATCTATGATAACATTGACGCACGGATTGTAAGTGTATAATACACTACGTCAGTTTACATGAACAATTTCTTGCCCGTGAATAGGGCGCAATCGGAGAATGCTTCCGGTTAATGAAGAATTAGTACTCCAACCTTTGGCTGTGTAATGGAGATTGAATGATGGTTCAACTCACCAAAAGCCATCTCAAAAGTCACAAGACTCTTGGATCTCAAAACCAGAACTCTAGGTTTTTTGTCTACTGATTTTGGGATTTAGCGTCGCGACTCAATTAGACTGGCGTCGTGTCTCCACATTGTCAGAGTCGCCGCCGTAGATCTTCCACCATAGTGCCGACGTGCTAAGGTGGCAGTAGGTTTGGCTGCCCCTCTGGTCGGGAAGCGTCGCGGCCCTAGTTTAGGCTCCGCGGCGCCTTCTCGAAATCAGCCCATTTTTGGACGTTTTGCAAGTCGATGAATTGGATCCTTTTATCCACAACCTTGTTGTCAAGATCCAAAGGTTTTATCCTTGTCTTTCCCAACGATAGCCTTAACCTTCCGGTCTTTTAAGACTTGAATATTCTGGCCTACTCCAGTCGCCCGTAGGTTTTGTATAACTGAGTGTCTATTTTGGCCCACCTCATCGAGTGTCCAATTCTATCCTATGAAGGATCTTTTGTCGATAGTGTGACAAGTTTAACTCTTACCATCCTATCAGACGAAGGATCTTCTGTCAGAAATGGTAACATGTTTAACTTATTTTTAAACTTCTTCCCCTTATATCATGAGACCGGATCATATAGAATTAATTTATATAATTCAGTCACTAGGTGGGGAGGGTGTGAAGTTAATATTATGGTTTCAAGGACTTATGTAATATGATTTTTAAGAAACATTTTCATATTCCATTTCTTGCTTTTAATCAGAAACTTTTTAACTTCATAATTGACTAAGAAGAAATGCTCACCTTAAGACAACATTGTTTCTTCCAGCCCATCATATTCCAGATCTTCCGGATTGTAGCCTAGACACATGTAGTCTTATATGTTGACGTAGTCTCACATGCAAATCTCCTTGCGGCACCTTTCTGATCGTGTTTAGAACACAGAGCGGATCACATAGATAATTCATGATGTAATTCCTGAACATGAAGTCATTTTGACTCCAAGCGTTAAACTTCATCATCAGGACATTGATAGCCTGGGTACCTTGGCCCACCTCAACCGTGTTATCGGCTTGAGTGTCCATCTCATCTCCATTAGCAGGAGGATCTTCAGTTAGGTATCTAGTCATACTCAACACTCACCCGAAAACTTCTCGAGACATTCAGCTTGAAAGTTGGAAGGAATCATGGCATTTCTAATGGTTCCAAAATTGAAACCAGCGACCGGGGCGGTAGCGTTGTCCGGAGTAGCAGTTCCAGAGGAAGTGGCAAGAGTAGAAGCAGAGACTGGATCTCTTCCATTCACCATCTTTAGTTCTTCACAATATATAATTTTGCCTTAAATTGTTGGAATTTCGGTGTGTGAACAGTGATGTAAGAACTGAAAGGGTAGACAAAGAGGTTAGCTGTCACGCCCCGAACCCCGGGCCCGTGACTGGTACCCTACCTGGGCACCCTTATATACATACAACATGAGTAACACGCGGAAGATAATAACACTTTTTTTTTCTTAAAGCAAAGGCAAGGCCGATAAGATCGCCAGATATATATATATATATATATATATATATATATCATACCCAAATGGGTCTACACTGCATAACAACATGAATATAACTTCACCACCAAATTTCAGCATACGAATACATGCACTTAAGAATTCGACATAATCGTGACGACAAGGCCCCGCTGCACTTCTTAATACCTAGTCATAAAGATAAGCTCGAACATCGAGCTATTCAACATGCCGAACAAGGATCCTAAGCTCATGGATCCACAATCGAGTACCTAGACTGCAGACATTTAACGCAGCCTCGGCGAGGTCAAGATAACAAGTACTAAGTATGGAACTGAAATAAAGTATGGTATTAAAATCATGGATGTGTACAAGAATGACAGGGGAAAGTATAGAAAATCAAATACCAGATCCTACCGTGTCACATAACCTAAAAGCCAATCGCACTTGTATCATCAGACTATAACAACTCCAAGAGTCGATCAGGTTTTCAAGAATATAATATCACACAGTCCAAATACAAAGCAGGAAACAAGTATGATAACCAAATTAACCAATAAGAGTAATGAAAATCAACTTCATCTTTTAAAAGACCATTTCACAATATTTAAGTCGTCATGCCAAGTCAGGGACGCATGCCCTCAAAATTATTACTCAAATATAACCATAGGTCTCACGCCCACAATATCAATCATGCCCGTGGAATTCCTTCCTCACTGTCGGTAGTCCATGATATAATATAACACCAATATGTGTACCGGAACACCAGATCCCGCCTGCATCATAAAACTGACCGGGCCAAGTAGAGAGCTAACTACTGATCCACCAGATTATAAAACCGAACGGGCTAAGTACATGTTGTAACGCCCAACTCGCCCGTATCGTGCCTTACCCTGCACCCTAGTGATACAACATCGAGAAAACCAATGAAAATAAAACATGAATCATGAAACAAGAGATATAATAAATAAACAAAGCAACCAAAACAGCTTTTTCAAGATATACATAAAACCCGAACGCTTTAATCCTTTTACAACCCCGCCACAACAAAGGCTGCACTTAAGATTTACAACAACTATGACGGACAGTGGCCCGCCATACCCCGAATGTATAAGCATCTACGCACTGTGGTAACATACCAAAGATAAGCCTCCAAGGAACGGAGCTTTCCAATACGCCGAAGGTGATCCTAAAAGCTGGATCGATAATGATGTACCTTTTACTCATGCAGATGAACGCACTTCAAGGAGGTCGCATAACAGTACTAAGTATGTGAAATCACAACATCAGAATGAAATCATAATAGCTTAAAAAGCGTGAGACATGTATGATAACCAAAATACAGACGCAACATAAAAGTTAGCCAAGTCGTGACTCACGCCAAAGTCACCACTAAATATAACTATGGGTCTCACGCCCACAACATCCATCATGTTCGCATCATGGCCGCATGCCCCTAATATCGTGACGGTGTAGACATGTCCATGATGCAACACACACAAGGCCGCATGGCCACATGCCCCGGAATCAGACGGTAGACATGCCCATGTAACCTCAATAACAACTCATCGGGTGGTCAACCATGCCGCATGGCCACATGCCCCGGAATATCAGACGGTGTAGACACGCCCATGTTGCAACAATAATAACAAGTCCGCATGGCCACATGCCCCGGACATCGTGACGGCAGGTATACGCCCATGTAACCTCAATAACAATATATCGGGTGGTCAACCGCCGCATGGCCACATGCCCCGAATCGCAGACGGCAGACATGTCCATGTGACATCAACAACAAGACAAGAATCAAAATGGAAACATACCCGTGGAATTTCCATCACCGCCAAAGACGCTCCAAGTAAGTTCTCAATAAGTCAACCGCCTCTATCGAGACACGGAATACGTAAATACCACACCGCACAACAAAGGCTATCATCACAAGCATAGGCAAGTTTCACAACAACAAGCATAGGCAAGTTTCACAACAACAAGCATAGGCAAGCTTCGCACAACTCCAAGTACTTTCATATTATGCCAAAGTCCTGGTTTTTAACCCCAAAGTACTACATACGTTAAGTTCTTTTAAAAGAGATCCATTACTTTTATAAAAGTCACCCGATACGTAGTATAAGAATGACCAACCCACATTCCTTTTCAAAATCAAGTAACAACATTCTTTTCCTAAGTTCCGCTTGCCTAGTTTCAATTACTCAAGCTTCTCATTTCAAATGGTTTCATAGTTCATAAACTTAATCACTTGATTTCTTTTAGAACAATTGAGTAATATAAGTCTCATGAGAGTAGGTTATTCTTGTTTACAACATTCTTATTACAAAGAACCATGATCTAGAAAATGTAATATCATTTTGTCTCATCTTAGTTTCTATGCAGATGGAGGTTTCTACCGGTTTTAATACGATACATCATTATTCAATACATTTTCCTTTATTAACGCTCGCAGTGGTCTGTCGATACACATTCGATTTCCAAATCAAGATAACATTATCCCTTTAAATAAAACCAAGTACTCATTACTCACGAATGAGGTTTCACACAAACATTCACATTAAAACAATATAAGTTAAGTCTCTTATCTCATAAGATCAAGTCTCTTAACTTCTAACATCAAGAAACCATTTTCTTTACCTCTTAAGACTTTATACTTAACTCCCATAAAGCTAGTATAACTCTTTTTAAAACCTTTAAAACCAAGTGTTACTCTCCTTCAAAACGATTTATAAATCTTTGAAATACATCAAGTTCTTTATTATAACTAGCCGCTTATAATTCACATCGCTACCTTTTAAAACCACAAAGTATTTTCTTACCTACATAAAGTCGTTATAACCAACTTCCCATAAAGCCGTTATAACACTTTATGTTTTAAGAACAATCAAACACGCTAACACACGACGCTCACCGCATCACATAGTTCACACATATCATGCTAGAAGAGATAGGAAGAGGTTCACATACCTCGCGACGATTGTCGACTAATAGCAAAACGCCCAAGTACCTCAAACCGCTACTCCTTGCCAAGCCGATCACTCCACACGTAGTACTTCAACCTATAAGGCCACAAGGCGCTTATTAACATCTAGATCTCAACGCTCCATAATCTACGTAATTCGCAAGACTCTCCCACACAAGAAATCTCCTTCTCTATCGAGGCCGCTACCAAGCCAACTGGGGTTTTACACGCCTAACCTGACGTGTACAATTCTACTACACAAGAATACTACACAAGTTCATCAGAATACACCCCATGTAATTACAGCTCGCCTGGGCTTAATTCTTCAGCTTAAGTCAACAGACATTGCCACAATACTAAGTTCTTCTATATATAGTATACAACCACTATATATTCAACACATATGTAATTTCCAATTACAATAGGGACAAGATATTTACCTCGATAAGCCCAAAATTATCCGAGTTTAATGTCGCCCGAGCAAGGTTTAGCTCCTATTCCGAGTGCTCCAATCCGCCCAACAACCCTTAGAAGTTCTAACCAACTTCTTAAGTACTTCAAACAACAATGAAGATTTCCTTGTGGTTTCGGTTTGAGACTAAAAAGGACAAAAGGTAGTATTTCCGGTTCTACGATGAGGTATCTTTGGAATACTACAAGGTACAAGGCTAAGGTATTTTGGGCATTATAACAATACTAGAGAGTATTTCTATACCACAACAAGGGGTATTATACGAAACAACTAGGCTAGTGGGTACCCTACGGCTAGCACCACTAGAGTGGGAGGGAGGCTCTCGGCTAGCTCACAAGAGAGGAGAGGAGCTCTGACGAGAGTCTACAAGAGGGAGGGAAGGGATTTATCACTTAGAACAATTTGTGGATGAATAAAGTCTTCACAAAGTGAGCTATTTATAGGCCAAGCAAAGGCCAACCAATGGCCAAGATCCATCCATGTGTTAGCAAGTGTAAGGCCAAGATCAGCCAAGTGCACCCACAAACACTCCACAAAACACTCCACAAAACAAGCCACAAAACAAGGCACAAGCGAGGGACCAATCGCCAAGGCCAAGCCTCCTTTGTTGCCCAACGAGGGTGACAAGTGTCACCCTCCCGTTGGTCCAAAAATGTTCCGCCGCCTAAAAATCCGCAAAAATACTAAATGACATAGCCGAATTTTCCCAACGTAGTCAGGGAAACGCTTCGCCGTAAAACGACTTATTCGCACTCAGTGCCCCAAATTTCAACCAAAGCCAATTTAAGGCAAAAATTTAATACGCACGCCTCACGCATATACTGAAATACGGTATAACATTCATCCTCTTAGAAACATTCGCCCCGAATGTTCCTTCAAGGTCTCAAAACAACAGCGCCGATAGTCTTCACCGCTATACGCATTTAAAACAATCATGCCACACTGGTCACAAAAACACACGCCACTTCTCCCTTTCTCGCAAGATTGCCACTAACACTCAACTCGCTCTAGTGTCCGTACCACACTTCCGCCAACGCCGTTTCCCAACCTCGAGTCACTACTTCCAAACTTGGTCATCTCACTAACCTCGATTTCCTAAGGCCATTCCCGCCTTCACGAACGATTCTCGATCGAACGATCCACGAACTCATACGATGGTCATCTAAACTGGGCCTAGCACCGCGTGACCGCCACCGCGGGACCACCTGAGCCGACCCTTCCTCAAAACGGACGCGGGTTGGCCCGCAACATGGCCCCAACCCGACCCATCAGTAGCGCCAACTCTCTAGTTTCTAGATCCGAACAATCCCATTTCATGTGTCATGAAGCTACCACTTCCATTTCACACTACCTGTGACTTACCCTTTTTCACTAACTGTGTTTCTAAATCACATTTTAGCACAAAGCTATCCAAACATATCATTAAACACATCAACAAAGATCAATACACACAAAACTCTAGAGGTTAAGGATATACTCAAACTAGGCGGTTCAAGGACCGCTAAAATCGAACTTCCACCGCGACTTACCGTGGCCCGCAATCGCCTAGTAGTTCAGGCTATCCTACCAGCTACTCGCCTGGACAAGCCTTCGCCATATGGCCCTCGCTGGCCGCAAGAATAACAAGCTCCTCGTACTACGACACTCCAAACGCGTCTACCACATCGACCACACCGAGGTAGGGTGATCGATCCGCCAACACCCCTACTTCCTCGCACATCCAAACTCGGGAGCCCCGACCGCTCCTCGAATATCCTGCGGTCCCGGCGTCGCGGAGGACCACTGCAATGGCGAGGTACATAACTAGTTCGCCGAGGCGTCCGCCTAAAGTCGCTAAAATATCCGCCGCCTTGGCCTTCTTCTCGGAAAGCCGTCCACCTGCCGATCTTCGCGCCTCGCACTCCGTGCATGAGCACGAATGCGGCAATGTCCATGCCCTACCAAGAGAAACACCCGAACAACTCTCGCTAGGTAATCATCGAGCCTCAGAACATATCGGTGCACTCGATCCTCCATACTAGCTACTAATGCGGAACATACCGCCAATGAGTCGAACTCACATTGTACTCCCGAATCAGACGCTCGCTCGCCTCAACATCAAAAATCGTTTACCCGAGCCCTCCTCATTTGGCGAGGCAAGAAATGTGCCAGAAGGCCCTCAAAACTCGCCCCAAACGGCCGGAAGTGCATGCTCTCCCGAAAGCTCCCACGAAGTCAAACCAATCGATCGCGTATCACGCACGATGCGAACTAAATGTCACCGACTACTCAAGCCTCGATCACCCGCATGATCCTCTCAGAATCGACGGATGAACTCATGCGGATCATCCTCCGCCACCAGAAACTCAAAGCGGGCTACAACTAAGGAAATCCCGTAGCCTCAAATCGTCGCTCGCGCACTACATGCCGCTGAATCGAATCGCCGGCCCAACTTATCTCATATCCGCCACAACCTCGCCAATAATCGCCATCTCTCGCGACTATCTCCCGCCTGCATCGCGGACCGAGGCTCGTGTATCAGAGTCTCAGCAGCCATCGCCGCGCTCTAAACTCGCTGGCCGGGCGGCGCAAAACTCGCCGTCAAGCACTACTGTGATCGACGCTCGCGCTCGCATTCTCAATCCCACTAGCAGCCTCCTACGCTTTGCCCTTCTCGCCTCGTTGCCTTTCGCAGAGGCATAATCGTAAAAACGAAACAC
Source organism: Przewalskia tangutica (assembly GCA_029844215.1). NCBI lineage: Eukaryota > Viridiplantae > Streptophyta > Magnoliopsida > Solanales > Solanaceae > Przewalskia > Przewalskia tangutica. Next base: position 25,661,447 of record CM056732.1, on the reverse strand, counting down.
GCCGTAGGGTCCAACTTACAACACAGCCTCTAAGGCACGATCTCGTAATGAGAAGAATGGAAACTAATCCTAAATGTCCTATAGCCTCGACATAGACGTGGTGCACAACACACCGATAATCAAGACTCTACTAGACACGGTCAGACACTTTCCGAGACTAATCGCTCGATACCACTTTGTAACGCCCGAACCCGCCCGCATCGTGCCTTACCCCGCACCCTAGTGATACAACATCGAGAAAACCAATGAAAATAAAACATGAATCATGAAACAAGAGATATAATAAATAAACAGCCAACCAAAACAGCTTGCCTTCAAGATATACATAAAACCCGAACGCTTAATCCTTTTACAACCCCGCCACAACAAAGGCATGCACTTAAGATTTACAACAACTATGACGGACAGGCTCCCGCCATACCCCGAATGTATAAGCATCTACGCACTGTGGTAACATACCAAAAGATAAGCCTCCAAGGAACTGAGCTTTCCAATACGCCAAAGCGTGATCCTAAAATGGATCGACAAATGATGACCTTTTACTCATGCAGATTTAACGCACTTCAAGGAGGTCGATAACAATGTACCAAGTATGTGAAATCACAACATCAGAATGAAATCATAATAGCTTAAAAAGCAGGAGACATGTATGATAACCAAAATACAGTACGCAACATAAAAGCAGCAAGTCGTGGACTCACGCCTCAAAGTCACCACTAAATATAACTACGGGTCTCACGCCCACAACATCCATCATGTTCGCATCACGCCGTGACGCCTTGCATCGTGACGGCAGACATGTCCACGATGCAACAATAATAACAAGCCGCACGCCACATGCCCCGGACATCAGACGGCAGATACGCCATGTAACCTCAATAACAACCTCCATCGGTCAACTACGCCGCATGGCCACATGCCCTAATATCAGACGGTGTAGACATGTCCACGTGACATCAACAACAAGACAAGAATCAAAATGGAAACATACCCGTGGAATTCTCCATCACCGCCAAAGACGCCCAAGTAAGTTCTCAATAAGTCAACCTACTTCATCGAGAGACACGGTAATACGTAAATACCACACCGCACAACAAAGGCTATCATCACAAGCATAGGCAAGTTTCACAACAACAAGCATAGGCAAGTTTCACAACAACAAGCATAGGCAAGCTTCGCACAACTCCAAGTACTTTCATATTATGCCAAAGTCCGGTTTTTAACCCCAAAGTACTACATACGTTAAGTTCTTTTAAAAGAGATCCATTACTTTTATAAAAGTCACCCGATACGTAGTATAAGAATGACCAACCCACATTCCTTTTCAAAATCAAGTAACAACATTCTTTTCCTAAGTTCCATTGCCTAGTTTCAATTACTCAAGCTTCATTTCAAATGGTTTCATAGTTCATAAACTTAATCACTTGATTTCTTTTTAGAACAATTGAGTAATATAAGTCTCATGAGAGTAGGTTATTCTTATTTACAACATTCTTATTACAAAGAAACATGATCTAGAAAATGTAATATCATTTTGTCTCATCTTAGTTTCTATGCAGATGGAGGTTTACCGGTTTTAATACGATACATCATTATTCAATACATTTTCCTTTATTAACGCCGCAGCTGTCCTGTCGATACACATTCCGATTTCCAAATCGATAACATTATCCCTTTAAATAAAACCAAGTACTCATTACTCACGAATGAGGTTTCACACAAACATTCACATTAAAACAATATAAGTTAAGTCTCTTATCTCATAAGATCAAGTCTCTTAACTTCTAACATCAAGAAACCATTTTCTTTACCTCTCTTAAGACTTTATACTTAACTCCCATAAAGCTAGTATAACTCTTTTAAAACCTTTAAAACTAAGTGTTACTCTCCCTTCAAAACGATTTATAAATCTTTGAAATACATCAAGTTCTTTATTATAACTAGCCGCTTATAATTCACATCGCTACCTTTTAAAACCACAAAGTATTTTCTTACCTACATAAAGTCGTTATAACCAACTTCCCATAAAGCCGTTATAACACTTTATGTTTTAAGAACAATCAAACACGCTTAACACACGTACGCTACCGCACTACATAGTTCACACATATCATGCTGTAAGAGATAGGAAGAGGTTCACATACCTAGAGACGATTGTCGAATAATATCAAAACGCTCAAAGTACCTCAAACCACGGCTACTCCTAAGCCTGGATCACTCCACACGTAGTACTTCAACCTATAAGGCCACAAGGCGCTTATTAACATCTAGATCTCAACGCTCCATAATCTACGAGAAAATTCGCAAAGACCTCCCCTCGCCACAACAAGAAATCTCCTTCTCTATCGAGGCCGCTACCAAGCCAACCAGGGGTTTTACACGCCTAACCTGACGTGTACAATTCTACTACACAAGAATACTACACAAGTCTATCAGAATACACCCTATGTAATTACAGATGGGCCATTTAATTCTTCAAAGCTTAAGTCAACAGACATTGCCACAATACTAAGTTCACCTATATATAGTATACAACCACTATATATTCAACACATATGTAATTTCCAATTACAATAGGGACAAGATATTTACCTCGATAAGCCCAAAATTATCCGAGTTTAATGTCGCTTCCCGAGCAAGGTTTAGCTCCTATTCCGAGTGCTCCAATCCGCCAAACAACCCTTAGAAGTTCTAACCAACTTCTCTTAAGTACTTCAAACAACAATGAAGATTTCCTTGTGGTTTCGGTTTGAGACTAAAAGGACAAAAGGTAGTATTTCCGGTTCTACGATAGAGGTATCTTTGGAATACTACAAGGTACAAGGCTAAGGTATTTTGGGCATTATAACAATACTAGAGAGTATTTCTATACCACAACAAGGGTATTATACGAAACCAACTAGGCTAGTGGGGTACCCTACTGCTAGCACCACTAGAGGGGGAGGGGAGGCTCTCGCTAGCTCACAAGAGAGGGAGATGAGCTCTTGGACGAGAGTCTACAAGAGGGAGGGAAGGGATTTATCACTTAGAACAATTTGTGGATGAATAAAGTCTTCACAAAGGGAGCTATTTATAAAGGCCAAGCAAAGGCCAACCAATGGCCAAGATCCATCCATGTGTTAGGCAAGTGTAAGGCCAAGATCGCCAAGTGCACCCACAAAACACTCCACAAAACACTCCACAAAACAAGCCACAAACAAGGCACAAAAGGAGGGACTAATCGCCAAGGCCAAGCCTCCTCTTTGCCCAACGAGGTGACAAGTGTCACCCTCCCGTTGGTCCAAAAATGTTCCGCCGCCGAAAAATCCGCAAAAATACTAAATGACATAGCCGAATTTTCCCAACGTAAGTGGGAAACGCTTGCCGTAAAACGACTTATTCTGCACTCAGGCTCCCAAATTTCAACCAAAGCCAATTCTTAAGGCAAAAATTTAATACGCACGCCTCACGCATATACTCCGAAATACGGTATAACAATAAGCCAACTACTGGATCCAGCTGCACGCGAATCGATCGGCAGGTATCTAAAGCCAACGTACCAGAGCCTACCGTATCACGATATATGACCGGGGCAAGTATCTTAAGCCATCTACCAGAGCCTGCCGTATCACGAGAAATGAACAGGACAAGTATCTAAAGTGTGCCTGTGGATCGGCAAGTACGGGCGACAACTACCGATCCAACTCAAGGCCACAAAGTCGATCGGCAAGTACGAAAGCCAACTATCAAATCCAGCCTGCGTCACGCAACCTCATGGGAAGCTAGTCCATGGAACAAACATAGTGGAAGCATACCCGTGGAATCTCCAACAACGTCGGTATGTCCAAGTAAAATAGCGAGATATCCGACCATCCATTGAGAGACGCGGTAACATAAGGATACAACACTTGCACAACAAGGCTATCACAAGCAAGCATAAGCAAGTTACCATACTTCTAGACTTTCATTAACATGTAAACTGATTCACCATTTTATAAACTCAAGGTACTTTCATTGTATGCCAACAATCCTGGTTTTAACCCCAAAGTACTACGTACTTCAACTCTCTTAAAAAGATCTCTTTTTACATAAAAGCCACACGATACTAATACCCGTAGTATCAAGACACGTTTAATTTTCAAACTAAGTTACTACACCTTCAGAAAATCATTTCAAGGCTTTTAAAATCAAGTCTCATAACCTTTAAGGAAATCAAATCTCATAACTCTGAAGATCAAGTCTCATAACTTTAAATCAAAGTCTCATAATCTTTAAAGGAATCAAATCTCATAACTTTGAAAATCAAGTCTCATAACTTTAAATCAAAGTCTCATAATCTTTAAAGGAATCAAATCTCATAACTTTGAAAATCAAGTCTCATAACTTTAAATCAAAGTCTCATAATCTTTAAAGGAATCAAATCTCATAACTTTGAAAATCAAGTCTCATAACTTTAAATCAAAGTCTCATAATCTTTAAAGAAATCAAATCTCATCACTTTCAAAATAAATATACATTAATGTAGTAACTTAGCAAGGTCAACTAGACTCCACTACTTCCTAACGACTCTTACCAACATCCCCCATACGACTTGGTAAGAACTTAGGAATATTCTAGACATGTTTTTAGCATAAAATCTATCACGTGAATACTTCCTAATTACAAGGCCAGTACTTCAAGAAGGCAAGTCACGTATATTCCAAATAACAAGACAAGTATACTTTAAACAACAAGTCATGTATACTCCCAACAACAAGGAAGTATACTCAAATAACAAATTTTGTATACTCCTAACAATAAGGCAAGTATACCATAAAAATACTCATGTCTTAGAGAAGAGGAAATCCACATACCTCGCGACGACTAACCATTTTGACACGTAGCAAAACGCTCCAAGTACTTCAACTTCATCTGCTATTCCTTAAGCCAAGTAGACCATGCTACACGTAGTACTTCAACCTAAAATGGTCATTGTACTTCTATCAATATCTTACTTACTATTGTAAGACTTATACCAATTAATAGCCCTCTAATTATACGAAAAATCGGGCAGCACTTCCTTTGTTTCTACGTACTTTTCCACCTTTTCCAAGGTCCGTATTTATCCACAAACAAGCCACATTTAAGGTGCAACCAATAGTTATCCAAAGGGGATTACACGCCTAACTGGACGTGTAAAATTCTGCCCCATAATTTATACAAAACAGTCCATTATTCCAAAGTAAAAACAGTCCATAGTCCAAAGTAAAAACAGTCCATAGTCCAAAGTAAAGACAGTCCATAGTCCAAAGTAAAAACAGTCCATAATCCAAAGTAAAAACAGTCCATAGTTCAAAGTAAAGACAGTCCTTAGTCCAAAGTAAAAACAGTCCATAGTCCAAAGTAAAGACAATCCTTTATTTAGTTGGTGTTCTTGGCGAACTACTATAATCAATACTGTCCAGTTTTCGACTAGCATGCCAAAACTGTTTCCATAACTTCTTATAATCCGACTTATATTCCAACACTTTTATATAAGTTATATTAACTTGTTATCAACAAGATTCCTTCATGTCAACAAGTAATAGGTAATGTTTTAACAATTTTAATGGCCGGCATGCCAATTTCGGTTTTAACAACTTTAATGGCTAGCATGCCAATTTTGGTTTTTAACATCTTTTTAAGGTCCAAATCTTTTCCATCTTCCTTCAACATATCACATACTCATTTTATATACAACTATAACATGTAATCTCCAATTACATTAGAAGGACAAAGATTATTACCTCAATAAGCCCAAATTAATCCAAGATCTAAAAGTCGATCTTTAGCAACTTTAGCTCCTATTCTTCAAGTTTCAATCATACACAAGCATCCACCACAAGCTTATAACCAACTTATCTTCAAGTTTTGCTTTCGAAAAATCGACGAACAAGCCTAGGGTTTCACCCTCATTTTCGGCATAGTGTAGCGTTTTTGCTCACTGTTTTGTCAGCTGAACTTGTGACGTCCATAACTCTTTACTCCGATGTCCGATCGATGAACGGTTTGTTGCGTTGGAAACTAGACTCAACGAAATTCATTTTAGGCTTTTAAAACACCTAAAACCTCCTCGTATACCAGGAGATATACCTCTTCAAAGTTGGCTAAAATCTTCCCAACCATGGCCGAGAGCACCATTTAGAGAGCAAAGGTTTTGCTCAAATTTTCTAAGTGTTGAACTTGTCTTGCACCTCCCCTTGTATATATAAGACAACCAAGGGTCAAGATGAATCCATATGTAAGGTCAAGATGAAGGACAAGTGGAGTGGGACCCACCTCTACTTGTCTCCAAAATATCTAAGTCAAGTCAAGTCTTACAAGACAAGTGGGGGTGACACGTGTCGGCCCCAATTGGTCCAAAATATTTTCATCTCCCAAAAACATCCACCTTGGCCAAAATATTGAAAATATTGTGGGCCCCACAAAACCGTAAATTCTTCCCGTGGGCCCCACGTGACCAATTCTGGAAATAAAATTCATAATTCTATTATATTCCAAAAAGTCCAAATCCAAATTTGAGAACTCAATTCTCCTTATTAAACACTTTTCCTTCACGGGTTCCGAGATTTCTTTTAAGGAAAAAACGCATCTTCTATCGTTCCACGATTTAACCCTTATCGTCTTACGTACGTTCTCTTATTCTTGTGTTGGAACTACGGGGTGTAACATTCTCCCTCCCTTAGAAATATTCGTCCCGAATGTTCCTTCTAAGCCTACAATCATACTTGCACCGGTATAGTCTTCACTACTATACTCATAAAACCAATTATGCCACATATGGCCATAATACAACACACGTGCATACACATAAATCCAAGCCAACGAGGAATCACATCTAGTAGTGTATAACACCACTATTAACTCTCATTCATGGCCATAAAGGATACTCTCTTCGTACCTTCACTTCACATATATAATCACTTCCATTCTTTTAACACATGTTCGCTTCTTTTCTTACTCGTCGTACTCTCCTCGTACAACCGAACTCTTTTTTAGTACACGTACCATATTTCAGTCATCGCTTCAGTTTTCAAAACCTTGGAGTTACCACCTTCAACCTTGGTCATTACACTAGCTTCAATTTCTTTTAAGGCCATCCTCGGCCTTCCCGACCCGGTTCTGGTGGAACGCATCCACGAACCAGTACAACGATTAACCAGACTTGGGCTTTTGCACTCTCGTGACCCTATCACCTAGCGGGACCACTTCAAACTGACCCCACTCCATTCTGGGTTGCGGGTTGACCCGCGATTGGTCCTCAACCAGACCCATTATCGCACTAAATTCTCATTCCTGGTCCGGAACAAATCTCGCTATTCAAGTCATGAAAGCCTAGTGGTCTTCTTAGCTTAACTACCGACTTTCGTTTCACACAACCCATGGAATTATCACACTAATATACTCCACGTATACTATGTACTTCGACCACGACAACCGTACAATCTTTTACTCAAGACGGCCTTGTATCTAAGGTCACAACGGTTATCAATATTCTAAGGTTCACAATGTCCCGAGCCTACATTATAAATCCCCACAATATGGGAAATGTAGCTTCTTAATATCTCAAAGTCTCATTGTCTTACTCATAATAACTCTATTAACTACATACGAATATCATTCGTATATGACACTTAAGCCTATAATCATAGCTTAACCTAACAACCGGGTATGTCATTAATTCACTTGAACCTGATCTACCAAGAGTCTATCACCATCTTATTCAGTTCATTATCTCCTGATATTCCAAATCAGTACATATATAAAGCTTAAGTGTGGGTTCAATAAACGATTTCACACCTTCCAAGTAATTAAGGTTTTTACCAATTCTTGGTAATCTATAATCATTCTAGGCAACATGCATACGAATCCAAATAAATACACTCGTATCGATATACATCATCAATATACCCACTATACAATAATATTACCAATCTGGATACACAATCCATATAATCTGTTCTAGGCCACTGTCGCCTTTCTCAAAGCTGCAATCACAATAATTGTTAGGGAAAGACCATCCTAACAACATAGCTCTATCGCACGACCTTAGAGTAAGAAGAATAAAATCCAATCCTAAATATCTTGTAGCCTCATATGTATAAGTATGGTGCACACATACCCATACCCAAGACTCTACTAGACACGGTCTGTAGACATTCCGAGGACTAACTGCTCTGATACCACTCTGTCACGCCCCGAACCCCGGGCCCGCGACTGGTACCCTACCTGGGCACCCTTCTATACACACAACATGAGTAACACGCAGAAGATAATAACACTCATTTTTTTTCTTAAAGCAAAGGCAAGGCCGATAAGGCTGCCGTATATATATATATACCATACCCAACTGGGTCTACACTGTACAACAACATGGATATAACTCTCACCAGTCCAGCCCACATATGAATACAGACCTCTAAGAATTCGACACAACTATGACGGGACAAGGCCCCGTCGTACCCCTTAATACCTAGTCATAAAGTTAAGCTCTGGAACATTAGAGCTTTTAAACATACTGAACAAGGATCCTAAGCTCGTGGATCCACAACTGAGTACCTAGACCTGCGGACATGAACGCAGCCCCCCGAAGGAGGTCAGTACAACAAGTACTAAATATGGAACTGTAATAAAGTATAGTATTAAAATCATGGCTGTGTACAAGAATGACAGGGGCAAGTATAGAAAATCAAATACCAGATCCTACCGTGTCACATAACCTAAAAGCCCATCAGACCTTGTATCATCAGACTATAACAACTCCAAGAGTCGATCAGGTTTTCAAGAATATAATATCACACAGTCCAAATACAAAGCAGGAAACAAGTATGATAACCAAATTAATCAATAAGAGTAATGAAAATCAACTTCATCTTTTAAAAGACCATTACACAATATTTAAGCCGTCATACCAAGTCAGGGACTCATGCCCTCAAAATCATTACTCAAATATAACCATGGGTCTCACGCCCACAATATCAATCATGCCCGTGGAATTCCTTCCTCACTGCCGGCAGTCCATGATATAATATAACACCAATATGTGTACCGGAACACCAGATCCCGCTCAGATCATAAAATCGATCGGCCAAGTAGAGAGCTAACTACGATCCACTGCATCATAAAACTGAACGCTGGCACGGTTAACTACTGATTCAAATACACACGAATCGACCGGGCAGGTATCTAAAGCCAACGCATCGTAACCCATCAGATCACGAGATATGACCGGCAAGTATCTTAAGCCATCTACCGAGCTCGCCAGACAAGAGAAATGACCAGGACAAGTATCTAAAGTGTGCCCGTGACCGGGGCAAGTACGAAGGCCAACTACCAGATCCATCCTGCGTCACAAAGCTGACCGAGGCAAGTACGAAAACCAAGTACCAGATCCAGCCTGCGTCACACAACCTCATGGGGAGTTAGTCCATGGAACAAACATAGTGGAAGCATACCCGTGGAATCTCCAACAACGTCGGTATGTCCAAGTAAAATAGCGAGATATCCGACCCTCCATTGAGAGACGCGGTAACATAAGGATACAACACTTGCAAAACAAGGCTATCACAAGCAAGCATAGGCAAGTTACCATACTTCTAGACTTTCATTAACATGTAAACTGATTCACCATTTTATAAACTCAAGGTACTTTCATTTTATGCCAACAATCCGGGTTTTAACCCCAAAGTACTACGTACTTCAACTCTCTTAAAAAGATCTCTTTTTACATAAAAGCCACACGATACTAATACCCGTAGTATCAAGACACGTTTACTTTTCAAACTAAGTTACTACACCTTCAGAAAATCATTTCAAGGCTTTTAAAATCAATTCCCATAACCTTTAAGGAAATCAAATCTCATCACTTTCAAAATAAATATTCATTAATGTAGTAACTTAGCAAGGTCAACTAGACTCCAGGTTAAATCGTGGAACGGTAGAAGATGCGCTTTTTCCATAAAAGAAATCTCGGAAGCCGTGAAGGAAAAGTGTTTAATAAGGAGAATTGAGTTCTCAAATTTGGGATTTAGACTTTTTGGAATATAATAGAATTATGGATTTTATTTCCAGAATTGATCACGTGGGACCCACGGAAAGCATTTACGGTTTTGTGGGGCCCACAATATTTTCGAGATTTTGGCCAAGATGGATGTTTTTGGGAGATGAAAATATTTTGGACCAATTGGGGGGCGACACGTGTCACCCCCACTTGTCTTGGAAGACTTGGCTTGACTTAGATATTTTGGAGACAAGTGGAGGTGGGTCCCACTCCACTTGTACTTCATATTGACCTCTATATGGATTCATATTGACCCTTGGTTGTCTTATATATACAAGGGGAGGTGCAAGACAAATTCAACACTTAGAGAATTTGAGCAAAACCTTTGCTCTTTAAATGGTGCTCTCGGCCAAGGTTGGGCAGATTTTATCCGACTTTGGAGAGGTATATCTCCTGGTATACGAGGAGTTTTTAGGTATTTCAAAAGCTTAAAATGAAGTTCGTCGAGTCTAGTTTCCAACGCAATAAACCGTTTGTCGATCGGACATCGGAGTAAAGAGTTATGGATGTCACAAGTTCAGATGACAAAAAAGTGAGCAAAAATGCTACACTGTGCCGAAAATGAGGGTGAAACCCTAGGCTTGTTCATCGATTTTTCGAAAGCAAAACTTGAATAGAATTTGGTTATAAGATTGTGGTGGATTCTTGTGTATGATTGGAACTTGAAGAATAGGAGCTAAAGTTGCTAAGGATCGACTTTTAGATCTTGGATTAATTTGAGCTTATTGAGGTAATAATCTTTGTCCTTCTAATTTAATTGGAGATTACATGTTATAGTTGTATATAAAATGAGTATGTGATATGTGGAAGGAATATGGAAAAGATTTGGACCTTAAAAAGATGTTAAAAACCAAAATTGGCATGCTAGCCATTAAAGTTGTTAAAACATTACCTATTACTTGTTGACATGAAGAAATCTTGTTTATAACAAGTTAATATAACTTATATAAAAGTGTTGGAATATAAGTTGGATTACAAGAAGTTATGGAAACTGTTTTGGCATGCTAGCCGAAAACTGGACAGTATTGATTATAGTAGTTGGCCAAGAACACCAACTAAATAAAGGGATGTCTTTACTTTGGACTGTTTTTACTTTGGACTAAGGTTACTTTGGACTGTGGACTGTCTTTACTTTGGACTATGGACTGTTTTTACTTTGGACTATGGACTGTTTTTACTTTGGACTAATGGACTGTTTTGTATAAATTGTGGGGCAGAATTTTACACGTCCAGTTAGGCGTGTAATCCCCTTTGGATAACTATTGGTTGCACCTTAAATGTGGCTTGTTGGTGGATAAATACGAACCTTGGAAAAGGTGAAAAAGTACGTAGAAACAAAGGAAGTGTTGCCCGATTTTCCGTAGAATTAGAGGGCTATTAATTGGTATAAGTCTTACAATAGTAAGTAAGATATTGATAGAAGTACAATGGTCATTTTAGGTTGAAGTACTACTTGTAGCATGGTCTACTTGGCTTAAGGAATAGCCGATGACGTTGAAATACTTGGAGCGTTTTGCTACGTGTCGAAATGGTTAGTCGTCGCGAGGTATGTAGATTTTCTCTTCTCTAAGACATGAGTATTTTTATGGTATACTTGCCTTATTGTTAGGAGTATACATGATTTGTTATTTGAGTATATTTCCTTGTTGTTGGGAGTATACATGACTTGTTGTTTAAAGTATATTTGTCTTGTTATTTGGAATATACGTGACTTGCCTTCTTGAAGTACTGACCTTGTAATTAGGAAGTATTCACGTGATAGATTTTAGGCTAAAAACATGTCTAGAATATTCCTAAGTTCTTACCAAGTCTTATGGGGGATGTTGGTAAGGGTCGTTAGGAAGTAGTGGAGTCTAGTTTACCTTGCTAAGTTACTACATTAATGAATATTTATTTTGAAAGTGATGAGATTTGATTTCTTTAAAGATTATGAGACTTTGATTTAAAGTTATGAGACTTGATTTTCAAAGTTATGAGATTTGATTCCTTTAAAGATTATGAGACTTGATTTTCAAAGTTATGAGATTTGATTCCTTTAAAGATTATAAGACTTTGATTTAAAGTTATGAGACTTGATTTTCAAAGTTATGAGATTTGATTCCTTTAAAGATTATGAGACTTTGATTTAAAGAAAAAAAAAAGAGTGTTATTATCTTCCGTGTGTTACTCATGTTGTGTGTATAGAAGGGTGCCAAGGTAGGGTACCAGTCGCGTGCCCGGGGTTCGGGGCGTGACATTAGCAACGTTTGCTAAGTCGAGTGATGTCACTCTCTCTTTAAGGCAAAATTACCCCCGTATATAATGACTTACGGATAGCGGGTAATAGCCTCCTAAGATAAAATAACAACTTTCACAAGTACAAGCCAAGTACTTGTGAATCTCTAGAAGAATTAAGAACTCAAGATTGCTAGAAGAAGAAGGAGAGACTCTCAAGTGTTTTCAGATTTTGGATCTTAAGTTAATGTATTAAATCTGAAATTTGAGACTCTATTTATAGGTGCAAAGATGGTCATTCACATGCCATGGGAATGCACTAAATGGGGTTGCATAGAACTCTTCAAAAATCACCTTGATCATGCCAAGAGTTAGTTGATCCATGGCCTTTCAAAGGAGTTCATGAATCAGAAGATTCCATAGATTTTCCGGTTCACTGTACGTGTAGCGCCGCGGCGCCAAATAGGCAGAACCAAAACTTCGAGTTATGGCGCCGCGACCCTTGTCAGGTAGCACCATGGCGCTGGCCCGTCTTGGCTCAGTGCCGCGGCCCTGTCACGGCGCCGCGGATCTTCCCCAATTTCCGTATTTTAAACATTTCTTCTTTTCTCATACCGTCGTGGGAGACTCATCAATTTGGCCAATTAATCGTTCATCCTTACCTAACTTAAGAACACTTTAACATGTGTACCAACATCTCTTTCACTACGTAAAATTTAGCTAGATGTTGTACGACGTATGCATGTGTATGAAAATCGTATTTCCGAGATGCGAGGCCCCATGTGTTCAAGTCATTAAGGACATGATAAACTCAATCCCACTAGGTAAATTTTCAACACTATGAAAATACTCCTCAAGGGAGATTATTCCAAACTTACATTACCAAAGAAAAATGTTCGGGCAAAGATAGAGGATTTAGAAATAACTCTTTTATTTAATGAGAAATTACTTAATCATCTTTTATTATTTTTATTGATGACTGATCATGTAAATAAAAAAACATATTTAAGGAGTCTTGGTACACCTTATCCCATATAATTGTAATATTGAGAAAATCAGAAATAGAAATGTTAAGAAGAACACCTAATCATTACTAAGTTGCATTAATATATAATAAAAAGAAGAAATATTTTGCATGCGAAAATGTCATTCATGGGAACGAATGAAAGATTATGTCTTCATATGGGTTAACTAGAAGACCTCTTTGAAATAGTTATTCACGAAGAAGCTAATCTTAAGACGTAGGATGAAAATTCATTAATTGAGAAATTAGGGATCTCCTTATAAGTAGAGTTCTGTTTTTCTCTCACTCTACTTATAGTTTATTTGTGAATAATATCACAGAAACTTATGCCTTATATTTTTCTTGTATATTTATTATTATTTTTATAATTGATATTACTTTATAAAATTGTATATTGCATGATTCGGAATATACGTGAACACACGTGTCAAGAATCTAATAAATGAAAGTATTCATGGACCATTAATTGGGAATATGAATATAATCAGTTAGGATAGAATATGTACGTTGGACGAACCTAGGATTTACTGACTTTACTTGGATACATAGAGAAAAATTAAGAGAAAGGGCAAAAAAGAGAGAAAAAGCTGAAAAAGGAGAAAAAAAAGATAAATAGGAATGATTGTCATGACCCTTTTAGTGATCGTGGTGACACCTACACATTTTCACAGTAGGCGAATCACTCTCAAATCATTCACATGATACAATAAAGAAAAACGAAAAGATAACAAAATACTTGATAAAACTGTCCATCATAATATACATGCAGAAATATAATTCTGAGAATCAAATACATCCCCCCCTCCCCAAAAAAAAAAAAAATCTGGTCAAATCATACTAGAGAACTAAAATTTGATATAAGTCTGAAATAAGGCTACACATATGTCTTTCGAATACAGATAAAAAAAGAATACGATAGAAGTCTCCAAGGATATGTCGGAGGTAACATCCTCACCCTGAATACTAAAGTCTGCCCGCTCTGACTCACACTCGAGCTCGCGAACTGATATTGAGATTTGTATATGTATCAGAAAAGATGCAGCAAGTGTAGCATGAGTACACAACGTACCCCTGTAAACATCATAGGCCGACAACGACAGAAGATACACAAAAAGATAAATATCAAGTTGACACCAAATAGTCCTATATTTTAACACTTCAATATCCAAATAAGTCACATTATCCACAAAATAGTTCACAGATATCCCCTTGTTCATGTAAGATTTTATAATCACGCAAGTCATCCAGTTCCAAAAGAGTTCAATAACAAAAATTCCAAGTACCAACGAGCAAATAACAATCCTTTATCCAGGAATCCAACCAAGTTATCAATAACCAATCCAACATTTAATCCATCAATAGATAATTAATGAAATGATATATGTATGATATGAATGCAATGCATATGCCAGGTACCTTTATCCTCCAGTATACATGCGTTCAAATTTTATGAAATTCACACTCATGGGGGACCCGTGAAGTCCATATACTCCTCTGGAATTTCTCCACGGTCCAGCCATTGGCTAAAATAATTGTTGCAGATGTTCAACTCGTTCCCCCGCGTATCTTTATCATCTCAATGTTGTCAATAATCTCGTAAGTGTTCTTACCTTCCCGGTCTCTTGGACCCATAGCAATTTCATACCTCTCATATCAATATCATCAAAATCATGAGTATATGAATGCAAATGACAATACAAGGAAAGAAATCATGATGTAATGAGATGCAACCAAGTATAGAGATGATTATCACATGTTTTCAAGAATACATAAACATATAATTCAAGTATAATCAGGATATCATATCAAACCATGTGTGATGAATAACCACAACGATAACAAGTATGACGACGAGCCCACGTGATGGCGACAAGCCCAATAAATTACCAGTCGGAATCAACATAAGGCTGATTACCCCAATCACCTATCATCATAGTTCAATATCGGTACTCACCCAAATGTTCATCACACCCGTTTGAGTGGGACCCCTAAACACGCTCAATACCTCATCAACATTTATAACTGGTTATGTACTTTTACAGAATCTAGTGAAAGTAAATTGTAGCCTACCTTTGGGCCGAACAGGAGCCTCGAATAGTCAAATCCCTGTGATAGCCTTACCCTTCTGCGCCTCATGATAATCGAAGTCTAATACACATATACTATTCGTTAATATAAAACTTAAACATAATATAAGGACTAAGTCCTTAAACAAATCAAGACATCAAAAATGTCACAACCCGAACCGACGGGCCGCGACTAGTGCCTTACCTGGGAATCCTTATACCCACACATCACGTTTACAGAAGCTTAAGAAAAACTCATAATCTCATAAGAAAGGGATCCTGTCCCCTGAACTGTCACATAACATTATAGACAAGCCGGCAAGGCTGTCATTATATACATAATAGCCAAAATGAACTACAACATATACATGTCCAAGTACACATTTACCACCCACACCTGTCTACAGACCTCTAAGAGTTTGGAAATGAAATGTGACGGGACAAGGCTCCGCCGTACCCCTGAATATACATAAGCCTATAATCAAAGATCTGTGCCAAAATGACAGGCTCCGGAACAATGGAGTTATTCCAAAAGCTGAGCAAAGATCCTAAACTCGAGGATTACCAAACTGAGTACATATACTGCGGCATTTAACGCAAATTTCCCAGAAGGGGGTCGATAACAATGTACTAAGTATGTAAACATAAAGTACTGTAAATAAGATCATAACTGAACAAAAGATGACAGGAACAAGTACGATAATCAAAATACCAGATCCACCGTGCCATACAAAATAAGAGTCAACTGTACCTTGTACGAATAGAGAGTCCACTGTACCTTTTAAAAACAGA
This sequence comes from Przewalskia tangutica, assembly GCA_029844215.1. Lineage (NCBI taxonomy): Eukaryota > Viridiplantae > Streptophyta > Magnoliopsida > Solanales > Solanaceae > Przewalskia > Przewalskia tangutica. The sequence goes on along the minus strand of CM056732.1, from coordinate 25,645,294 downwards.
GAGTCAATTGTGCCTTTGAAAAATATGAGAGTCATATACTGTCATGGGTATCTATACCCGCATCATGGAAGCATGCCCATGAAATCATATACTGTCATGAATATCTATACTCACATCATGGATACATGTCCATGAAATCATATACTGTCATGAGTATCTATACTCGCATCATTGATACATGTCCATTGAATCATATACTGTCATGAGTATCTATACTCGCATCATAGATACATGTCCATGGAATCATATATTGTCATGAGTATCTATACTCGCATCTTGGATACATGTCCATGAAATCATATACATATAAACATTGTCGGCCCTCTAGCGAGGGACTCAGTGAACAAGGGCTAGGATCTGTGCACGACTGTCATGAGTATCTCTACTAGAATCATGGATTGCATGTCCATGGAATCATAATACATATAACATTGTCGGCCCTATAGAGAGGGAATCGGTGAACATTGTCGGCCCATTATGGAACTCGGTGAAAGGAATATAACACTTGCACGAATAGCTATCATGAGCAACCTTGTGCAATTTAAATCATCATTTGACTCTCAATAAAATCTTTAAAATGAAGTTTCATTTTAGAAAAACCAAGGCACTATCATATCATGTATCACTTTGAAATCATCTTTTGAAAACTCAAAGACACTATCATATCATGTATCTTTTTTACACCAGCATTTGAAAACTCAAAGGCACTATCATATCATGTATCATTTTGAAACCATCATTTGAAAACTCAAAACACTTATCATATCATATATCCTTTTAAATCATCATTTGGAAAATCAAGGCACTTATCATATCATGTATCAAATATGGATTAAGATACAATAGAACTATGTACGTCCTCCGTACACCCATTTTATAAACATCATGCCAAAAGAAGAAAGGATAGTTCACACACCTTATCGGCTATACCAACTCAATAAGTAGAATACGTCCCAATTAGTACTTCAACATATAATGACAATAACACATCTATCAACTTCATGATACTAGTGTACGTTATATACCATAAGATGGTTCTCTTTTCATATAAAGATTTGGGCAACACCCCTATTTATACATACATTTCCACCTTACAAATAATGCCAATAACATCAATAACCAAACACCAATTAAGGGCACAACCAAACAGCAACCAAGGTGATCGACACACCTACTTCACATGTTAATCCGGCGTCTTAATCCATATAAAAACAGTCCACTAAAACAATCCATATTCCAATAACAACGAGGGTAAAATGTGATGCCTTTCAACACCTTTCTATACCCTTATTCCTTTAGGACATGCATTAGAAATTACCACATTTAAACATGTATAATGGTAACTGAATTTTTAGCTTTATACACACATAAAATAAATTTCTAAAACAAAGACGACAATATCCAACAGTTTTATACACGTCTCGGCCAATAACCATAATACCATAACCCTTTACATAATTCCTTATAATCCAATTCAAGTTTCAACACTTTAATATAAACCATGTCAACTTTCAATAACAAAATTCCTTCATTTTAACATGCAATAAGTGACGATAACTGATCGGTGTATTTTATATACACCTTTTGAGTCAATTTTAGTTAGTCTTTTGCCCATTTTTGTACAAATATGTGTCGTGTTAGGATATATTTTCTTTCTTTTGAGTCACAATGGTTTAAAGTGGCACATTGGCGAGAGGAGCGAAAAGAAGGCAGAAACAGAGGTTCCAGAGCTCAAAAGTCAAAGTTGGCAAACTGTATGCGCCATGAACCACTCAACAAGCAAAGCAGCAGAGCCGCAGGTTTTCAGCCGCGCGCCAGCTGGTACGCGCGCCAAGGCGGAAAAATTGTCAAATCCGAATAGGAATGGGCCAAGGTCAAGAAGGAAAAGTTTTTGGGCGTTTTTGGTGATATAAAAAGGACCTTTAGGTCAGATTTTGAGGAGTTCCACACTTGACAATTCATCACTACTTGGAGATCAAGATTGAAGACTTACTTTTGAGTAATTTCTTGTTCTTTATTTTATTTCTTTTTGTGTATGTTGGATATTAGTTTAGTTCTTGGCATGTCTATGGCTAGGAACTAACTTAATTTAGGGCTTTCCATGTCGAATCGCCTGAACCTCGTTCATATGAATTAATGCATGTTTTGGTTTCTTCTTATTATTGTTGAGATTTATTCAATATTTGTTTTGATTGCTTGGTAATTAATTGATCACTAATTATCATAACTTATATGATTTCTAATTGAAATTCGAAATGAGAGATTGTGAATATGCTATAGTTGAATAAACATAGGTTTAAATCATGGACGAAAGTACCCCGATACTTGTGTAGCTTAATAGGTTATTGCTCTTAATCCCTCTTTGTAGTCAATCATGTCATCGAAAGATAGAAGGGTTCTACATTGGGGTTGAGTGTTTATATTACCTTAACATGAGTATAAAACGACTTAGTTAACCTGCTATCTCAAAATAGAAGAAGAACCATAATTATTTGCATTAACGAGTAAAGCGAGCGGATAGTTGAGGAGATTTGGAAGCCCTATTTCCATCATATCTGAAGTAAAGTAAAGTAATTTAGTTAGCATCTATAATCATAGCTATAAACAATTCATCAAATTATCGGTTACCAAATAGATACTACAGAATAGATGTTGATAATTGGACACTAATCCCTGAGGACGATAACTCGGTCTTCTAGACTATATTACTTATCACGACACGTGCACTTGCGTTTAGTGTGTGCATAAATCGCGCATCAAGTTTTTGGCGCCGTTGCCGAGGATTGGCGTAGTTCAATATCATTCTTTCTATTCTTAATTTCTAATTTGGTTTTTATTTTTCTTTTTATTATTATTATTTATTTGGTGAAACCGTGCGCCGTGATCCGTTTGTTGATTTTGATCTGTTGCAGGCATCTAGTTTATGCGAATGAGAAGAGGAGCAGATATACTTGTTCCCTTCAACCCGGAGATTGAAAAGACTTGCAAGCAGAACCTGAGAAACAAACGAATCCTGGCCTTAATAACAATGAGAGGCTTGCAGAATAACAATGAGATGAACGAAGGATTAGGTGATCATCAACCTAACAGGAGGATGCCGCAGAGGTTACCAATGGATGTGGAAGAAAGGGTACAGGTCCAAGCTGAGCGAAGCTTGGGAGATTATGTGCTGCCAAAGGTGAATGGAGCACGATTTGCATCGTGCTCCCAAAGAATAGAGCAAATAATTTCGAAATCAAGCTCGCGATCCCGAGTATGGTGCGTAATACGCCCAATTCGTAGGGTTGCCATCTGAAGATCCTCATATGCACATAGCAAATTTCTTGGAGCTATGCGCAACTTTCAAGTATAATGGCGTTACTGACGACGCCATCCGATTGAGGCTTTTTCCCTTCTCACTCAGGGATATAGCAAAAGTTTGGTTGAATTCTCTGCCATGCATTCTATATTCATACGGCAAGAGTTGACACAAAGTTCTTGGCAAAGTTCTTTCCACCGCCCAAAGCCGCTAAGCCGAGTGAGAGTCAAGAATTTTTACCAGGCTGATGGAGAGTCACTCTATGAGGCTTCGGAGAGATTTAAAGATCTGCAAAGAAAGTGTCCACATTATAGCATTGAGCTGTGAAATTTGGTCCATATTTTCTACAATGGGCTAAGCGGGACTACAAGAACCATCATTGACGCAGCCACAGGTGGAACCTTCATGAAGAAGACAGCACATGAGGCCCATGATTTGCTAGAAGACATAGCCACCAATAACCATGTGACATATGATAGAGGGGTAAGTGGAAGGAGAGCGATAGGAGTTCATGAGATTGATGCCATCACAGCGTTAAATGCACAGGTTGCTCTCTTGACCAATCAACTAAGCATAACACAGTGTCAGTGAATGCAGTTCAGATGTCATTGAGTTGTGAGATGTGTGGGGGTCCTCATACCTTTGATAGGTGTCCATCAGCAGACCCCAATAACATCCCTATTGAGCAAGTAGAATGTTAGGCAGTGGGGAATTACCAAAGGCCCCAGAACAACCCCTATTCAAATACCTATAATCCAGGGTGGAGGAATCACCCTAACTTTTCATGGAGGGGTGATCAAGGGCAACAGAACCAGTTCCGAGGCCAATACCAAAATCAGCAACCATTTAACCAAGCCTCACCTTCCCAATTCAAAGACACCCGCCTCCACAAGAAAAGCCAGACGATCATGCGGCGAATTTGTTGACACTTACGAATTCACAAACCCAGTTCATGGCAGAGACAAGATCCTCTTTCAGGAATTTGGAGACGCAGGTGGGACAACTAGCAAAGATGGCAAAAAATAGGCCACATGGCACTCCTCCTAGTAATACAGAGATGAATCCGCAGAGCGATGTCGAGCGGCACCGAGAAGTGAAAGGCTAGAATGCCTACACTCCACCGTGGTAGAACAGTAGAGCAGAGGCAGGCGAGGGGTTACTGAGGGCCGCCAAGAAGGAAAAGTTTTGGGACGTTTTTGGTGATAACCTTTAGGTCAGATTTTGAGGAGTTCCACACTTGACAATTCATCACAACTTGTAGATCAAGATTGGAGACTTACTTTTGAGTAATTTCTTGTTCTTTATTTTATTTCTTTTTGTGTATGTTGGATATTAGTTTAGTTCTTGGCATGTCTATGGCTAGGAACTAACTTAATTTAGGGCTTTCCATATCGAATCACTTGAACCTCGTTCTTATGAATTAATGCATGTTTTGGTTTCTTCTTATTATTGTTGAGATTTATTCAATATTTGTTTTGATTGCTTGGTAATTAATTGATCACTAATTATCATAACTTGTATGATTTCTAATCGAAATCCGAAAGGGAAGATTGTGAATATGCTATAGTTGAATAAACATAGATTTAAATCGTGGACGAAAGTACCCCGATACTTGTGTAGCTTAATAGGTTATTGCTCTTAATCCTCATTTGTAGTCAATCTTGTCATCGAAAGATAGAAGAGTTCTACATTGGGGTTGAGTGTTTATATTACCTTAACAGGAGTATAAAATGACTTAGTTAACCTGCTATCTCAAAATAGAAGAAGAACCATAATTATTTGCTTTAACGAGTAAAGCGAGCGGATAGTTGAGGAGATTTGGAAGCCCTATTTCCACCATATCTGAAGTAAAGTAAAGAATTTAGTTAGCATCTATAATCATAGCTATAAACAATTCATCAAATTATCGGTTACCAAATAGATACTACAGAATAGAGGTTGATAATTAGACACTAATCCCTGAGGACGATAACTCGGTCTTCTAGACTATATTACTTGTCACGACACGTGCACTTGCGTTTAGTGTGTGCATAAATCGCGCATCAATAACAACAACAATAATCAACGAATCCAATATACTAAAAACAGTCCAAAATCGACTAACATGTCAAAACTGTCTCATGCACTTCTTATTATCCATTTCACTTAACACAAGTTCATCACTTAACTTCCATTATTCATTAAGAGGAAGAAGGATTCTTACCTTATCTTTAGCCCAAAACAGTCCCTAACACACGACACCACTGCACTGTTTTCTTCACGTTACAACAACACACATGTATCCTCTACAAGCTTGTAACCATCTTGCTTTCATGTTTTTATTTCAACAAGTTCATAAACAAGCTTACGGTTTCAAGACAGTTTTCTTGCCAAAACCGTGACCCACTATTTGGAGTATTAACCTTGGCTTAGAACTTAGTTAAGAAACTTAATCTTGGAAAATATTTAACTCTTGTTCTTCACTTAGCTTAGGATTTTCGAAAACTTGCAAGATAAGGAAGAGAGAAGAGAGTTTGGATGAGATATTTGTGATCCAAATCTTGCTACACTTGTATAATATGGTGTATGTAGCACAAGTGGAGGGGGATCCATGAACCCCACTTGTCTTTTCTTTCACAAAAAATATTTGATTTGGGAATTCCCGCATCGGCACCGCGGTCCTGCAGAATGGCACCGCGGTGCCGCAAGTACTGCGACTTCTCAAAAGTTCGCACCGCTGGCCCGCAGCCTGATCATGGCCCCGCATCCGGCACCTGGCCCCGCAGCTTTTCGCCCCGATTCGCCAACTTTCATCCTTTTCTGCCCACACTCTATTGGAAAGAATTTAATTACTAGTACTACTTCTCGTCGTTATATTTATTATATCCAAAATTATTCCTTATAGACAATGTAAATCCACTTCCCTTCCATCATTCAAACCTTATATCCTAACTTGCGTTCACATTTCATTGCCCTGGAATTACGGGGTGTAACAAAAAACCAACTCCGAGCCCACATCAAGACTCAGACTTTATTACCCAAAAACATAAAACCACACTTCCTCCATTTCAATTTAAGTGTCTTACTTTTCTTTTTTTGATCTGTCCCAAAAAGTGTGTGTCTTTATATTTTTAGTAAGTTTTTCAATTTCAAGGCAAGTTTAAGACCACAAGATTTAAAAGACCGCACACATCTTTAATTTAAAACCATAAGGATTAAAAGTCTCCCTTTATTTCTTAAACTATGTGTCAAGTCAAACTAAGACACTTAAATTGGGACGAAGGAAGTACAAAGTAATCATATCCTTAAGTTAATTAGAAACCTAAGCTCATTTAGACCTTCAATTGGACAATCTAAGAAAAGTCCTAATTTGAAAACTCTAGAATTATTCCCCAAATCAAAAGGGTTTCTATAATCAAATTTAAATTCACAACATGATTATCCAACATATTCCATCACTAATTCACAATAATTAAAGTAAACTAATCCATAAAGACCCTTAAATCAAAGATTCAACTCTCTTAATCTCATATGAAAATCATGACTCATCTTCCCCCAAATTCACATCCATACTATAATACCCATTAAAGGACCTTAAATTATAAAATCAAATCACAGAGGATGAAAATATTACTCCCAATGAAGAATTGTCACGCCCCGAACCGACGGGCCGCGACTGGTACACTACCTGGGTACCATTCTACCCATACATCACAAAAAAATAATCAGCGAAAACTTAAGAAAAACTTATAATCTCATAACAAGGGGATCATGTCCCCTGAACTGTCATAACAAAACCCGTAATATAAAACAAACAAGCCGACAAGGCCGTCACTGTACATATAAAATACCCAATGAACTATAACTGTACATTTGTCCAACTCACACATGACTACAGACCTCTAAGAGTATCACAACAACTATGACGGGACAATGCCCTCCGTAACCCTGAATATACATAAGCCATAATGGAAGACCTGCACCAAAATGACAAGATCCAGAACAGTGGAGATATCTCAAAGAGCTGGACAAGGATGTTAAGCTCGCGTAACACCCAACTGAGTACCTATACCTACGGGCAAGGATGTTAAGCTCGCGGATCACCCAACTGAGTACCTATACCGGTGGGCATGAACGCAACCCCCCGAAGGGGGTCAGTACAACAAGGTACCAAATATGCAAACATGAAGTACAGTAAATAAGATCATAACTGTACAAAAGATGACAGAGACAAGTATGAAAATCAAATACCAGATCCAACCGTACCATATAAAATAAGAGTCAACTGTACTTTGTATCACTGTACCACTGTATCTCTGTACCAAATAACATATCCCGACCCATTCTGAAACCCGGCCCCTATAACCATCATAATTGTATGCATAACGTACCTCGACCCTTTAGTGAGGGACTCAAAGGAATCGTCAATATAATGTATCCCGGCTGATGCGCGAAAAGATGCACACACTTTAACGCAAGTGCACGTTATCGTGACAAGTAATATAGTCTTGGTAAGACCGAATATCGTCCACAAGGATTAGTGTTCAAGTACCAATTATCTATCTTTTGGTATCTATTTGGTAACCGATATTTAATTTTGTTGTTTATAACTAACAATTATAAATACTAATTTAACTAATGTGTTTACTTCAGTAGTGATGGAAATAGGGCTTCCACGTCTCCTCAACTATCCGCTTATATTACTTATTAATGCAATGAATTATGGTTCCTCTTCTTTTGGAGCTAGCAGGTTTACTAAATCGTTTTATACTCCCGTTAAGGCTATATAAACACTCAACCCCAGTATCGCTCCTTTCTACCTTTCGGTGATAAGGATGACTCTATAGGAGGATTAAGACCAAAAACCTAGTTAACCGTCACGCGCTATGCGTAAAATTAGGTGTTTAAACCTCTCATTAACGCTACATAAGTAATTGAGGTATTTTCATCCCCAATCCAAAATATGTCTACCCAACTTACAGCATATTCACAACCTCCTCCTTTTGAAGTTTGATTAGAAATCATATAAATAATGATAATTAGTGATCAATTAATTACCAAGCATTCAAAGTAATTATTGGGTAAATCTCAACAATAAGAAGAATAACCATAAACATGCATCAATTCATAATATAAGGTTCTAGTGATTTAACATGGAAAGCCCTATAAAAGAATTAGTTCCTAGTCATTGACATGACAAGAACTAATTCAATATCCAACATGAAAACTGAAATAAAGAAAGAAAAGAAAAGAAAATTACTAAGTTAGGGTCTCCAATCTTCAACTTCAAGAATCTTGTGTTTGTGCAAGAAAGGGAACCCTTGAAAACTGCCTAGGGTTCTCCTTTTATAGGCTCAAAACCGCCTCAAACTTTTCCTTCAAGCCTGACCCAGAAATTCGTCTAAAAACCTGATTTTCCCACGTCAAAGCCGCGGCCCTGCTATCGGCGCCGGAACTTCTGCGATGTTTCGGATGATTTGGCGCCGCGGCCCTGCACTCTGCTGTATAGAGGCGTCGCGGCGCTGCAACTTCTGCGGCCTTCTGGATATTGGGCGCCGCGCCCGTTCTCGATCAGAGAGGCGCCGCTGCCGCTTCGCCCGTGCCTCGTTCGCCACTTTCTCGCTTAAGCTCTGGAACCTCCACTTTTGCCCTTTTTTCGCTCCTTTTCCGCCATTGGGCCATTTTAACCACTTTGACTCAAAAGAAAGAAAATCTATCCTAATACGACACGTATTTGTACAAAAAGGGATAAAAGACTAACTAAAAACGACTCAAAAAGTGTATATAAAATACACCGATCAAAATACCCCCAAACTTAACTTTGGCTCGCCCTCGAGCAAAGATAAAAAGAAAGAAATAAAAACTCAAGAAAAATAAAAATAAACAGACTCAATGACATTGATCACTTTTGCTGCATTGGTGTTACTTTAGAAAAACATGAAGATTAGCAGAATAATATGCAGGAACATATAACATGAAATTTTAGCATACTAAACACATTAAGCTAGATATTTCGCAAACTCATTTTTATCATGCTTAATGGAAATCACATACTGAATCATGCTTGTAAAATTCAAAAATCCTATGGCATTTTCACTTGCTATTCTCCACTAATCATGGATATGCATCTAAGAGATCTTCAGGACTTTTAAGGGTTGTAATGTAGGCTTAGGCATGGGTAGGTAAAAATAGGCATTTTAGGCTCTTTTTTGTGTACCATAAGCTCTTTAGCTTTTCAATTTTTCCCTTTTTCTTCACTTCAAATCTATCTTTCCCCTCTTTTGTTTTGGGAGAGTGAAGTGTATTATAATAACAAGCACCCCCAAACTTAGGCTTTTGCCTATTTCTTATTACTTTTTATCAGTGCATCACTTTTGTTTACTCTTTTTGTCTCTTTTTTAACACACTTTATTCCAACTATTTCACATTTCTACTTATGGCACAATTGTGAGAATATAGGGTGTCAAAGAAAAAGTTCAATTTTTAAGGCTCAATGGGGCTGACTAGGGATATTTTTAAAGTCAGGGATATAAAAGAGTGGTAAGAATTGGCTAACAAAGAAACGTCTGAGTCATCTCCCTAAACATGCATATCCTAACTATTTCGCCTCAAATAGCAAGCAATCATAACACATAGGTTTTAATCATTTATCATGCACAATACAAGCAAGAAACTCCAAATAGACAGATTTGTTTTTTGAGTTTTTGGCATATTTAACCTAAGTGTTTAGATAGTTGCTTTTAATTCCATTACATTATTCCACCTTACTTCACTAGGTGTTTCTAGTAACTACAAAGATGCATGATCTTGATGCACAATTATGACACAAAAGAAAAAAATTGTGACTCAAAATATACAAAAACAACAAAAAGACTTAAACATACTATAACAATAAAACACAAATAAGACACCCTTCAACTTAAATCACACATTGTCCCAATGTGTGTAGACTCAAAGATAATAAAAGAAAACAAGACACTTACACTTGGTTTAAAATGGTGGCGGTGGCGGTGGATAATACATCGACTTCATGGTGGCGAGAGCTCGATTTTTGATTTTCATGGCAGGCCTTCTGATAAGGCGTCTTTTAAAATTCAGATTTCTCCGTTGTGGCGCCGGCTCGCAATTTGCGCCGGCACCCAAATTCCTGCGCTTTCTCGATTTTACGCGCGCCTCGCTTCCCGGGCGCCGGGCGCTCGCGATTTTCTCGAAATCCTTGGCTTCTCTTCGCCGCCTTTCCAAGTTCTTGGCTTACACTGTCAACACAACATGCATACTACCTCCGTGAGATCGTTTCTAAATAAGGACTAATTTCATTAAAATAAATAAATCAAATACCTTGGGTTGCCTCCTCATAGCGTTTTTAACGCCTTTTTAGCCGGACGCAAGTTCCTTATTATTCTAGGGTGTGAGAGGTTACTAAGTTCATGTATTCCATTTCATTGATCGATAGGTTTTAACCTCTGTCCGCTTACCTCGCTTAAGCTCCTCTCTCCCTTTTATTTCAATTGCACCATACGGGAATACTCTTACCACCGTATGGTCCTCGCCCAACGTAATTTAACTTGCTCGAAATAATTTCAACCTCGAGTGAATAAAAGCACTTGTTGTCCTTCTTGGAAGTCTTTCGGATCAACCTCTTGTCGTGCCATACTTTCGCTCGCTCGTAGATCTTTGTATTCTCATAGGCATCAGGCTCGAATTCATCCAACTCGCTAGCCGTAATAGCCTCCTCCGCCCGCTTGACGCCCATGTTTAACTTCTTCATTGCCAATACGCCATGTGTTCCAACTCCACCGCAAATGACATGCTTTACCAAAACTAACTTATAAGGTGACATACCAATGGTGTTTTGAATGCTGTTCGGTATGCCCACAACGCGTCATCCAGCTTGATAGACCAGCCCTTCCTCGAGCCGCTCACCGCCTTTTCTAATATGCTTTTCGCTCTCGCTTGACACTTCGCTTGCCCATTCGCTGAGGTGGTAGCGCTGTTGTCGCGTGGTAGACTCCATATCGGGAAAGCAATGAATTCAGCTGCTTGTTGCAAAAGTGACTTCCTTCGTCGCTGATGATGGCTCTCGGAGTGCCGAACCTTGTGAAAATATTCTTTGAAGGAATTTTTTAACAGCTTCCATCGTTGCCTTTGCCACCGCTTACCCATTTGGACACATAGTCCATCGCCGTAGGATATATTGATTTCCAAAGGATGGGCGGAATGGTCCCATGAAATCGATTCCCACACATCAAATAGTTCCACTTCCAATATCCTCGCGAAGGCATTTCGTTTCGCTTGAGATGTTCTGCTCTCTCGACAACTATCACATCTCTTCACAAAGGCATGGGCATCCTTAAAAGTGTCACAATAGAATCCGCATTGCAGCATTTTGTCGTTGTTCTTGATGCCCCAAAGTGTCCACCACATGATAGGGTGTGGCAACGGGTGAGAACTCGCATCTCCTCCTCTGGTATACATCGCTTGATGACTTGGTCGGTACAGTGTTTGTATAACATAGGTTCCTCCCAATAGTAGTGCCTTACTTCGGAGTAAAACCTCTTCACTTGTTGTCTTGTCAATTCTGGGGGTAGTACCTTAGCTGCAAGAAAGTTAACAAAATCAGCGTACCAAGGTAAATTAGAATTCACACTTACTTGAAATAGTTGTTCATCTGGAAAGTGATCATTTATTTGCACATCCTCGTGTTCGCTCTGTGTTCTCCGTCTTGACAAGTGGTTCAGAATCAATTCCTCTCCCTTTCTTTTCGCGAATCTCCACGTCGAATTCTTGTAGTAGAAAGACCCATCGAATGAGGCGAGGTTTTGCATCCTTCTTTGTCATCAAGTACTTTATGGCAGAGTGGTCAGTATATACTATCACCTTATTCCTAATCAAGTATGGCCTGAATTTCTCAAATGCATATACTATTGCTAGTAGTTCCTTTTCGGTAGTCGCGTAATTTAACTGTGCGTCATTTAGAGTTTTACTAGCATAGTAAATGGATCTAAATACTTTGTCGATTCTCTGTCCAAGCACTGCTCCTACTGCATAATCGCTTACATCGCACATTAGTTCAAATGGGAGCTCCCAGTTTGGTGCAATGACTATGGGTGCTGAAATAAGCTTCTCCTTGAGAGTCTGAAACGCGGATAAACATTCCTTATTGAAGTCGAAGGTAACCCCCGTCATTAGCAATGTGGAAAGAGGTTTTGAGACCTTTGAAAAATCCTTGATGAATCTTCTATAGAAACCTGCATGCCCAAGGAAACTTCTGACCCCTTTTGTTGAGCATCGAGGTGGGAGATTTTCGACATCAAATCTTTGCTTTGTCTACCTCAATGCCTTGGTTTGATATTTTGTGTCCTAACAATCCTTCGTTACCATGAAATGACACTTCTTCCGCTTTAGCACAAGGTTAGATTCTTCACACCGCTTAACATCGCTTCTAAGTGCCTCAAACATTCATCGAACGATGCTCAAAGACCAAAATCATCCATAAAGATCTCTATGGTCCTATCTACCATGTCTGAGAAAATTGCCATCATACACCTCTGAAAGGTTGCAGGTGCATTGCATAGTCCAAATGGCATCCTTCTGAATGCAAATGTACCAAAAGGACAAGTGAATGTTGTCTTTTCCTGATCTTCCGCACTATTGCAATCGTGATACCCCGAGTACCCATCCAAAAGCAAGAGTAGTCGTGCCTTGCAAGTCCGCCCAACATTTGATCTAGAAATGGCAACGGAAGTGGTCTTTTCTCGTTGCCTTGTTCAACTTGCGATAGTCAATGCAGATTCTCCATCCAAATGATCGCTCTGTAGGAATGAGTTCGTTCCTTTCGTTGGTCACCACCGTTATTCCACCTTTTTAGGCACCACTCAGATCGACTCACCCACGCGCCGCCGATATAGGGTAAATTACTCTTGCATCGAGCCATTTCACGATTTCCTTTCTGACTACCTCTTTCATGTTTGGGTTTAGTCGCCTTTGGGCTTCGATGGATGGTCTGCTCTCCTCATCTAGACGGATCTTATGCATTACCGTTGACGGACTTATCCCTTTTATGTCTGCTAATGTCCATCCAATGGCCCACTTGTGATCCTCAAGATTTTAGCGGTTTATCAATCTCTTGGTGAATAGGGCGTGAAATGATCACCGTAAGGTTTTCTTCACCTAGGTATTGGTATTGTAAATGATTGGGTAGGATTTTTAACTCTAACTCCTGAGCCTTCTCTGTGGATGGTAATGATCTTTCCGCATCCGCCCAAGCTCTTCATACTTCCTCTTATCCCATTTCTCATAGACATTCATCCAATTTGCATACTCCATCAGACCTGGATCATTTCTACTATCATCATCCCATTTGGTCAGTACTTCTTCAAGCGTATCATCATGTCCGAACTCCTTGACTGACACTGCTTCTTCGATAAGATCAATGGTTGAGCAGTTATCCTTGGCATCTGGAAAAGTTGCTGATCGAAAAACATTGAAAATCACCTCTTCTTCATCTACCCGAAGCTTCAACTCCCCTTTGTGAACATCAATGAGAGCCTGTCCTGTGGATAAGAAGGGTCTGCCAAGTATGATGGGGATTCCATCGTTATCTTTTATGTCTAAGATAACGAAGTCAGCGGGAAAGATGAACTTGTCCACCTTCACTAATACATCTTCGACTCCTCTGGATGAACTATGGAGCGGTCACCAATCGCAGTGATGTTCAGAGGTTTGACTTCTCTCATTCCCGCTTGCGTAAAACTAGATAAGGCATCGATTTATGTCCGCCTCAAGTCGCACAATGCTTTCTCGACATTCAAACTTTCCAATGGTGTACGGGATGGTGAAGCTCCCGGATCTTGTAACTTCGAGGTAGTTTTCTATAGGATGACACTACATTCCTCACCAACACCATCGCTTCGTAGTCCTCTATCCTCCTCGCTTTGATAAGCATATCCTTCATGAACTTTACGTAGCTCGGATTCCGCTCTAATGCTTCAAAGAAACGATATTGAGTTGCAATTGTTTGAGAATCTCCACGAATCTAGAGAATTGCTTGTCAAGAGTACATGTTTTACCCTCCGGGATACGGTACCTTCACTGGGTGCGTTCGCTATGCCTTCTACCGACTTTTCGCCTGGTTCAGCCGCGCGCCAAACTCCCGCCTGCTCAGAATCTTCGCCGCGCTCGCCATCGGCGCTGCTGCTGCTGCGAACTTTCTATCTCCCCTGATTCGGCATTCTTCAGGTCAATTGTCTGACATTGTGCTTCCATATTGCCTACCCCAGGTGCAGATTGCTCTTCTTGCGTTTCGTTGTTCAACATGATCGCGAGTTCTCCTATTTGCGTTTCCAACTTCTTCATGGTCATTCTCGTTTCGTCCATGAACTGATTTTGATACCTAGTGAAACTGAGTATGGTGTTACACCTCGTAAGTTTAAGACGATAATTAAGAACGTCATTAAGGAAGTAAGATTCGGATATTGAATATAAAGAATACTTACATATGCTAATATGGAAAATTAGTGTATAAACGGGTGCTATCCCGAGATTTTTTTTTAAGTACTATAAATGTGACGACGAGAATTAATCCTAGTAGTTGAATTTGTCCCAATGGAGTTATGAAATAGTATTGTATTATAAATTATGACATTGAGGATACAAGACCTTATGGAATTTTCGGGAATTAGAAAAAGTGGAACCTAAGCTTTAATTAATACTTGAGGGACTAAGTTAATTATAGAACTAGGGACCAAAGTGTATATTAAGGGACCAAAGTGTTGTTTTACATTTTCAGATTTTTTTTCTCCTTAAAACCCTTTTTAAAGCTCTTCATTTTGTCTTCCTCACTTAGAAATTCAAGAAGAAAACACTCCCTTTCCCTCAAACGAAAAATATACCATTCCTTTAGCAAACTTAAGGTTCAATCCACCTCCATTCCATGATTAATCATCCTAAAAATTAGAAGCAAAATTTAAGACCCAAACAGTGGGTTCATCGAGCAGCCTGACTGATTTTAGGCCTGAAATTTTCAGATTTTTGGAAAGAAAAACATGTATCAATGATGGGTTAACATTGGGGGATTCATGCATGACGATTTGGAGTGAGGAAGGAGGAAGATTGGTGAAGAAAAATCAATAAATCAGTGGGAAAATTCGGAATGGGCAGTGGGCAGCTTTTCGGGACTATTTTGGACAGATTTTTAGTCAAATTTGGAAGGGAATATCTCCTAGCATATTAGGAGTTTTTGGGTATTTCAAAAGCCTAAAATTAAGTTCGTCGAGTCTAGTTTCCAAAGCAACAAACCTCTCATCGATAGGACATCGGAGTGGAGAGTTATGGACGTTACAAGTTCAGCTGACAAAAACAGTGAAAAAAACGCTGCTACTGGGGCAGAATTTTAGCCCACGAAATTTCAAGTTTTGGACGAATTTTTGTGAAGGAAAATATGTATAAATATTGGGTTATTATAGTAGAAGTGTTGCATGTCATTTTTGGTTGAAAGAAGAGAAGAATTTGGGCAAAAAATCGACGAAAAGAGGCTGAAAAATCGCTGGGGCAGCGGGCTGTCGACGAGACTGTTTTGAGCTCGAAAATTGGTAAAATTTTATCCCTTTCATTTGATATTGGATAGATTAATTGATATTATAGTTAGGATAAGTATCTATGTTAAAGAAGAAATAGAAAGAGGACAATGTATGCGATTATTAGAGGTCGAAACCGAATTAGAACTCATTCTTGACATACATTGAAATTGATTAAGTGTATTGGTATGTTATGACTAATTGCATGTGAAAATTTGGATGGAACCTTGATGATTAAAATTATAGTCGTTATAAGAAGTATTGGAAGCTTAATTGAAAAGTAAGGAATTTTGGAAAAGCTTTGAAATTGAAATAGGTGTTGGCCAAAAGGTCGATGAAAATTATTGAACGTAATAGGGACGTATTACAGGATGAATTTGGTGTTTAAAATAAGCTACAAACATGCATATGTATTGAAATAAGTTACTTATACATGCCTCGAAAGGATTAAGTGTAGAAAGGTGTTAATTTTATATTCTGGAATAAAGGGGAATTGTTGGTTTGAATTGGATTGTTGGTTTGATTGGATTGTAGTTGGAGTTGAATTGTTGGTTGATTTGGATTAATGGAAAATTGTGGATACGCACATAAACAAAAGAAATGCTGCCCAAATTTTTGTAGAAATAAGAGAGCCTTTAATCATATGACTTACATTAGGAATCATAGAATTGACGAGCATATTGTTCCCTATCATAGGTTGAAGTACTAGACGAGGAATACCTTAATACCAAGCTGATCGGTTCGCCTAAGAAGTATGTGAGACCTTTCCTTCTTTCTTTTGGCATGATTTTTTTTTTGTGAAAGTACGACAGACGTACTTAACTCCTACCAGTTCAGTTTTAAAAATGATTATTTACTAGTTATGGTTTCAGTAACAGAGTTTATGGTAGTAATTTTTATTGAGAGTCACATAATGATTCATGATAAGTTAGTGTCTTGACTTTCCAAAAGATGATATGTGATACGCTAAGCGCCTTGATTTTCTAAAAGATGACTTAAATGATATATGATATGATAATGTCTTTTTCTTATTTCATTGAGAGTCAAACGATAATCTAAGTTATATATGGTTGCTCATGATATTCTGCTCGTACCAAGTGTTATTACTCATTTCATCGAGTCCCTCACTACAGGGCCGAGATATGTTATACATATATTGAGAATTCCATCGAGTCCCTCATTACAGGGCCGAGACATGTTATATTGATAATTCCATCGAGTCCCTCATTACAGGGCCGAGACATGTTATATTGATAATTCCATCGAGTCCCTCATTACAGGGCCGAGACATGTTATATTGATAATTCCATCGAGTCCCTCATTACAGGGCCGAGACATGTTATACATATATATCTTCATCGAGTCCCTCATTACAGGGCCGAGACACGTTATACATACATATATATATATATATATATATACAGATATCATCGAGTCCCTCCTTAGAGGGCCGAGACACGTTGTACAACTTTACAGACAGGTATATGGACATGATGATTTTATGGTAGGCATTCATGGGTTCTGACATGACTCTCATTTTTATAGACACAGTTGACTCTCTATTTTACTTGGTACAGTTATGGTCTCATTTTCAGTATTTCATGTTTTATATACTCAGTACATTATTTCAGATCGACTTCCTTTCTCTGGGGCTGCTCATGCCCGCAGTACACGTGTTCGGTTAGGTGACCTCCGCTAGGACATCTACCACCGCAAAGAGCTCCCTTGTTCCGGAGCCAGTCACTTTGGTACAGACTCTTATATTTCAGACTTATGTATATCTTGGGCACGACGGGGTCCTGTCCCGTCATATGTCATTTTTGTACTCCTAGAGGTCTGTAGACAGTCGTGGGTTGATTTATGAGGAGTGTAGACGTGTTTGTTTAGCCATGCTTTCGTATTTCTGTTTGGGATGTTTTCTTATGTTGGTGGCAGCCTTGTCGGCTTGCTTATTATATTGTGTTAGTTAGTTGTGACTCCTCTGGAGGCAGGTACCCCCTTAAAGACAGTCTGACCGGCTCGTCTATTCGGGTATATGTTGTAGATGCAGCGTTATGCTGCCGAAATTTTATTAATCTTGGTATCAAATGGATTAAGTATTACAGGTCAGTAATGGCGTCCAATTTGGGCGCCAAGTCGCGGCCCGTCGGGTCGGGTCGTGACAAAAAGTGGTATCGAGCGCTTAGTCTCTAATGTCTGCACCGTGTCTAGTAGTCTGTATGAGTATGTTGTGCACCATACTTATACACAGGAGGCTGCCGGACATTTAGGATTGGTTTCTACTCCTTCATCTCGTAGATCGTGCAATAGAGCTATGTCATTAGGATAATCCCCCCTCTAATAGATAATTGTGGTTGCAGCTATGTCTCGAAAGACAGCGACAGTGGCTCAGAAGGGAAAATCAGAGTTACTCGGACTTGACTTGGTGTGTCAAGCCATAAGGGAAGTGAAAGAGTTTGAGTAGAAGTATGATGACCAGGTTTGGAGATACTAGGTCATACCAGCTTGAATATTGTGGTAAATTTGTAAATGAAGGAATATAGTACTACATGAAGGCTCTTTAACTTTGTTCAAGATGTTACATAAGATTCGGTTGAATATCCGCAGATGATTTGATTCCTTACTTAACTATGATTTGGTGAGTGATATATGTGATGTATATTGAGGCCCTGTGTGGCACCAGTTGGTTTGCTGAATATAGGTGGATAAGCATAATTATAAAGGAGACTTTGCCGAAATTTTTCTAGCATAAGACTTAGCATGAACATTCGAGGACGAATGTTTCTAAGGGGGGAAGGATGTTACACCTCGTAAGTTTAAGACGATAATTAAGAACGTCATTAAGGAAGTAAGATTCGGATATTGAATATAAAGAATACTTGCATATGCTAATATGGAAAATTAGTGTATAAACGGGTGTTATCCCGAGATTTTTTATTTAAGTACTATAAATGTGACGACGAAAATTAATCCTAGTAGTTGAATTTGTCCCAATGGAGTTATGGAATAGTATTGTATTATAAATTATGACATTGAGGATACAAGACCTTATGAAATTTTCGGGAATTAGAAAAAGTGGAACCTAAGCTTTAATTAATACTTGAGGGACTAAGTTAATTATAGAACTAGGGACCAAAGTGTTGTTTTACATTTTCAGATTTTTTTTTCTCCTTAAACCCCTTTTTAAAGCTCTTCATTTTGTCTTCCTCACTTAGAAATTCAAGAAGAAAACACTCCCTTTCCCTCAAACGAAAAATATACCATTTCTTTAGCAAACTTAAGGTTCAATCCACCTCCATTCCATGATTAATCATCCTAAAAATTAGAAACAAAATTTAAGACCCAAACAGTGGGTTCATCGAGCAGCCTGGCCGATTTTAGGCCTGAAATTTTCAAATTTTTGGAAAGAAAAACATGTATCAATGATGGGTTAACATTGGGGGATTCATGCATGACGATTTGGAGTGAGGAAGGAGGAAGATTGGTGAAGAAAAATCAATAAATCAGTGGGAAAATTCGGACTGGGCAGTGGACAGATTTTCGGGACTGTTTTGGACAGATTTTTAGTCAAATTTGGAAGGGAATATCTCCTAGCATATTAGGAGTTTTTGGGTGTTTCAAAAGCCTAAAATGAAGTTCATCAAATCTAGTTTCCAACGCAACAAACCGCTTGTCGATAGGACATCGGAGTGGAGAGTTATGGACGTTACAAGTTCAGCTGACAAAAACAGTGAAAAAAACGCTGCTACTGGGGCAGAATTTTAGCCCACGAAATTTCAAGTTTTGGACGAATTTTTGTGAAGGAAAATATGTATAAATGTTGGGTTATTATAGTAGAAGTGTTGCATGTCATTTTGGGTTGAAAGAAGAGAAGAATTTGAGCGAAAAATCGACGAAAAGAGGCTGAAAAATCGCTGGGGCAGCGGGCTGTCGACGAGACTGTTTTGAGCTCGAAAATTGGTAAAATTTTATCCCTTTCATTTGATATTGGATAGATTAATTGATATTATAGTTAGGATAAGTATCTATGTTAAAGAAGAAATAGAAAAAGGACAATGTATGCGATTATTAGAGGTCGAAACCGAATTAGAACCCATTCTTGACATACATTGAAATTGATTAAGTGTGTTGGTATGTTATGACTAATTGCATATGAAAATTTGGATGGAACCTTGATGATTAAAATTATAGTCGTTATAAGAAGTATTGAAAACTTAATTGAAAAGTAAGGAATTTTGGAAAAGCTTTGAAATTGAAATAGGCGTTGGCCGAAAGGTCGATGAAAATTATTGAACGTAATGGGACGACATGTGCTGAATTTGGTGTTTAAAATAAGCTACAAACATGCATATGTATTGAAATAAGTTACTTATACATGCCTCGAAAGGATTAAGTGTAGAAAGGTGTTAATTTTATATTCTGGAATAAAGGAGAATTGTTGCTTTGAATTGGATTGTTGGTTTGAATTGGATTGTTGGTTTGATTGGATTGTAGTTGGAGTTGAATTGTTGGTTGATTTGGATTATTGGAAAATTGTGGATACGCACATAAACAAAAGAAATGCTGCCCAATTTTTTGTAGAAATAAGAGAGCCTTTAATCATATGACTTACATTAGGAATCATAGAATTGACGAGCATATTGTTCCCTATCATAGGTTGAAGTACTAGACGAGGAATACCTTAATACCAAGATGATCGGTTCGCCTAAGAGGTATGTGAGACCTTTCCTTCTTTCTTTTGGCATGATTTTTTTTTTTTGTGAAAGTACGGCAGACGTACTTAACTCCTACCAGTTCAGTTTTAAAAATGATTATTTACTAGTTATGGTTTCAGTAACAGAGTTTATGGTAGTAATTTTTATTGAGAGTCACATAATGATTCATGATAAGTTAGTGTCTTGACTTTCCAAAAGATGATATGTGATACGCTAAGCGCCTTGATTTTCTAAAAGATGACTTAAATGATATATGATATGATAATGCCTTTTTCTTATTCCATTGAGAGTCAAACGATAATCTAAGTTATATATGGTTGCTCATGATATTCTGCTCGTACCAAGTGTTATTACTCATTTCATCGAGTCCCTCACTACAGGGCCGAGATATGTTATACATATATTGAGAATTCCATCGAGTCCCTCATTACAGGGCCGAGACATGTTATATTGATAATTCCATCGAGTCCCTCATTACAGGGCCGAGACATGTTATATTGATAATTCCATCGAGTCCCTCATTACAGGGCCGAGACATGTTATATTGATAATTCCATTGAGTCCCTCATTACAAGGCTGAGACATGTTATACATATATATCTTCATCGAGTCCCTCATTACAGGGCCGAGACACGTTATACATACACACATATATATATATATATATATATACAGATATCATCGAGTCCCTCCTTAGAGGGCCGAGACACGTTGTACAACTTTACAGACAGGTATATAGACATGATGATTTTATGGTAGGCATTCATGGGTTCTGACATGACTCTCATTTTTATAGACACAGTTGACTCTCTATTTTACTTGGTACAGTTATGGTCTCATTTTCAGTATTTCATGTTTTACATACTCAGTACATTATTTCGCATCGACTTCTTTCTGGGCTGCGTTCATGCCCGCAGTACAGTGATCGGTTAGTGACCTCCGCTTAGGACATCTACCACCGCTAAAGAGCTCCCTTTGTTCGAGCTACCACTTGCATGCACTCTTATATTTCAGACTTATGTATATCTTGTGCACGACGGGGTCCTGTCCCGTCATATGTCATTTTTGTACTCCTAAAGGTATGTAGACAGTCGTGTGTTGATTTATGAGCAGTGTAGACGTGTTTGTTTAGCCATGCTTTCGTATTTCTGTTTGGGATGTTCCCTTATGTTGGTGGCAGCCTTGTCGGCTTGCTTATTATATTGTGTTGGTTAGTTGTGACTCCTCTGGAGGCAGGTACCCCCTTATTTAAAGACAGTCTTACCGGCTCGTCTATTCGGGTATATGTTGTAGATGCAGGGTTATGCTGCCGAAATTTTATTAATCTTGGTATCAAATGGATTAAGTATGACAGGTCAGTAATGACGTCCAATTAGGGCGCCAAGTCGCGGCCCGTCGGGTCGGGTCGTGACATATGGCTTCTCGTAATTCCTCCCTCTCTTCCTCTATGGTTAGAGCTCTATCATATTGACAGTAGAAATTCATGTCTTAAGGATCCCTGAGATGAATCAAAACCAACAACGACTCACGGCACACTTGTTTTTACTAAAGAAAAGAAAAGAAAAGAAAATAATTTAATTTAAAGAAACAAAAATAAAAACCAAATTAGAAATTAAAAATAGATAACTTGATATTGAACTATGCCTAATCCCCGGCAACGGCGCCAAAAACTTGATGCGCGAAAAGCTGCACACACTTTAACGCAAGTGCACGTTATCGTGACAAGTAATATAGTCTTGGTAAGACCGAATATCGTCCACAAGGATTATTGTTCAAGTACCAATTATCTATCTTTTGGTATCTATTTGGTAACCGATATTTGATTTTATTGTTTATAACTAACAATTATAAATACTAATTTAACTAATGTGTTTACTTCAGTAGTGATGGAAATAGGGCTTCCACGTCTCCTCAACTATCCGCTTATATTACTTATTAATGCAATGAATTATGGTTCCTCTTCTTTTGGAGCTAGCAGGTTTACTAAATCGTTTTATACTTCCGTTAAGGCTATATAAACACTCAACCCCAGTATCGCTCCTTTCTACCTTTCGGTGATAAGGATGACTCTATAGGAGGATTAAGACCAAAAACCTAGTTAACCGTCACGCTCCATGCGTAAAATTAGGTGTTTAAACCTCTCATTAACGCTACATAAGTAATTGGGGTATTTTCATCCCCAATCCAAAATATGTCTACCCAACTTACAGCATATTCACAACCTCCTCCTTTCGAAGCTTGATTAGAAATCATATAAATAATGATAATTAGTGATCAATTAATTACCAAGCATTCAAAACAATTATTGGGTAAATCTCAACAATAAGAAGAATAACCATAAACATGCATCAATTCATAATATAAGGTTCTAGTGATTTAACATGGAAAACCCTATAAAAGAATTAGTTCCTAGCCATTGACATGACAAGAACTAATTCAATATCCAACATGAAAACTGAAATAAAGAAAGAAAAGAAAAGAAAATTACTAAGTTAGGGTCTCCAATCTTCAACTTCAAGAATCTTGTGTTTGTGCAAGAAAGGGAACCCTTGAAACCGCCTAGGTTCTCCTTTTATAGGCTCAAACCGCTCAAACTTTTCCTTCGTGCCCGCCCGTAAATTCATCTAAGAACCTAATTTTCCTGCACGCCGCGGTTCGCTATCGCGCCGCGACGGAATCTGCGATGCCGGATGATTTGGCGCCGCGCCCGCACTGTCAGATAGAGACGCCGCTGCAACTTCGCGCTTCGATATCGGGCGCCGCGCCCGGTTCTCGATCGCAGGCAGAGGCGCCGCCCGCGCCCGTGCCTCGCTCGCCACTTTCTCTGCTTTTAAGCTCCTAACCTCCACTTTTGCCCTTTTTCGCTCCTTTTCCGCCTATCAGCCATTTTAACCACTTTGACTCAAAAGAAAGAAAATCTATCCTAATACGACACGTATTTGTACAAAAAGGGACAAAAGACTAACTAAAAATGACTCAAAAAGTGTATATAAAATAAACCGATCACCGGCCCATTGTGGGATTCAGCGTTCTTTTACACATAACGTATCCCGACCCATTTGTGGGTCTCGGTGTATCACATAACATATCCCGGCCCATTTGTGGGACTCGGTATCTCACATAACATACCCGGCCTATTTGTGGGACTCGGTGCCTCCCAAAACATACCCGGCCCATTTGTGGGACTTAGTGGCTCACATAACATACCCGACCCATTTGTGGGACTCGGTGGCTCACATAACATACCCGACCCATTTGTGGGACTTGGTGGCTCACATAATATACCCAGCCCATTTGTGGGACTCGGTGACTCACATAACATACCCGACCCATTTGTGGGACTCGGTGGCTCACATAACATATTCGACCCATTTGTGGGACTCGGTGGCTCACATAACATACCTGACCCATTTGTGGGACTCGGTGGCTCATATAACATACCCGTGTATCATATACCATACCCGACCCATCATGGAACTCGGTGAAAGCAGTCATATTCATATACATACCGTACCCGACCCATTATGGGACTCAGTGAATGAAGTCATATCCATATACATACTGTATCCGGCCCATTATGGGACTCAGTGAATGAAGTCATATTCGTGGATACTTGTCCACATATACCGTACCCGGCCCATTATGAGATTCGGTGAAATAATCATATAGATATACCGTATCCGATCCATTATGGGACTCGGTGAAATCATATAATAACACTTGCACGAATAACTATCATGAGCAACCTTGTGCAATTTAAATCATCATTTGACTCTCAATAAAATAGTCTTTAAAATGAACTTTCATGTTAGCAAAACCAAAGCACTATCACATCTTTCATTTTATAAAACAACAAGGTACCAACATATCATGTACCAAACATATATAATGAACTTTCACTTGTAACATCAAAGGCACTTATCATATCTTTTCTTTTAGAAAATCCAAGCACTATCATGTCATGTAATATTAGGGACTTGAACCCAAAAGTACTATGTACGTCCACCGTATATTTATTTTATAAAAAGAGTCATATCATGTATCATTAGGGACTTGAACCCAAAAGTACTGTGTAAGTCCACCGTACATTCATTTTATAAAAAAGAGTCATATCATGTTGTTGACACCCAATTTTGAACCTCCCGTCCAGTCATTAGCTATAAAATTAGACTAATTTTGTAAAATAATTTCTTATAATTTTTTATGATAAAATGCAGCAATAAAACATAAATACAGGCATAAATAAGTAATTTAGTAATGGCACCGCGTCTTACGTAGAGTATTGAGTACTTAGAATCCCGCGCCCGCATTAATTAATTTTAAGCCCTGTCATGATTCTTAATTAATAATAAATACATGAAATAAATAATTTAGCAATGACGTCGCGTCAAGTAGCATAGTTGCATTTATTAATACGCAAAGCAAATTCATAACTTATTTTAAATAATGATAAATAATGCAATGAATAAGATTTTAAATAATAGCGCCGCATTCTAAAATATTAAGCACTAATTAAATAACACGCCCGCATTTATTATTTAAGCACCTAAATAATTTAATCACATTAGTTTATTAATTTACCACTAATTAACTAATTAAGCACCTAAAATTAATACCTTTAAAACGCAACCCATTAACTCCTAAAACTAATAATTATAACACTACCCAAACCATTTTCGCCTAGCCCACTTCACCAGCCCAACCCGAAAGCCCAACACCCGCGGCCCAGCTCTTTTATTTCCTCTTCAGCCCACTCCCCCTCAGCCCTTATCACTTCCCTCAGCCCTTCTCATCGTCGACAAGAACAAAGCAGAAAAGAGAACCTAACCTAAACCTAAAAAGAAACCATCGCCGCACCTCTCCCTCGCATCCCCCGTCGCCCCAGCCTGGATTCTCGCCGGAGAATCCGGGGTTTCCCTTTACCCACGCACACCCAGCCGATTTCTTACCATAACCAACACCCAAATCTTGCTTCAAAATCAGCAACAAAATCGCACAAGATACCCTTCGAAATCTTAACCAAATCGCACGAAATCAGTACCCAAATCGCACTAAATCAGCCCTAAGAGCTTACCAACATTAGAACCCACACCATGGCTATATAAAGCACATGCAATAGGCATTTAGCAGGAGCAATCAGGGGGGGGAAACAGTCTGAAAACCTTTCTCATCGACAGGCATCGGGAGTGAGGGGGCTCAGCACCCAGACTATCAACATCATAAGAATAGGAAGTTCGAAACCCCTTCTTTCAAATTCAGCCAATAAATCAGCAAACAAACTTAGCCCTTTTACTCGCATCGCAAAACCAAAACCCGAGCGAGTCGAAGACTTGATACGCTGCCTCGGTTCGCTGTCCGGAGAAGGTAAAATCGAACTCCTCTCATATTTTGCTCGATTTCTGTGATATGCGTGTTTATCATGAATTTGATCGATGTTAATTGTATTAGTTTATGCGTTTGGCCGATATAAGTCAGATGGACGTTTCTTAGTTGGATTCTTCATGTTACGATTAGTTAATTTGGTAGTCTAAGTGTTTTAAATGGTATGTAGTAGCAGAATCAGTGACCACCTATCTTTTTTATGTGGCGAAATGCAATTTACGACGAGTATGTGATATGATCCGTCTTTAAATCTAAACTGTTACAAACATGATCAGTCAAATACCCCCATGATGTTGTGTTTGGATGAGTTCAGTAAAAAGTAGTATGAGTGTAATCTATGCATATAATCAGGGTATTATGATTGATTTATAAAATAGTATGTCTAAACTTGTATCAAGATAGGCCTTGTTTGATTGCTAAGTAGAATGTCTACTGTTGTACACATATGTCTAAGTTTATTGGAATGGGTGTTCATTATGTCTTTGATGTTGAAGTCATCCTTGTCTGAGTTGTTCTTCTAGTAACATGCTTCATTTTGCCTTAGTAAGAAACACAGTTTATGTGAAGCATGTCTATTTATGAGAATGCCGAATTAACATATTTGGGAAATGGTTTTATCTGTGATCACACTACTACTGTTTAGTATGCTTGCTAAAGGGTTAAACTATTTCTGGACCTTTCTTTTGCTATGTCCGACTGTACAAATGTGAGGGTAAATTCATATGAATTAGATCTTGTCCTATAAATGGTCCAACAGGAAATATTGTGAGCTAGGAGAAGATGTATAACTTTCTTTTCTTGGCTTTATTGAATTGAAATTTTGTCAACATATATTATGTTTTGTTTGCCTTTACGGATACATTTGCATCCTCTTTGTGATAATACAAATCTCGTCAATGTTTTTGCCTATCTCTTCTCTGATTTCTCATGCATCTGCTGATACCTATTTGGTATGTTTAGATGTTGGAATATATCCATGTTAGACTATCACATTTCCCAAGTCATTTAGTATTATGCCCCCATACGATTCCACTGTTTGTATATCAGTTGCCTAAAGTACCCTGCACTATTTGGTCTAGCCTGATGTTTGAGACCATCTAGTTGAGAGGAAAGGTCCAATAGATCATTTGAACATGTCCACTTAAGAACAGGGAGCCTCTTGGTTTAATTGTGCACATGTCTAGATTGCTTATAAAAAATCTGTTATCTCGTCTTGGCCTCTGAATTCGGCTATGTATGATTATTCCACGAGTGTTTAAGCTTGTGGTATTGAGTTCAGTCTCACTATATTACTGTTGTCCAGCATCTCTATAAATCTATTGATATTTTGTTAAGTTATTCTAGGCCCAAATCTGGAAAGGTTGAGTCTCCTTTTTGAGTTTGAAAATTTATATGTATTGGGTTGGTTCTATGCTGCTGGGTCATGGATGACGGACTTACTCTATTTTTGGCCTGCTCTGTTTTACTGCGTATATCAAAAGACCCAATTCTTATTAAATTGCTTGGACCAATATGTGGGCTAGTTTGTCCCGTGACCAGCCAAAAAATGGATATGATTTACGTTTAAATGTTATATCAATATTTGCTTACCATGGACAAGATTCAATAATATACTAATCCTTTCTTTTTTTTGTTTTCTTTCTTCTTACATGAAATGCATTGGAGCAAAAATGAAGAGTCTCATGGCGAGACTCATCATGAATTACTTCAAATGGCAGCCCGCGTCTATGTACATCCGCATTCGCATTCCCGCTTCAGAAATTCCTAAACAAAATAGGACAAGATGACGTTGTCATCCGTCTCAACTCCTCTTACTCTTTAAGTCTCGTTGCCTCATTTCATGTCTTTATTTGTTTATTACAATTTTATTATCTAACTTTGTAATTAATGGGAGACATAGAACCTTTAGTCTTGGAATAAATAAATTGGGCGGGTAGTTCTAAGAATCTGAAATGCACTTTTAAATTACTTATTTTAAAGGGCTTGTCATGCATGTATAAACTTTACTAAACAATTTAACTTGCAACTAGCGTATTATTTCTTATAAAATTCATGATAAAATAAATTGATTTTCTCATAAGCTCTTTCATTAGCATAATATAAATAATTTATGTTGAACAACCTTCTTATCATATAATTATAAAGTAATCACCTTTTGCACTACGTCATATATATTTGATTTTAAAGGCTTATCTTTTGATCATAAATCAACATGGCATATATCTATAAACAATATAAATGCACACTTTAAAATTTTATTTTTTATAGCATTAGTTTTACACTTTTATCAACAGGCCTCCTTTTTATAAAACATTTTTGAAGCATCCTTTATATTTTTCAAAACACGCATTCTTAGCAATAATAATTAACCCTAGGTTTGAACGGACAACCGCAAGTTAGCGGATCCTTTAGGGTGCCTAACCCCTTTCCTTTAGGATAATAAAGAACTCTTATCCAGAATCTCATTAAGTTTAGTAGACCATTAAATGGAGTTAATGTTTACTTTAAACTAGTTAACATTTAGGTGTCCTAATTCACCCAAATTAATTAGGTGGCGACTCCGCCAACCCTTTAGCAATCCCTTTTAGCATTTTAGCACTTCTAGCAACCCTTTAACATTTTAGCGTTCCTTCTGCACATTTTAGCATTTTATTCGTTTTCTAACATTTTTGTCTAAGCAGGGTTCGCTAGAAATAAAAGTCGCGGCCGAAAAAGGGCGTGACACATGTATCATTAGGGACTTGAACCCAAAAGTACTATGTACGTCCACCGTACATTCGTTTATATAAATCATGCCAAAATGAACTTTCATTTTAGAAAAGCAAAGATACTATCACTTGTAACTTCGAGACACTTTCACTTATAAAATCAAGACACTTACACTTTTAAAATCAAGTCACTTACACTTTCAAAATCAAGTCACTTACACTTTCACAATCAAGTCACTTACACTTATCAAATCAAGCCACTTACACTTATAAAATTAACTCACTTACACTTTCACAATCAAGTCATTTACATGTATCAAATCAAGCCACTTACACTTATAAAATCAAGTCACTTACATATCATGTATCATAAAGGATTCAATGGAATTACGTACGTCCGCCGTACAACCATTTCATATAAATAATCATGCCAAAAGAAGAAAGATAGTTCACATACCTTATTGACGAACTAACCAACTCAACAATCTAGAATCCGCCTCAAGTAGTACTTCAACCTATAAATACAATAACGTGTATATCAACTACATGCTTACTAGTGTAGGTCAATACCAAGTAATGGATCTCTTTTCTTATAAAAATTTGGGCAGCACTTCCCCTATTTATACGTACTTTTCCACCTTTTAATAAGACCAATTTCATCAACAACCAAGCACCAATTAAGGGCACAACCAAACAGTTAACCAATGTGATTCACACACCTATTTATCACGTAAATCAGCCTCTTATTCCATGTTAAAACAATCCATAAAAACAGTCCACAATCCAACAATAACAAGGGTAAAATGTGAGGCCTTTTAACACCCTTTTACACCCTTATTCCTTTAGGACTTTCATTAGCAATTACTATACTTAAACATGCATAATGGTGGCTGAATTTTCAGCATTCTAACGCCACAAAACAGTCCCTAAAACTGCATAACAATATCCAACAGTTTTATATAAGTCTCGGCCAAACAACCACAACCAAAGCCCTTTTTCAATATTCCTTATAATCCAATCCAAGTTCCAATACTTTAATATAATCATATCAACTTGTAATAACCATATTTCCTTCATTTTAACATGCAAGTAGTGACGTTAATAACAACAATAATAACCAACGAATCCAATACCAAAACTACCTCATTTTCGGCCAACCAACCAAACTACCACAAGCACTTCTTATTCTCTATTCTTCTTAACACAAGTTCATCTACCAATTATAACAATATGTAATATCCAATTACTTCAAGACTAAGAAGAAATCTTACCTTATTTTCTTAGCCAAAACAGTCCACTAGTCTCGGCACTACCACTTTCTTTTGCACCACTTCTTCAAGTTACACAACACACATGTATCCTCTACAAGCTTGTAACCATCTTACTTTCTTGTTTTTCTTCCAACAAGTTCATCTCCAAGGTAAGGTTTCAAGACATTCTTTTGGCTCAAAAACCGTGACCAACTATTGGTGTATTAACCTTGGCTTAGAACTTTAGTTAAGGAGCTTAATCATGGAAGAGAAACTTAATTTTGGTCTTCACTTTGGCCATGGTTTCGAGACTTGGAGCTTAAGGGAGGGAGAAGAGGGTTTGGATGAAGATATTTGTGAGATCAAGTCTTGCAAGACTTGTGCATATAAGGTGTATGTAGCACAAGTGGAGGGGGGCCCACTTGTCATTACTATAATATCTCCCACACTTAGTCAATCTTGCAATACATATACATATATATAATTAGAGCTTTGTTACACAAGTGGGGGGGGGGGGGGGGGGGACACGTGTTACCCTCTTATTCGCCCATAATTCTCTTTGCAAAAATAATCCAACACTTAGCCAAAATCTTATCATTTTCGATGGACACCCCCCAAAATTGTGAAATTTTCAATTGACTCATATTCTTAATCCCAAGATTTAATAATACAATCCTAAGTCCATAACTTCATTTGGAAAGAATTCAACCACTAATATAATTTCCATCGTCACATTTTTTTGTATCCAAAGTTTTTCCATATAGAAATGTAAATATACTTTCCTTCCAACCTTCCAATCTTATTTTCTTACTTACGTTCTCACTTATATACCCTGGAACTACGGAGTGTAACAAGAATTCACTACTAAACTTCTGAATTTCCCTTTTGGCGGCTCTAAGTTCGAGGAAAACTATTTTGGGAAAAGTGATTTGACCTAGAGAATTAAATAGGTTACCTGATCCAGTGATTCCGCCATAGCAGAATCGACTCCATCATGCAGCTCCGCCTCCCGTAGAAACAACTTCTCCGGTGTAGTCACTGATAACTCACTGCACTGGCGATTCCGACCTCATAGAGGTGCACCCGCCCTTGCAAAAAATTCCTCTACAAAGGCAAAAACTCACCAAATTCCCACTTCTGCGAGCCAATCTCTGCATAGGCGGACACGCAGGAGCGAACAAAAGTGGCGCCGAGGCAGACACTAAACACGAGCAAAATGAAAACTAGGCCAACTTTCATCAAACAACCGAAACACTCTCGAGACCCCCCTACCCCCGTACACAAACCAAACATGCTCGCCTAAGATAAACAGTGCTACGAACTCACGCGCACCCTCAGATATCCCATTTAATCGAGATAAGACATACTTTTCTAAAGGATCGCCTAGAATAACCAAATATTATAAATAAGATCACAAAATACATTCGATTATCTCGGAAAGCGAACCAATGACTTAACTAAGTCATAAATGACCCTATGGAACTACTGGAAGCAACGGAACCCAGAAATGAATCCATATACTCAAAAGTCAACCTTAAGTCAAACTATCTAACTCTAAGTTTCTCAATTTAGATTGCTCATCCGAAACTCATATAAATAGATCTCGAGATCCATCATTCATCCCCACGCATCATTAACCCCACATAGAGCCTACAAAAAAGGTCAAATAAGCAAATAAGGGTCTTTAGCTAAAAACGACCGGACGAATCGTTACAATGATGGTCATAGAGAGGTGTCACATCACATTGTCTATGCCTAGCTTTATATTCCCGTTGGGTAAAAAAGAGTGTCCACTTAGCCATTTGTACACCCTTAAGAAAATACTAACTTTTAGACAAAAATAGGTAATTTGACTAAATTGTTCTTAATTAAATATGCATTGAAATTTGCTCACATAACAATTAATAGAGGAAAATATGAAAAATGTGATTAATTCTTGCTTGATTTAATAAGTGGATACTCTTTTTGATAAAAGTATTATGTATTGATTGATTGATATTGATGATTAGATGGCCTGCATATACACTTAGCACGTCCATTATGACGGAGGGAGTATCTAATTCTAGTTGGTACATAATGTTTTTATAGAATAAGTGTTTGATTAAATGATAATGGAAACACAAGTTCATTATCATTTAATCAAACACTTATTCTATAAAAAAATATGTAGCAACTATAATTAGATACTCCATTTGTCATAATTTATATGAAGGTGTGATTGGTCATGAAGTTTAAGAAAAAAAAAGACTTTTAAAATTTGTAGTCTAAAATAAGTCACAATTTTTTTTATGACTATAAACTATTTTATTCTTTTATTAAGGATAAAATAGAAATTTGAAGTTAAATTGTTATTAAATAGAGATATATCATTCTTTTTGGGACTGACGAAAAAGAAAAGAATGTCACATATATTGAGAAGGACGAAAAAACGATAATTATTATACTTTTTTATCTCAACATCCAATTCTAGAAATACTTTTAAACTGATATTTAATAATTTCATGTTAGGTATACATGGCTTAATAGTACTTATATAACTTCTAAATATTTATGTGTAGATGGGTAAGAAGATGTGAGAGATTGGCTGTAGGGGGTTTGATGAGCGGTAGGGGTAGACCAAAGAAGTATTAGATTGAGGTGATTAGTCAGGATATACTTGAACTCACCAAGGACATGAACCTTAACAAGAGAGTGTGGAGATTGAAGATTAGGGTAGAAAGTTAGTAGATAATCGAGTGTATTTCTTTCCTATTCTCAGAGTACTAAATTTATTCTTGTATTTCCCTATTTGTAGATTACTATTATTACATGTTTTTTAGCTTCAGTTATCTCATTGTCTTATTATTTTTTCTGCTTCTTGCTACTATGTATTTTGCCACCGTTCTTTAAGCTGAGAGACTATCGTAAACTGAAAGTATATGTATGTCCTAGAGATTATCTGTATTAGAACAAATGTACTTTATACACATTCAGATTTATATTAATGGAGATTAATATTATGGCATTTGCAGTTATTGCATTATTAGTTGATTGTTTATAATATTCTATAAATGCATCCCTAAGAGGTTACATGGTTATTAATATTGTGAGAGATTATATTATAACGTAACACTTAAATTTGCCTAGACTAATGATCATCGAAAATGGGATATCGATGATATGTGATACGTCAACATGTAGTCTGCATCATATCCTTAGGGATGTAGTATGTCTCACCTGCTACGAGTTATGGTAACTCGTGATGGACACATGGTACTTGTAGAAGTATTGGTATACCCTGTTGATGTACTGTTTGTTATATATGTCTAAAGTGTCATCAGCGTGTGGGAGATAGAAGTCCTTAGACTTGAGGTCGATACGCGCCTTGTCTACAGATTAATATACTTTAATCCTGTCTAAGCTCAAATGCCTTATAGGTTGAGACGCGACTTGTATTGGGTATATTACGACGTAGATTAAAAGTGATTGTGCCAATATTAGGATTCATTCCTCGAATGTATCTTCAAGAGAACACTCTCTCATATGGTATTAGGTTGACTAAGTCATTGGCCAATGTAGTAGACATATCATTGATATGGTCTTGTCGTCGACTAATATAGATGAGATATAATGATCAAGCCATTTGGATAGACACTTGACAGATCCTAAGCTTGATCGGGTGTGTCGTGAATGAAATAATTTTATCTTCCCACATAGAGGTTCAATTCACAGGTTTCGTGTAACTATACTTCACATATTGAGTCCGTCTTCCGGCGCCGTCTAGAAGTTCCGTGTAGACCCTAATGATATTAATGTCGATATGTGAAAGCCTGTAGGATAACACTAAGTCAATTATTCCGTCGATTCAAGGATGTAATTAGAGAGAATATAAATGTTCGGGTTATAATCGAGACATTAGAATAAATATTGATTGCATAATTAAATCGAGATGATATTTCAGATTTAATTAAATTAGAAACGAGGCGCATGGACTAGGTCGCGGCGCACGTGTCCAAATGGGTCCGCATTTACCCACTGCTCCTTGCCGCCCACCCACTTGGAAACCCTAGCTGATTTTACAATTATAAATAGAGGGTTCCGTCATTATTTTAATACACTTAATCCACTTGAATTATTCTCTACTAAAGCTATGCCGGATTTCCTAACTTTTCGAAAAAGTAAATTACATCGGAGTTTTCAGAACTTGCAATCGAGGAACAGTTGCGTGCTCACCCTCGGCATACACTTGAAGTTGAAGATTCCAGATTTTGCAAACTGTAAGTGTTCTATCGACACATTACAGTTTATATGTGTTTTACATTATATAATCATCCATCAGTTTGGTCGTCCGTCGGGTTTGAAACATAAATTTTCAAATTTTGCTGCGTGTACGAATCTGACAAAACCCTACATAAACAAACTCTCTACCTTCGCAAAATAGAGGTAAAGTTTGCGTACTTACTATCATCCTCAGACTCCACTTATTTGACTTTTAAATGTTTTTGATATGCACAAAATGCGTACCCTAAATTTAGTAAGTTTTAAAAGGATATATATGAGAGTTGGAGTTGTAGAGACATAATTAGGCGAAACTCAGGGTACCTATAACGACTATTTGGTCATTTACTGGTGCAAAACGGTAAATAGTGCAAGCAGAAAGGTGATTGTGTGCCAAAGTTTGGGCGGATTTAGCAGAAAGTCTGTATACTCAAAGGGGCGCAGCGCAGCCATCGGCGAGAGAGAAACAAAAACGTCGCCTATCATCTTATCTTTCCTTGTAGACACACATAAAGGTAGCTCATTTGTACTCTTTCGTTAGTTCCCTACATTAGTATATAATCTAGGTAAATACTATGAGATGTGGGTTGGAGGTTGGTGGTTGGTTTTGTGTGGTGGGTGGTGGTTGGTTTTGTGTGGTGGGGTGAGATGAGTTCGAGGTGGGGAGAAACAATCAATGTGTAATGTCACTTGTGAGACTTGGTTTTTCTAGGAACTTATTTTTCTAAAGAAATGTTTTCCAAAATTTTTGACTAACCAAACATGAGAAAATTGGAAAATATTTTTCAAACAATAATTTCCTCCATACCGAACACACCATTAGAAAGCATCACTTTTTGGCTCTAGTTATGTTAGACGTCAATCTAATGCTCTATTTGATCATATTTTTTAGTTCATGTTGGTTTTCTGTGTAAGTGGCAGTGTAGCATGTGTTATTCCATATAGCTGAGCCAACTTGATTGTGATTGAGGCATAGTTTGTTTTGTACCTTATGCTCCCTCGTTTTCAATTTATGCGAATCTATTTTCTTTTTATGTTGTTTAAAAAAGAATGATCCTTTTATAAATTTGGAAATAATTTTATTTAAACTTCCAATACCACCGGTGAGAAGCTTTTATAGCGATACAAACGTTATGTCATGTTTAAGACCACAAAATTCATTTAGCTACACAAATATTATGATATGTTTAATACCACTATCTCCAAAAGTTTGTCTTTCTTTCTTGAACTCCGTGCCAAGTCAAATAGGTTCACATAAATTGAAATTAAGGGAGTATTTTGTTCGGTTGGGGTGGAAATGGGGAGGGGTTGTAGGAGTTTTTATTTTTCTCTTTTGTAAGGAAGTAAATGATGAGGGATGAAAGTTGGGGGAGTTTAATGCCTTCTTGGTGTCAAATCTTTTAACCCTTCAAAATATGGATTGAAATGAGAAGAGTGGCACTTGACCTCTGTGTTAGCTTCTAGGAATTAACCTGTGTTAAAATTCACCTCTGTGTTAGCTTCTAGGAATTAACCTCTGTGTTAAAATTCACCTCTGTGTTAGCTTCTAGCAGTGTTCTAAAAATCGGCCTAGGCGCCCCCAGGCCGACCCGATTTTGCCCTAGGCGCTAGGGCTAGGCGGTCCAGTCCCCAATTTTTTGCGGCGCAGGTGGGGGTGTGGGGAGATGAGAGTGAAAAGAGAGGCTAGGTTTTTTATGTTTGTGTTTTTTTGTAGGTTTATGTTAAAGAGAGGGGGATTAATGAGATGAAAGGGTTTGGGTCAAGGGGAGTTGGGCTGATGGGGGGGTTTGTTTTGGGCTTTTATTATTTTGGGTTGGGTAGAATGTTTAGGAAAATAGAAAATGGGTTTAAAAATATAAAAAAAGGTTTATTAGAAAATGTTTGAAGACAAAAAATGTAAATTATAAAAATAACAATGTGATAAAAAATATATAATATTTGTGGAATGTTTAATTCTTAATTAAATTAAAATGTGATGTCTATTTTCATAGAATATTTAGAAAAAATATGATTATGATATTAAAAATTATACGAATAATGATAATAACAAAATAAAATAATGACAATGTAATAATAATAAAAATATAATATTAAGAAATACTTAATGCTTAATAAAATAAAAAATGTGATGTCATTTTGTATATATATATACAATTGATGTAAAATATTTAAAAAAAAAAAAAACCGCATAGGCGCTAGGCGGCCATTCCCCGCCCTGGTCCCGCCTAGCGTTTTTTAGAACATTGGCTTCTAGGAATTAAACCCTAATAAATATAAGAAACTCGCATTATGTAATGGGTATGGAGATTATTTAAGAAGAATTCCTTTGGAATAGGTGATGAAGGAGAAAAATGGAATGCAAAACCAATGGTGCACTAAAGAAGTCAATGGTGCACTAAAGAAGTTTGGACCAGCAGGGGCTGGATTATGTAAATATTTTAGAAGGTTACAGTCCTTTGTTGAAAGAATTTCCTCTATAGGATGGGGAATGGAGGAAAATAAGAATTTGGCACGACAGTTGGCTTGGTCACACTCCACTCAAATATCAGTTCCATATCTTATACAACATAACAAGAAGGAGAGATCAATCGGTAGCCCAATGCAGAAGTGGTACTGTCTTGAATATAGAATTCATCACAGGGTTTTTGGGTTTATTAGAGACATGCAATGTGCACTTTTGGAGAAAACAGTGATGAACTGATTTGGAGAAAGAATAAGGAAGGGCAGTTCACAGTCAAATCTTGCTATGAGTCACTTCTGAAGTAAGTAAGGCTGAAACCCCAGTGGCCATTTAACAAGATTTGGAAATGTTTACCCCTGCTAAAGTTGTCGCTTTTGTATGGTTCTAGCTCACAATGTTTGCCTGACACAAGATAGATTGAAGAAAAGAGGTTTTAGTTCTCAGTAGATGTTATCTCTGTGAAAAAAGATGATGAAACAGCTAACCATCTCTTCCTGCAATGCACAATTAAGGGATTAATTTTGAACATAATTAACTTGCACGTGACAATGCCATGAACCACGGAGGAGCTGCTCAATTTTTGGTCAGTGAGAGACGGGAACAAAGATCTACAAAGGATATTCTGACAATCCCAGCATGTATTTTGTGGAGCATATGTGGGAAGAAAGACACAAGAGATGCTTTGAACGAATCTATAGTTGTTAGCAGTTACATATATCGTTAAATTTATTAGTGCTGCTGACTTTTGTTAATGAAAAATTACTTTACTGTTTCCACCAGAAAAACAGTTGCTTAGGAAACAGTTGTATATTTTTTGGTTGTTTCTTTCGAATTTGGCAAAAACATTGAACAGTATATGTCTTCTCTAATTAACTGGTCCGAATTTTTAGATGTTTAATTTTGACATCCTCTATTGCTGTATCTAGGAATTTTGGGGAATTGATGGCGTCCAAGATTACACAACTACAATCTCAGGCATGCCAAGCTTCAAAATTTGTTGCCAAGCATGGTACTGCCTACTACAAACAGTTGCTGGAGCAGAACAAACAGTACATTGTGGAGCCACCCTCTGTTGAAAAGTGCAATGAATTGTCCAAGCAGTTACTCTACACTCGTCTTGCCAGGTTATATTCTCTCCCACTTAATTTGGTGCCAAGTTTTTGTATTTAGCAGGGAAGAAGTTGCTTGGATTTGCTTTTTTAATTTGCACACCAGTACCAGTGATTTTGATTTCTGGTCTAATGGGATTGACCCTTCCTCACATGAAGTAGGTGCATAATGCAAATTTGTGTGTCTTCAAAATCACTGATGGATTTTTTTTTTGTATGCTACATAAGTACGTTTAAATGAAGGGACATGGATAGTGAGGATTCATATAGCCGACCTAACTAGCTTGGATTTAGCTGTAGTTGTTGCCGTATGCTATACAGAAATGTATAGTCTTTGCTAAAAAATTAAGTAGATAAAGTCCTGAAATTTGTCAATTCATCTAGGGATTGATTTTCATTAGTTATGATATCAAAGCGCAAACTTTTGTGCATTGTAATAGGCAGTGTCATTGTTTATCTAAGTATAGTAGAAAGATAAAGTTGGTGTTGTTATTAAATTCTCTTCAAGTTGAAAGAACATGGTGGATCATTTGCCTTCTATACTATGTAATTGAATCTGCTCCATCTAACTTATTAGCTCACGTGCAATACATATCCTTAGGGGTGGCAAACAGGCTGATCGGGTCGGATATGGGTGGGTGAAATGGGTTAGGTGAAAACGGATAAAATATGCAATCCGCCCATATTTGATACAAATAAAAAATGGGTTAACCAACGAATAATATGGATATCCATACTATCAATTGCTTCTTAAATAAGATGTGAGCTTCTTTTCTTCAATCTGCCTTCTCTTTCTTATCTTCTTTCCTTTTTTTTCTTTCATTTCTTTCGATGAATTATGGTTCTTAACTTTTGTTTCTATTTAATTTTAGGTACTTTTCGTTGAGAATCTCCACGGGGAATAATTGTTTTTAGCACCTATGAAAAAACATGTTTTCAAATAAATCAAAATCTCATGTTAGTATTTTTCTTAACCATATTTTACTAGGAGAATGGAATAAATAAGTTTCTTAATGTAAAATATGTAGCAAACTAAATCTTAGTGTTATCAATCAAGAAAAAGGGAAACATTGGTGTAAAAGAAATAAGTACTCCCAGATTACAAGCATTTCTTCTTTTTTCTCTTTTTAATAAGTGTACTTTTTAGGGGTTCCTACACCCTTACATACTTTAACGGGAGTGCAGTTGGTGGACACCCATGGTTTTATTTTCTTCGAAAATCCTATAGTAATAAAGTTTCAAATTGTGCAATTTACAGAGCAATATACTTGAATAACAAAGAAATACACCAAAGATTTCTTTCATTGTTATCCCAAACAACCTGCATAACCTACAATTACAATTTGACAACATTTCCTCCTTGTCTTACCCGTGGAAGAATACTGATACAAGATGGATACCCATGGGTTATCCATATTCTATGATGGATGGTATGGGTTGATCCATATTTGACCCACTTTTGAAATGATCGGATATCCGACTCATTTAGAATGGGTTGGATCGGGCAGATAACCGTAAATTTTAACCATTTTGCCACCCCCACATATCCCTGTTACTTGTGCCTTTTCATATGATCAAATAGAAAGCGGAAAGGTTTATATATTGTTATATTTGTCTTCAAGCGTCAGCTCCAGCAACTATATGAGATTTTAAGTGTTATTTTCTTCTAGTAGATGCCTCAATGATTAAATTTACGTCCTTGCTGCATATTGTGCTATCTGACATTTCTGTTTGAATCCTAAAATAGCAGCATATGAGCCAAGTGGTGTGCATCTTTACATAACAATTGTTTAAACCAACTGGATACATTTGTTCATGGTCATTCCTTAAACTTCTGTTTTCTATCCAACAGCATTCCTGGCCGTTAC
Organism: Przewalskia tangutica; assembly: GCA_029844215.1. Lineage (NCBI taxonomy): Eukaryota > Viridiplantae > Streptophyta > Magnoliopsida > Solanales > Solanaceae > Przewalskia > Przewalskia tangutica. The sequence goes on along the minus strand of CM056732.1, from coordinate 25,605,692 downwards.
GAGGCATTTTTGAAGGAACTTGATTCTGTCAAGCAAATGTGGAAGTATAGGAAGGAGTTGAAGGTTGAAGATGCTGGAATTGCTGCTTTGTTTGGGTTGGAGTGCTTTGCATGGTATTGTGCTGGTGAGATAGTAGGAAGAGGGTTTACATTTACTGGTTACTATCCTTGAAAATATCAGTTCTTATGAAATTCATTGGGCAAATCGACCACTTGTAAGTGCTCTCTTGTTATTAGGATGATTTGAGTGACAGGAAATCCATACAAGATTTTGTTCCCCTAAAACAGTTTTGGAGCTGTAAAATCAGTGTTTACATTTATGCCGCAAATAATCTGCCCATTCTGTCTTCTTTTTCCCACTTCAGTGAAGTGGCTTAGATTGAACTTTGTAATAGTGAATTTAAATTTGCTCAGTTTACTGCTACCTGTGACAGTATTTCTTCTTATTAATTCCTTCGCTTCTATTTGGAAGGTTGACTAGCTGATGTTTTGCATATCCATGTTTCAGATTGAATATCTGTTGGTAATGTGAAAGTTATTGGTAATTACAGCACACATTATTGATTGGAATTGTGTTTAGGGGTGATGATCATTCTTTTCATTCTTAGTACATCCTTGCATTTGGACAGATTAAGTCATGGATAGCACTGTTGAGATGTGAGTGCTAAATCCTCTTTGTTTATAATTATATGTTCAACAATTTTTACTAACCATAATTACAGAATACAGTCTAGCCTTGGGATTGAGGCATAGTTCTATGACTAGAGAGGTCTACAATTTCTTTCTTGACTAATAGTAGTTCCTAATTTTTCAATTCCATGTTCACGAAGCTTGGTGATCATGTTTGAAAGACCATCAATTTAGTAAATGGTCGTCTTTAAAAGGACATGAGCTACTCTTGTAGATTAAGATCTGTAATTGTGGTTCGATTAGTGCATTTGAAAAAGGATTTTGAAAGTGTATGTTTTGCTAATTAAGGGATTGTAATTGAACTATTATCATGATTATTCTTTTTGAATTTGGCTAATAAGCTATGTGGATTTGTTCCTACCACCCTTCAAAATGAGCAACTTGACCAAAAAAATTGAAAAGAAATTAACCTTCACCGGATCACGTCTGCATCAACGTGCGACTTGAAGGACACGATCCGTTGTGGATTTATACATCCACCATTTTATGTAGGAATGAAGGTGCTCTTGGCTCGACATCATCATGATACATTAACGTCCGATACAAGTTTAGCTAAATATGTTCATTATACCAGAATTACATTTGTATCAAGATCAATCAACGTGCAATAAATGTTCAAACAAAAAAATCAACGTGCAATAGAAATTAGCTAGATATATTCACTACACCACTTTACTTAGGTCCCGCCCCGTATTTTTTTTAAAGTTAGCTAGTATGTTCAATGCACCATTTTAAATTTTTAATAGATCATGCTCTGTATTTAGGAATGGATTTTTAGCACGATGAGATGACAACCTATTAAATGATTATCTCCTTGTATACAACAACATCAACAACAACATATCCAGTGAAAATCCCACAATGTGGGGTCTCGGGGATTATCTCCTTGTATAAATAACAAATTTTCTACAATAAAAGATATTGTCCTATCAACATACACCCAATCATTCAACTTTAATTCAATTACTCCCTCTATTAATTTGCATGATCTAAGCTCCTACTAGATTGCATGTTGCAATCTAGTGCATTCTGGACCAAATCACAAAGACGATTAGTGAAGAAAAGAGAAGAGAAGAGGGAGAGAGATCAATTTGTGAAAGCTGATAATCTCATATTGCCTATTTATATAAGTAAAACACCACTAGCAATAACAACTTTGTAACTAATCATAACTAACCAACTAACTACAATTAAGCACACTAACAACTTGTAACTAACTAGTCATAATCCTAATCACCTGGTCAACACTTATTCTCCCAATTTATCAATACTTCACTATCAATAACAAAGTAATACAATATGATCAGTGATCAGTGCTTCACTTCAACATCCGCAAGCTAGGTGCTAAAAATAGATTTTTGACACCTAGCTTGGATAATAGGTAATTATGTTGGCCTTGTAGTAGTCCCTTTGTGAGCATATCAGCTGGTTGTTTTGCAATAATAATATGTCGTGTAGACACCAGTCTCTGCTAAACTTTTTTCCGTATAAAATGAAAATAGATATCAATATGCTTCGTACGCTCATGAAAAACAGGATTTGCTGCTATCTGGATAGCTGATTTACTATCACTGTATAGAGGAATGGGCAGCTTCAGCCTTATATTTAGTTAAGAAAATAGTCCAGAAATCCACACAAGTTCAGATACCACAGAAGCTAGACTCCTATATTCTGCTTCAGCCGAGCTTCTTGAGATGGTATGTTGTTTCTTGGACTTCCAGGAAATGAGAGAAGATCCATAAAAAAACTAGATAGACTGTAACTGATCTCCTGGTATTGAGGCATGAATCCCAGTCTGCATCACAACATGTAGACAATGCTGCAGAATCTTCAGCAGGCATTAAAATGCCCAAACTTGGAGCTTGCTTCACATATCTGACTATCCTCTCTACTGCTGCCATGTGTGAGGCTTTTGGTGCTTGCATGTATTGACTGAGACATTGTACTGCAAAGGATATATCTGGCCTTTTATTGGTTAAGTATAACAATCTTCCAATGAGCCTTTGGTACTCAATTGAGTCAGTTAGTGATGCGCGATTTATGCACACACTAACGCAAGTGCACGTGTCGTGACAAGTAATATAGTCTAGAAGACCGAGTTATCGTCCTCAGGGATTAGTATTCAATTCTCAAATTCTATTCTATGGTATCTATTTGGTAACCGATGATTGATGAATTGTTTATAACTATACTTATGAATGCTAACTAAATCACTTTGTTTTACTTCAGATATGGTGGAAATAGGGCTTCCAAATCTCCTCAACTATCCGCTCATCTTACTTGTTAATGCAATTAATTATGGTTCTTCTTCTATTTTGAGATAGCAGGTTAACTAAGCCGTTTTATACTCCTGTTAAGATAATATAAACACTCAACCCCAATATAGAACCCTTCTACCTTTCGGTGATAAGATTGACTATAAAGGAGGATTAAGAGCAATAACCTATTAAACTACACAAGTATCGGGGTACTTTCGTCCACGATTTAACCTATGTTTATTCAACTATAGCATATTCACAATCTCCCCTTTCGGCTTTCGATTAGAAATTATATAGATTATGATAATTAGTGATCAATTAATTACCAAACATTCAAGATAAATATTGAATAAATCTTAACAATGATAAGAAGAAACCAAAACATGCATTAATTCATAAGAATGAGTTTCAAGTGATTTGATATGAAAAGCCCTAAATTAAGTTAGTTCCTAGTCATAGACATGCCAAGAACTAAACTAATATCCAACATAAACTACAAGGAAATAAAACAAAGAATAAAGAAATTACACAAAAGTAGTCTCCAATCTTGATCTCCAAGGTTGTGATGAATTGACAAGGGTTTGGAACCTTTAATTCTGACCTAAAAACTCCCTTTTATATCCTCCAAATCGTTCTCCCAGTTTTCCTTCTAGGCCTTGGCCCATTCCCATTCGAATTGTGAAATTCGCCTCGGCGCGCACTGAATCAGCGCGCGCCAAACCTGCGATTCTCAGATTTTGGGCGCCGCGGTGCTCACGATCTTCTGGTTGGAGGTCGCGGCGCCTGCTTCTTGCCGGTTAACTTTCTCGCTTTTTGAGCTCTGGAACCTCTGTTTCTGCCCTCTTTTTGCTCCTTTTCGCCAATGAGCCACTTTAAACCATTATGACTCAAAAGAAAGAAAATCTATCCTAAGACGACACGTATTTGTACAAAAATGGGCAAAAGACTGACTAAAAATGACTCAAAAGGTGTATATAAAATACACCTATCAAACACCCCCAAACTTAACCTTTGCTCGCCCTCGATGTTATACCCCGAAGTTCCAGGGCATGTACGTGAGGACGTACGTAAGAGAATGCGACCATAAGTTTGGAAACTATGAAATATTTGTTTTTCCGACGGAAAATATTCCGAGCCTTGTGAAGAAAATTTTACGTTTTCAATATTTTAACCAATTATGAATTTTTCCGAGAGATGAAATATTTTGGACCAATAGGAGGGCGACATGTGTCACCCCCAAATGGGCCATGTTGGACGTTGTTTTAGGGACAAGTGGCCAAGGCAAGTGGCCAAGTCTTGCAAGATATTTGTTGGGCAAGTGGGCAAGAGGGACCCACACACACACATGTCCCCAATCTCTACCATACACATGCTTCAATCCTAGCCCTTGGTTGTCTTAGATAAACACCTCTAGTTGATGAAATCTTCCACACTTAGTATTATTTCAAGACTTGAAAATATCCTCCCTCTCCCTTTCTAGTTGCTCTCGTCCAAGCCCCCATTTCTTGAGCAATTGTTGTCCAATAATTCTTAAAGTTCTAAGTGTTCTTCCTTGATGTGTTAGGAAGATTAGTAACCAAGAGTTAGACAAGATTTCACACCCCTAGCCTCTAAACCACCCCATGGCCGAGAGTTGTGATGCTTAAAACCTAAGTGTTTTTCACTTTTTGGAGTTCATTCTTGAAGAGAAGTTGGTTAGGAGCTTCTAAGGGTGACTTGTGGCGGATTGGAACATTAGGATTTGGAGCTAAACTTGCTTAGGAGCGACTTTTAGTTCTTGGATATTTTTGGGCTATTTGAGGTAATGAACCTTGTCCTCTTTGTGAAGTTGAATATTATGTATATTGGAAGTATATTATGGAGTATGAGATATGTGGAGTAAGGTTTGGAAAGATTTGGATCTTGTTAACTTGTTAAATGGAGAATTGGCATGTTAGCCATTAAAATGGTAAAAACGTATCCATTACTTGCTAAGAAATTAATAACAAAGTAACTATAACTTATATAAAGATTGGAATATAAGTTGGAAGATTAATGAAGTAATTACGGCATACTAACCAACTTGAATAAGTGAAATTGTAATAGTTGGACAAGGACCCCAACTAAAGGATTGTATTTACTTTGGACTGTATTTACTTTGGACTGTATTTACTTTGGACTGTATTTACATTGTTGTTAAGGGGAAGATTGTTTAATCACGTCCGTTTGGGCGTGTGATCCTCTTCTTTAATTGTTGTTGTTGTTAAGGGGAAGATTGTTTAATCACGTCCGTTTGGGCGTGTGATCCCCTTCTTTAATTGTTGTTGTTGTTAAGGGGAAGATTGTTTAATCACGTCCGTTTGGGCGTGTGATCTCCTTCTTTAGTTATTGCATTATTGCACCTTAATTATGGCATGTTGATTATGGTTATCGGGCCTTGAAAAGGGTGGAAAAAGTGCGTAGAAACGGGGGAAATGCTGCCCAATTTTCCGTAGAATAAGAGATCTTACTTAGAAGAATCCTACGAAGAACTAGAAGTTGATAAGCGTGTTTTTGACTATTATAGGTTGACACTCTGCGCGCGACATATTCGACCCGGCAAGTGGATTTAGCCAAGGAGGTATGTGATTCTTCCTATCCTCTTGAGCATGATATTTGAAAAATATATATAGTACGGTAGACGTACATGTGTTGACTGAATTTGGTTTCACTCTGATGTCTTTTGACTTGAAGTACTAAATGTTAAGAATCTTGAAATATTTCAAAAAGAGTTATGAATTATTATTCGGAAGGAAATTGATACTTGGTTTTAAAAGAATAAGTTCTTTTGGTTTTCCAAACAAATGTGAATGTTTGATTTATTATAAAGCTTAAGTGTTATACTAGCTTTATGGGAAGTTAGTGATAACAACTTAAGAAAGATAATAGGAATGGTTTACTTACTTGATTATGAAAGCTTTGTAATGATTTCTGAATGTGTGGTAAGTTGGCTTGATAAGTAAACATGTTATGATGCTACGGGTGTTAGTGTCTTATGACTTTGTGGTAATGGGGTTTCTTGTTGTGCTTATGTTGATTATGGTAAGCTGGTTGTGCTTATGATTATATCACTTACCCCCCTGACTTGTTACGAGCCGCGGGTTAGCTACCCCCGATGCGAGGAATACCTCATGCGGGTCCATGGGACCTATGCGGAGCTGCGGGAGTTCAGAATCACTCGGTGTGTTACGCCGATGCAAGAATACCTCACGCGGTCCATGCGCTACGGATTGCGGGAGTCCAGGATGTTGCCGCGGGTTAGCTACCCCCGATGCGAGGAATACCTCATGCGGGCCTAGGTGGCCTATGCGGACTGCGGGAGTTCCAGGATTAGGCTCGCATAATGATACTATGGGCGAATGGCCTTGCTTCGATCATTAGCGGCCTAGAAAAGACCAGTTGCGTTATATCTATTTTGCTCTTGTTTATCTTTGTGCACTATGTGCGGTTAAATTGGGTTGTTTAAATGCGTATTTGTGAATTGGTTTTAAAATGTTATGATTTCATTTCAGTACTTTACAGTTTCACATACTTGGTACCTGTTGTATTGACCTCCTTCGGGGGGCTGCGTTCATGCCGCAGGTAGAGGTACTCCGGTTATTGATCCCCGCTCCTAGGATCACCGTTCTGCTTTTGGAAAAGCCCCGTTTCTCCGGAGGCTTATCTTTTGGGTATGATTTCCCTGTCATTGTAGGTTTATGTACATTCAGGGGTATGGCGGGGCCCTGTCCCGTCATAGATGTTTACATTCTTGAAGTGCAGTAGTCTGTTGTAAATTTGGGATGAATCGTCGCTTTTTATATATATACAGAAATGTGACAGTTTTGGTTAGCCTGTCTCTTACTCTATATTGTTTCATGTCTTTGATTTTATTTCCGCTAGTTTTTCTCTGATGTATTATCACTAGGGTGCCCGGGGTAAGGCACCAGTCACGGGCCCGGGATCGGGTCGTGACACTCGAGCAAAGATCAAAAGAAAGAATTAAAGACAAGAGGAAAAAAAAATAGACTGACTCAAAGACACTGATCACTTTGTTGTCCAATTGCCACTTAGAAAAGCATGAAGGTTAGCAGAATAATATGCATGAACATATAGCATGAATTTTTAGCATTCTAAACACATCAAGTTAGATATTTCGCAAATTCACTTTAATCATGCTCAATGGAAGTAAGAATACCTAACTATGCATGTCAATTTCAAAATCCTATGACATGTTTACTTGCTATTCTCCACTAATCATGGATACACATGTAAGAGATCTTCAGGGCTTTTCAGGGTTGTAATATAGGTTTAGGCATGGGTAGGTGAAAATAGGCATTTAGGCTCAATTTACGTACCATAAGCTCTTTTGCTTTAAATTATTTCCCTTTCTTTTGATTTCCTTCTTCACTTCATACCTATCTTTCCCCTCTTTTGTTTTGAGAGAATGAAGTGTATTATGAATAACAGGCACCCCCAAACTTAGGCTTTTGCCTATTTATTATTACTTTTTCATTGGGGTGTATCAAAATTATTCACTCTTTTTGTCTCTTTTTTAACACTTTATATTCCAATCACCTCAATTTTTCACTTATGGCACAAGTGTGGAATTATAGGGTGTCAAAGAAAAAGTCTTATTTTTAGGCTCAAAGGGGCTGACTAGGGATATAATTTGAATGTCAGGGATAGACAAAAATGGTAAGAAAGAGCTAACAAAGAAATGCTTGAGTCATCTCTCTAACATGCATATCCTAATTATTTCGCCTCAAATAGCAAGCAATCATACACATAAGTTTAATCATAAACAATGCACAAGTCAAACAAGATACCCCAAATAATCCGATTTCATGAAGTTTTGGCATATCTAACTTAAGTGTTTAGATGGTTGCTTCTAATTCCATTAGATTATTCAACCTTACTTCACTAGGCGATTTCAGTAACTACAACATGCATGATCTTTAGAAAAAAAAATTGACTCAAAAATACTAAAAAAATCCACAAAACAAATCAAAAAGACTCAAAAAACAATAAGACATCCCCCAAACTTAAATCACACATTGTTCCCAATGTGTGCAAGACTAAAAAAAATACAAAAATAAAAGAAAACAGGACAACTTACAAACTTGGTTTAAAGTGGTGGCGGTAGCGGCGGATAATGCATGGACCACTGGTTGAACAAGGAACTCATCTCATCAAATCTCTGATGCAACTGTTGTTGCTCCTGCCTTAGTTCTTGCTGTCCTTGCCTCAGGTCCTGTTGACCTTGTATCATTATGTCAAAACTCTGCATCATCCTTCTCTGGTTCATGAGAAACTGCTCCATTATAGGCACTGGAGGTTCTAATTCGGTTGCCGCTGGTCGCTTCTCGCCTCATGTTGAGCCTCGTCTCGTGCTCATCTCCATCCACGGCACTCTCTGCTTTGGTGCCGCTGGCTGCGCCGCTGGTCTTTGCCGGTCTCCTTCGTGGCCGCTGGAGGATTGGGTGCAGGAAGGAATGCACTATCCCATATGACACGCGAGGTTGGCCTTTCTCATATGTATCGCCGGGTGGTTGGGACCCCATGTCCGAGCATAAGCCGCTAATAAGTGGGTCATGTCTCAACCCACCTGTCGTTACCAACCTACTTGTTTCTCCAATGTTTTGCAATATTTCCTTCCCAACGTCAATCGTCTTACCTAACATGATTTAATATATCATTTTTATTCTATCTGCCGCACTCGTGAAGTCATCGATGGAATTAAGCCGCATCGAAAATATAACCAACCTCGTCGCTTTGTTGAACTGACATCTGCTCAGTCCTCTTGATCCATTTCTTGCAATATCATACTCAGCCCCAGGGTAGCATACTGTGCTTGCGACGACATCCCAGTCGATGTTGTTGGTGTCTCTAGACCAAGTTCTGAAATAGCTCCGATCGTCACCTCTTTCTTCAACATCGGTTGTTTTTAATAGCACATTCACCACTTCGGCCGTCACAGGCACATACCGTCCCCTCACAAAACATCTACCATCCACCCTCTCTGGAAAGTTAACATAAAATTCTTTCACCATTACAGTGTTCTGCGGTGCTATTCTTTCTGGTTAACAAATCTCTTCCACCCCATGACCTCTATCATCGCCCGAATAGGCTCATAGGCATCTCCCTCCTCAAATGACTCCCTTTGGTACTCCATTCCTCTTTCAGGGATCAAGGGTATAGTACTAACTTTTTGATATCTATCTTCAGCTTTTTGACTAACAAACCTAATAGTATCATATTGAGGGACGGAGGTGGATGTGGAAGCTCTCCTCTTCTTGACAGACATTTTTAGATACACTCGGCAGCGTTTCCTTTGTTTCAATGATATTACCCAACACTATCAATCAAACCAATCAACACACAATGTAATCAGCAGCTACAACACTCTTCAACCCCCATACTTCACTCAAAGCTCCGGTACAACACCCCACGCTCACTTCGTATAATCTTTCGCGAAATCTCACACCCAACTTCAACACACCACACACCTCTGCGAAATCTCACACCCAACTTCAACACACCACACACCTTCCACCAATAAAGCACCTCCCCACCTATTACCTCCCCTGATTGTATTGAAGATTTCAAGAAAAGTGATAAAGGTTACCTTGGACGGTGTTCTTCAATATTTTCTTGTTCTTAATGATGTATTGAGGCAATGGAATGAGGGTTGTTGGTTAAGGTGGTTAAGGGTGTAAGGATTTTAAGTACTTTGGTTGTGATTGAGTTTAGTTTGTGAAAGATTTTTAGGTAAAAGGGTTAATTTCGTGGGTTTTGGAGAAAGGAAAGGTTTGGGTTTTGATTTGGAGAGAGGAAAATCGGATTAGGGCTCCTTTAAAATTCAGATTTTTCCGTCGTGGCGCCGCGGCGCCCAAACTTCTGCGACCCTCTGAACTTCCAGCGTCGTGGCGCCCAAACTTCAGAGCTCTTCTGGACTTTTGGCGCCGCGGCGCTGAGCCGATTTTTCTTTTCTTTTGATTTTTTTCAGTTTTCGTCCTCCAAATTTTTGGCCCTGTACCTGTCATCACAACATGTAAACAATAACCTCCGTGAGACTGTTCTAAATAAAAAACTAAAATGCATTAAATTAAATAAAATAAAATAATCTTGGGTTGCCTCCCAAGTAGCGTTGTCTTTAACGTCTTTTAGCCGGACGCAAGTTCTTTACTCAAGAGGCATGGGGTAGATTAACCCCACAGCCTATCCATTTCATCAACATTTTTCGCTTCCTCCTTATGTTTTTTTTTTCAAGAGGAGGTTTAGCATTACTTACCTATTTTTGCGGACTTATTTCCCTTGCTTTTGCTTGTGCTGGCTCAACCGATGTGCTGACAGTGCTAACTGCAAATCACTTGCTCATGACTGGGGGTTCAATGATGTGTTTGAACACCTTGAACACCATCTCTTCATTTTCCACTCTAAGTGTCAGCTCACCCTTTTCCACATCAATTAGGGCTCTTCCGGTTGCCAAGAATGGTCTTCCCAATATGATGGGGATCTCATCATCTTCCTCCATATCAAGGATGAGGAAGTCCGCAGGAAAGAAGATTTTTTCCACCTTAACTAAGACATCTTCAATCGTTCCCCTGGGATGCACCACTGTCCTATCTGCTAATTGCAAGCTCACAGTGGTTGGTTTGGCTTCACCTAACCCCAACCTCTTACAAACAGACACGGGCATAAGATTTATGCTAGCCCCCAAATCACAAAGGGCCCTATTACATGTCACCCTGCCAACTGTGCAAGGCAATGTGAAGCTCCCTGGATCCTTGAGTTTGGGGGGCAATTTCTTCTGCAAGATGGCACTGCATTCCTCTGTCAGTGCCACCGTCTCATACTCCGCCAACTTCTTCTTCTTCTTCCCAAGAATTTCCTTCATGAATTTAAAATAAGTAGACATTTGCTCCAATGCCTCAATGAATGAAATGTTAATGTGTAGCTTTCTGAATATCTCCAAGAACTTGGAGAATTGCTTATCAACCACTTTCTTTTGCAACCTCTGCGGGTAAGGAATCCTCTCAGTGTATTCCTTCACTGGGACTGTTGGAGCTTTCTCTAACATCGGGCGATCTTCAGTAACCCTCTCCCTCTCTGCATCTACTCTCTGTTCAACCACAGGCTGGGGTGTAAGCTGTTCTAACTGTTTTCCATTCCTCAGCTGCACCGCTTGGCACTGTTCTCTGGGGTTCATCTCTGTATTTCTAGGAAAAGTGCCCTGTGGTCTGTTGTATGTCATCTTCGCCAGTTGTCCCACCTGCGTCTCCAAATTCCTGATAGAGGATCTGGTTTTACGCCGTGAACTGGTGCAGAGTTGGTGAGTGTCAGCGAGTCGCTCTCAACTCATCTGGCTTCTCTTGTTGAGCAGGTGCACTGAATTGTTATGAAGATGAGGCCTGAGTGAATGGTTGCTGATTTTGGTATTGGCCTCGAAATTGGTTCTGCTGCCCTTGATCACTCCTCCATGAAAAGTTAGGGTGATTCCTCCACCCTGGATTGTAGGTATTTGAAAAGGGGTTGTTATGGGGCCTTTGATAATTCCCTACTGTTTGGTATTCTGCTTGCTCGATCGAGATGTTATTAGGATCTGCTGATGGGCACCTATCAAAGGTATGTGGACCTCCACATATCTCACAACGCAATGACATTTGAACTGCATTCACTGACACTGTGTTTTGTTGCAGTTGCTTGGTCAAGAGAGCAACTTGTGCATTTAATGTTGTGATGACATCAATCTCATGAACTCCTATTGCTCTTCTTCTACTCACCCCTCTGTCCTCTGTTACATGATTATTGGTGGCCATATCTTCCAATAAATCATGAGCTTCGTGTGCTGTCTTTCTCATGAAAGTTCCACCTGTGGCTGCGTCAATGATAGTTCTGGTAGTCCTGCTTAGCCCATTGTAGAAAATATGGACCAAATTACACAACTCAATACTATGATGTGGACACTTCCTTTGCAAATCTTTAAATCTCTCCCAAGCCTCATAGAGTGACTCTCCATCAGCCTGATAAAAATTGTTCAACTCCCCTCTCAGCTTAGCGGCTTTGGACGGTGGAAAGAACTTTGCTAAAAACTTTTATGTCAGCTCCTTCCATGTGAATATCGAATCTGTGGGCAAGGAATTCAACCAAACTTTCGCTCTATCCCTGAGTGAGAAGGGGAAAAGCCTCAATCGGATGACGTCGTCAGTAACGCCATTATACTTGAAAGTTGCACACAATTCCAAGAAGTTCGCTATGTGCATGTGAGGATCTTCCGATGGCAACCTCCGAATCAAAAGATTCGCACCATACTCAGGATCGCATACTTGATTTCAAAATTATTTGCTCCTATTACTGGGAGCCTGATGCAAGTTTGTGCTCCATTCACCCTTGGCAGCACATAATCTCTCAAGCTTCTCTCAGCTTGGACATGGACTCTCTCTTCCACATCCATTGACAGTCTCCGGGGCATCCTTTGGTTAGGTTGATGATAACCTAACCCTTCGTTCATCTCATTGTTGTTCTGCAAGCCCCCCATTGCTATTAAGGCCAAACTTCGTTGGTTTCTCCTGTTCTGTTTGCACGTCTTTTCAATCTCCCGGTTGAAGGGAACAAGTGTATCTGCTCCTCTTCTCCTTCGCATAAACTAGATACCTGCAACAGATCAAAAACAAACGGATCACGACACACTGGTTTCACGAATAAAAAAATAACAATATAGTAATAAATTAAAAAAAAACAAAAAAACCCAAATTAGAAATTAAGAATAGATAAAATGATATTGAACTACGCCAATCCCCGGCAACGGCGCCAAAAACTTGATGCGCGATTTATGCACACACTAACGCAAGTGCACGTGTCGTGACAAGTAATATAGTCTAGAAGACCGAGTTATCGTCCTCAGGGATTAGTGTTCAATTCTCAAATTCTATTCTATGGTATCTATTTGGTAACCGATGATTGATGAATTGTTTATAACTATACTTATGAATGCTAACTAAATCACTTTGTTTTACTTCAGATATGGTGGAAATAGGGCTTCCAAATCTCCTCAACTATCCGCTCATCTTACTTGTTAATGCAATTAATTATGGTTCTTCTTCTATTTTGAGATAGCAGGTTAACTAAGCCGTTTTATACTCCTGTTAAGGTAATATAAACACTCAACCCCAATATAGAACCCTTCTACCTTTCGGTGATAAGATTGACTATAAAGGAGGATTACGAGCAATAAACTATTAAACTACACAAGTATCGGGGCACTTTCGTCCACGTTTTAACCTATGTTTATTCAACTATAGCATATTCACAATCTCCCCTTTCGGATTTCGATTAGAAATTATATAGATTATGATAATTAGTGATCAATTAATTACCAAACATTCAAGATAAATATTGAATAAATCTCAACAATGATAAGAAGAAACCAAAACATGCATTAATTCATAAGAATGAGTTTCAAGTGATTTGATATGGAAAGCCCTAAATTAAGTTAGTTCCTAGTCATAGACATGCCAAGAACTAAACTAATATCCAACATAAACTACAAGGAAATAAAATAAAGAATAAAGAAATTACACAAAAGTAGTCTCCAATCTTGATCTCCAAGGTTGTGATGAATTGACAAGGGTTTGGAACCTTTAATTCTGACCTAAAAACTCCGTTTTATAGCCTCCAAATCGTTCTCCCTTTTTCCTTCTAGGCCTTGGCCCATTCCCATTCGAATTTGACAGAATTCCCGCCTCGGCGTCGTGGCCCTGCAACTGGCGCCGCGGCGCTGAAACTCCTGCAGTTCTCTGTATTTTGGGCGCCGCGGCGCTCTAATGCTGCTAGTTGGAGGCGCTGCGGCGCCGCCCTGTTTCTTGCCCGGTTCGCCAATTTTCTCGCTTTTTGAGTTCTGGAACCTCTGTTTCTGCCCTCTTTTTGCTCATTTTCACCAATGAGCCACTTTAAACCATTATAACTAAAAAGAAAGAAAATATATCCTAATACGACACGTATTTGTAAAAAAATGGGCTAAAGACTAACTAAAAATGACTCAAAAGGTGTATATAAAATACATCGATCAGTTAGAAGAGGGTTTGTGACTGCCCCTGCAGAATGACCTGCAACAGTTGTTGTTTCCCTCAAATGCTGGTCATATGCAAACAAAGTTAACTTGGTATTCTACTCCATTGGATATCTTGCTGGCTTGGCTCATTTCAACCCTATATCAGATATCAATCCATGGAATATTTTCTCTGGTGCATCACAATTTCACTCTTGTTTCTAGCAAATTCAAACCCCAGGAAATACCTTAGTTCACCCAAGTCCTTAATCTTGAAATGTTGTTGTAATGTAGCCTTGGTATCAGAAATAAGTGTCTTATCATCTCTTGTGATGAGCAGGCCATCCACATATATCAAGATCACTACTAATTTCCCATTGATCTTCTTTGTGAGGAGTGAATAGTTCAGGTGACTTTGAAGAAAACCAGCAGACAACAAGACAGTGGTCAATTTGATATTCCACTGTCTTGAATCCTGCTTTAAACCATACATAGATCTGAGAAGTTTGCAGACCTTACCTTGCTTGTGTACTACTCCTTGTGGTAGGCTCATATATACTTCTTCAATCAGCTCTCATTGCAAGAAAGTATTAAATACATCCATTTGATGTACACTCCACCCTTTAGCTGCAGCTATTGAAATAACAACCCTTACTGTAACCATTTTGACCACAAGAGAGAATGTGTCTTGGTAGTCTACACCTTCCCTTTGATTATATTCTTTGGCGACCGGCCTTGCCTTGAACCTTTTTACCTCCCCAGTGGCCTTGTACTTAATCTTATCAGTGGGCAAGTCTACTATCTTCCAAGTATTGTTGTCCTCCAAAGCTTTATTCTCTGCCTTAATAGCATTAACACATCTTCTGTCTCTTGCTTCTTCATAGTAAGTTTGAGGTTCACAATCTTCAGGAATTTTTGCTACACAACTCTGATAGAAAACTGACAAGCCAACATAGTTGTGAAAGTTGGACAGTGGATACTTGACAGTGTTTGACTCTGATGAATGAGAAACAAAATCTTTCATCCATGTGGGTGGTCTCCTCATCCTGAATGATCTCATTGTTGCAACAGGTGACTGGTCACTGGCATTTTGCACACCTTCAGATTGTTCATCACATGTGCAAGAGGAAATTCTTTGGTCCACATCTGGTGACTGGACATCACCTGTCCAAGATGAAGAACCTGAATTTAAACCTGCATCAACATTAGAAATTACTTCAACAAGAACATCAGTGTTAGGTCCTTTTGTGTCCCTGGAACCAGACAGATGTCCAAGACCCTCAGCAGAATGATCATCACATGATCCAGGTGTAGAATAAGAAAATTCCTTAGTATGTGAATTGCCACCTCTTTCGGCTTCTTTAATTTTTTCAAAAGGAAATATATCTTCATAGAAACTCACATCTCTACTCACAAAGATGCTCATACTGTCTAAGGCTAGCAACTTATATCCTTTCCGTTTGGTGGCATAACCCAACAACACTGCCTTAACTGCTCTACTGTCAAACTTATCTTTCTTGATTAGATTGGTTGCATAGCACATACAACCTATGACTCTCATATAAGCTAAGAAAGGTGGTTTGTTAAATAGCTTCTCATAGGGTGACACATTTCCAATCACAACAGATGGTATCCTGTTAATCACATAAACTGCAGACTTGACACATTCACCCCAAAACTTTGCTGGTAAATGCCCCTGGAACTTGATGGCTCTAGCAATCTCCAGAATGCGTGTATGCCTCCTCTCAACCACACCATTTTGCTAAGGAGTATAAGCACAAAAACTTTGGTGAATAATACCAAGCTGACTAAATAACTCAGAGTAATCATGATTAAAGAATTATGTCCCATTATCAGTCTTTACACATCTAACATTTTTGTCAAATTGAGTTCTTATTATTGCAAACAGGTCCTTAAGGACAGTGAGTACCTCAGACTTGACATGTAGTAAAAACACCCAAGTCCATCTAGTGAAATCATCTACTATGGTTAAAAAATATCTCATACCACTGTAGGTGGGAGCTCTAAAAGGCCCCTATACATCAAGATGCAGAAGATGGAAAGCAAATTCATTTCTACTGACACTAATAAGAAATGGTTTCCTAGTATGTCTAGCCATATGACAGATATTGCATTGCTTTATTGTGAAGTTGGACTTGTTTCCAAGCTCATTTATTTTCCTGAGCATGACCATTGGAACATGCCATGTCCTTTTATGTCATAATTCTGCCTGCAGTTCTTCCTTTGTATATCTGATAGCTAAATGAACTTGTTTTTCAACAATCTCCTAAATTGTAGCATATAGAGTCCATATTACCAATACCCTTCACCTTTCAGTGAAGAGATCCTGTAGAACAAAGACATCAGGAAAGAATCTGGCACTACAATTTAATTCGCTGGTTAATTTAGAAACTGACAGCAAATTGAATTGGAAACTAGGTACACACAAAACATGTTTAATGAGATCACCTCCACTTAACCTGCAACTTCCAGTCTGTGTTATTGCTGCTCTATCACCCGTGGGCAGCTGCACATGACATGCATTGTCTGTAAGCTCATGTTTTTCAATCAAACTCCTATCAGTAACCATGTGATTAGTTGCTCCAGAATCAACAATCCAACTGGGACTATCACCAAGTACCTGATTACCTGTCATGTGAGCTTTAGGTACTGACATATTCCTATATGATCTATCAACCTCCTTCTGTTGATTCAGCAATGTAAAAACTTGCTGGTACCTTTCTAGAGAATATGACATCAACATGTTGCTGAATTGATCATGTTATTCATGAGATAGTTGCCTCATCCCTGTCTGATGTTATCCTGTCTGTTTGACATTTTGCAATTGTGGAGCACATTCTTCTTGTGTCTGCCCTGTCATGGCTATATTAACATTTCTCTTAGTCTTGAAATCATCTGGATAACCAATAAGTCTGTAGCATATATATCTTACATGGCCTTTATTGTTGCAATAGTCACAGTACATTAGTTTGTAACACATCTCTCTATTATGTCCCTTCACCTTACAAAAATCACAATATGCTTGTGGTGAATATGGCCTTCTTTGCATGTTCTGTAGAGCTGAAGTCTTACTGAACATAGCTATGTGTTAAGTGACTTCACCACCTGTATACTTCCCAGTAATCAATCTCTGACTTTCATCTTGTGCTACTATAGCATATGATTGGTTCACACTTAGAATATGTGTCATTAGAAGGATGTGACTTCTAACTTGATTATAGCCATCGTTCAGTCCCATTAAGAACTCCAGCAGTCTTTGATGCCCTAGATGTGCTACATATTCCTCAGGACTAGTACAATCACATACTGGTACATGGACTATGGAATCTATCTCATCCCATATGTCCTTCATTTTAGAATAATAGCTTGCTATAGGAGAAACACCTTGGTGAAGCATGATCAGCTCCTTTCTCAGTTGATACACTCTAGACATATTGATTTTGTCAAACCTTTATCGCAGATCTTTCCATACGGTATACACAGTAGATTTATACAGAATTATACTAAGCAGGCTTTTATTTACATTTCTTATGATCCATAAAATTACCATCGCATCACATCATTCACATTGCTTTACAGATTGGAACCATATGTGTCTCGTTTAACCGATACATCAATAAAGTCGATTTTATTCTTTGTTAACAAGTTTAATCACATCATTCAACTCCACAAAGTATACTTTTCCATTCTTATTAACTATATCTCAATCTGTAACCCGGCAGCAGAGTCAGATCCATTAAAAACAGTGGATGATTATGATCGATTATATTTGATGTCGAATTCAAATCTTCATCCACAATTAATATTGTGATCGGATCCATTCAAAGAGTTTATACTAGAATTGCAACTTAGAATGATATTAGTAACCTCACGGAATGCACAAAATTAAGGAAATCTTACTGAAACTTCACTCGAACTTGAATATAGATTGCTCATATTCTCAAATTGCGAATCCCTCGATTTTCTGCTGGAAAATCCCTCGATCCGCCTTGTGAAAGCTTTGATACCATGTTAATTTGCATGATCTAAGCTCCTACTAGGTGCATTCTGGACCAAATCACAGAGACGATTAGTGAAGAAAAGAGAAGAGAAGAACGAGATGAGAAGAGGGAGAGAGAGATCAATTTGTGGAAGCTTTTATGATAATCTCATATCATTGGCATGATGCCTATTTATACAAGTAACACACCACTAACACTAACAACTTTATAACTAATCATAACTAATCAACTAACTACAATTAAGCACACTAACAAGTTGTAACTAACTGGTCATAATCCTAACCACCTAGTCAACACTTATTCTCCCATAACAATACTTCACTACCAATAACAAAGTAATACAATATGATCAGTGATCAATGCTTCACTTCAACACCCTCCGTCCCAAAAAGATTGTCCTACTTTCCTTACTAATTTATATAAAAAAGATTGACATATTTCTATATTTAGAAATAATTTAACTTAATGAGATGATTTACAACAACAAAAATATCTAAGGCTTGTTTTAGACCACAAATTTTAAAAGTCTTCTTTTATTTTTTAAACTCTGTGCCAAGTCAATCTAGATTAATATTTTTCGCGATGGAGGGAGTATCATTTATCTTTCAATCATTTACCCATATTATTTACAACAATTCTTGACATATTTGGTAGCTTCAGAGTTCTACTCTAGCAAAACATAAGTTGTTTACCCTAAAAAGATACAGTTAAATTTGTAAGTGGTTTTAAGGATATATGAATTGACTTTCAATGTGAAATGATAAACAATTATCAATAAATAAAATGAAAATAACAAGTAAGAAAGATAGTCTGTTAAGTTGTAAGCCAAGATGAATCTTCTCAGCTAGATTAGGCCGAGTCTTAGCTTAACCGCTTCAGTTTCGAGCCAATAATGAGAGGTTAATGACTATGATTGCAATGAACAAAATCGTACAAGTGTATAATGAGAATAAGATGCTCTAAAAACATGAAAGTTTGGCTCCTTTTATAGCTATGAATACAAGGCATTGATGCCCAAGAATCACTCTTAAATTTAATGTAATTAATGGCAATAATGATCTCTTAATGAGCTAAAAGTAACGACTGAGACCATATCTGGAACGAGAACGTGCTAGGCTCCCTCGATTCTTCATCCAGTGTCATCTAGTTCGGTCACTACCCGGTCTTATATTTATATCCGGTTCACTCCAATGTAACTCGCATTCGACTTTGGGACTTGATCACCTATCTCGAATCCGTCACCTAAACCTTATCGCGCGTCGTGTCGGTTTTCACCTAGCTGCCTTCGTATGAAGAACCCTTAACTCATTCAGATCAGTGGTCAATTTTCCATCCCGAAGGTAGTTAATGAATTTATTCTGCCAGTCCCAAGTCAAGCTCATATTATTCACCTCGGTGTGACCTCCATCAATTGCGGATCTTAACAACTGCACTACAATTCCAGAGTTAAATTCCTCAGCTTTCACGGAAGACCCTAAATTTGTCAATGCATCTGCTTCATTGTTTTGCTCTTAAGAAACATATTTCATAGTCCATTCTTTGAACCAATGTAATAATACTTGGCTTTTCGCTAAATATTTCTGCATTCTTTCCTCTTTCACTTTGAACACACCATTCACTTGGTTGACAACCAGAAACGAGTCACATTTTTCTTCGATGAGTTCTGCTTCCAAACTTAGTGCCAGTTCTAGACCTATAATCATAGCCTCATACTCGACTTCATTTTTAGTCAATTTTATAGTTCTTATTGACTGCCCAATAACATCCCCGGAAGCGTCTTAAGCACCACTCTGAGTCCGAACCCTTTTACGTTCAAAGCTCTGTATGTATATAAAGTCCAGATTTCCAAAGTTGTTCCCGAGGTTATTACAAGTTCTCTTTCTACCTCGGGAATCACTCCAGGTGTAACGTCTGCTATGAAGTCTGCCAAAACTTGAGAATTTATAGTCGTTATTGATTTATACTCTATGTCATATCCACTAATTTCTACAGGCCATTTGGCTAACCTACCGGACAGTTCAAGCTTATGCATTACAATTTTCAGCGGATAAGTTGTTACTACACTTATAGGATGGCATTGAAAGTATGGTCTCAATTTTCTAGCAGTCTTTATCAAGGCTAATGCTAATTTATCTAAGTAAGGATATCTGGTTTTCGCACTAGCTAGCGTTATACTTACATAATAAATAGGAAATTGTGTATATTCTTCCTGAACCAAAATAACACTTACAACCACTTTGGATACTACCAGATACAAAAATAGTTGCTTATCCTTCTTCTGTTTATGTTATAGTGGTGGACTCGACAACTACTTCTTTAGATCCCTCAATGCTTGTTGACACTTCAGTTTCCACTCGAAGTCATTCTTCTTTTTTATAAAGAGACGAATCTATGTTTTTTCTCATAAGATCGAGAGATGAATCTACTTAGGGCGGCCAGCTTCCGTTGAGTCTTTGCACCGCCTTCACATCCTCAAGCACCTCCGGAATTTCCATGATAGCTTTGATCTTATCCGAGTTGATATCTATTACTAAGTTTGAAACCAAGAAACCCAAGAACTTGCCCGAGTCAACTCCAAAAGTACAGTTCTCTGGATTCAGCTTCATATTGTACTTTCGGAGTATGTCAAATGTTTCCTGCAATTGCTTTAAACGATCTTATTTCTCTAGGGACTTTACTAGCATATCATCAATATAAACTTCCATTGTGTTACCTATTTGGTCCTCGAACATGTGATTAACTAGGTATTGGTATGTTTTTTCAGCATTTTTAAAACCAAATGGCATCACATTATAGTAGTAAGTCCCGTATCTAGTTATAAGAGAAGTTTTCTCTTGATCCTCCAGATTCATCCCAATTTGGTTGTATCTGAAGTAAGCGTAAAAAAAACTCAGAATTTCATGTCCTGCCGTAGTATAAATTATTCGATCGATGTGCGGCAAAGGAAAGAAATATTTTGACAAGCTTTATTTAAATCCTTAAAATCTATGCACATTCTCAATTTATTGCCCTTTTTACGTACGATAACTATGTTTGCTAACCAATTGGGATACTCTAATTCTCGTATGGAACCTATATTTAATAAGTTTGCTACCTCCTCCTTACCAAACTTATACTTGCAGTTGGCTATTAAGCGCCTCTTTTACTTTACTGGAGGGAAGCTTGAGTCCAAACTCAACTTGTGAGTCTTAATCTCTGGTGGGATACCTGTCATTTTTATGTGGTACCAGGCAAATCACTTCATTCATACGAGTCAGATGAGTTGCACAATTAGCCGATTGGGCTGAGGCCCAATTCTAGCCTAGATAAAAAATACAAGGAAAGTTAATATTTGCATGAAGGCCCAACTATGGGTAAAAATAGCCAATAGGTGGAGTTCGGTAGGCCCACCAGCCTAAACTCTTCTCCATTTCAATTTTATTTACATGTATACATATGTATTATTGTAAATAAAGTACTTTGATTAATATTGGAACTTTATTTATGGTTGGAATATAGGATAGGCAAATGATATGTAGATCGTTTAGTTAGATTGCCAAATTAATTTCAAAAAAAAAATATGAAAAATTGAAACGAAGAACTATTTTTTGGGATAATAAAAAAATCATTTGGACAATTTAAAACTAGAAATAAAAAAACAAAATTTTGATCAAGTTCAAAACTGATTTTGGACTTTAAAAATGTGACTTGGACTTTGAATTGAGAAATTGAAATGGACTAATTTGAAGGACCCAAATGGGGCTGAGTGACTTGACAAAGGAAATGGGCTACTGAAAAAATCAGATTTGAACTTGGACTAAAAATTAACATTTTGTTTACGTTAGAACACGGGCTAAGCCCAATAAGCTAAGTATTTTGGACTATGAAACTTGTCTTGGACTTAAGTTTGGGTTAAGGTTATTAGAATGTATGATATGGTTAACCTTGAGCAATATAGCATGCAAAAGGAAATAAAAATCATTTTTTCTTACTATATCTTTTCCAAAAAACCAAACTTGTTTTTTCAATGGAACTATACCATTTTTGAAATTTAGAAAGGATTTTTAAAACACATACTAATAACCCTGAAGAGGGTAAGAATATAGATGATATTTTAATAGAGTGAATATCTAAGTTATCCAAATTTATCAAATAATAATCATGTAGTACAGAAGTAGGTAGTGTAAATTCAAAATTCATTAAAAAAAAATAAAAGTATACAATCTTTAATCAATATAAAAATCATAACTACAGAGTCTAACACTTATCAAAATTATAATTAAAACATATAGTCAAAAAATCGTACCTCTTAGTAGAATTTCAGATCACTTGAGATCACTCACCCTGGCTCTCAGCTCCCTTATTCTTCACAGAATTCACGAGATAAATAGCCTAGGTGTTTGGCAGTTCTCAACAGACTATCCTCTAAAATTCTTATCAAAATGTAGGTATAAAGACTAATATGGTTCTAATTATGATCTTTCAAAGTGATTTATCTCTGGTATTATGATATTATAATTGATATGAATTATAGATTAAGGGGGAAGTTTAGCTAGACATAGAGAGTTTTAAACAAAGATCTGTATTGAGAATTTTTCGACTCGGTAATCTGTTTACAAGAGACTCCTTATATAGATAACATCGGTTGTTCTTTCATAAATTTTTCAAAGTTGTCTTTCTTCTTTTCAAAAGCTGTCTCTTTTCTTCTTTTCAAATATGTCTCTTTGTCATCTTTTTCAAATTTGTCATTTTCTTCTTTTGTTTTCCAGAGTCTTTTCTTTTTTTCAAAGTTGTCTTCTTTCTTTATTTGTCTTTTTCTTTGAATGATTTTCAATTAATTTATTCGATGATATTTTCCTTGATATCTTCATTGGATTCACTTTTCATTCATTAATATCAAAGTATTTTTTATTATTACCCTCTTCAGGGTTATTAGATGACGAAAAGAACTCCACATTAATTGATAGATCCCCACATAAATTGGTATCAGAGCCAGTAAAAAGAATAGAAATATAACAATGAAAACACATCCGTCGTTTAAAAATATTGCTAGATTAAATAACATATAAAACATTTGTGGATAACAAATAGAAGACAAAACGCATTAATAATAAAATATCAAGATCGACCGTTAATAAAAGGAAGAAAAACACTATCCTTAGAAGAATTAAATATCGTAGTAGAAGATAACATGACATCTTATAGAGAATTGATACATTTAAATAATGAAATAACAATATATACTCATAGAATAACATATTTAAACACATAATTTTGGATGTTTATAGAACAATATGGATGAGAATAGACTAATTAAACAATAAAATAAGTTAATACAAGTTAGAATGATAGCAGAAAAAACCTCTTACATATAATAAAGATATAAACCAACACATATTAAGTTGTAGAATAAGTATAGATCTTATAGAAGGAAAAGGCCAATGTTTACAAGAAAATGTTAAACAAATTTATGAACAAGAAAATACTATTAGTACATTAAGAAACTGCCCTTCGACACAACTCAGAAAAGGAAATTTCAGAGTCGACCCACCCTTGGCCAAATAATCCCTCCACTCAGTAACGATGTAATGGCCCATATTCACCGGGATACCATCAAGAATGCAAGCTACCATGAGAGCATGAATGTAAGCACAACCCGACTTACTGCTAGAAGGTTTAACCCTGCTGACCATGATACTTTTCCATCTTTTTGCCTCAGCCGTGAAGTACTTATTTGTGATCCCCGATTTCTTATTGGTCCAAGTAATCATGTTTCTGTTCCCCTCAACTACTAGTTGTGATACCAACCACCCCATTACCACATTCTTTTTTAGTCCTCATGAGCTCATATGGGTGGTTAGGAAACCCAAAAAATCATTAATTACGTCCGCCCCAATTAATGATACTTTGCCATCTTTTTGCCTCAGTCGTGAAGTACTTATTTGTGATTCCCGATTTTTTATTGGTCCAAGTAATCATGTTTCTGTTCCCCTCAACTACCAGTTGTGATACCAACCAATTCCCATTACCACATTCTTTTTTAGTCCTCATGAGCTCATATGTGTGGTTAGGAAACCAAAAAAATCATTAATTACGTCCGCCCCAATTGGTACCCACTGGCCCTGAATCCTTATCTGCGGATTTGGCTCAGACGACTTCACCCTTTTCAAGTTGGCATAGAACTCTCTCACACAGTCTTCATTAGCCTTGCAAGGGGGTGGAGTAAAGCACATCCAACCCATCTCCCTGAGTCGAGTGTAAAAATCAGAAAGAAACTCCTCCACCCCGATCATGTCAACACATCTCTCTATTAGCAATTTCTTGCTCCTCAAATCCTCAAAGTAACGGTTCTGATAGTCCCTGGACATGAACTGATGTGCATCATTGTTACCCGTGGTCTTCTCATCAATAAGTCCATATTTTTGGGCAAGATTCTCTATTGAAATTTGATTCGTTCCTTCAAAAGCACCTGCAAATACCAAGTGTATGTCAGTTCAGTGGTAGGAGTATATATACCATTATATTACGTGTCTAACAAACCTAAGAAACTTATAGAATTCATCCCGAGTGGGTCTATGCGAAGCTACTATCTCCACTCTGTTATTGTTCGGTTTCTGTTTTGGTGTAAAGGCATTCTGTTGGAGCGAAGCCGCCCCACCAAGAAGTGTGTCTGCTTCAGCGGAAATAATATGTTCTCCTCTGTTATGCTTCAGTGAGTTATGTTGCGCCTCAGCGGATCCGCTCCAATGGACAAGGCATCCGCCAAAGTGAGATCATCGTCCTAGACAGACCATCCGAAACATTCTGTGATTTTACCCTATTTTTTGTCAGAAAAGTTCTTTCTTATTTTTTGGGTATGTGTACGTGGTGTGTGAAGCCCTATAATGACAACCCGATTTGTAAGTCTATTATTATTACCAGCATCACCCCCTAATATTTCCATAGTTTATTTAAATTCTCTACCACTACCAAACCTCTACCTTAGTATATGAAGCCATAAGTTTGAAATACGAAGTTCTGGGAAACTTATCGTGGGGAGAACTTGGGTGGTGAGAATTGAGGACGAGCTCTAATGGTATGGGTAGTGTGCCACCATTGGGCTGGCGCTGATGAGTCGGTGGAGGGGCAAGACAGTGAGTAGAGAGAGGGTGATGGTGTGAGGAAATGGGTCATTTACGTATGAAGGGTTTTGTGTGAAAGTTTTGTTAGATAGTAGGGGAGAGGGAGTCGAAGTGGGTTTGGAAAATGAGAGTTGAGGAAGTGGAAAGAAAGTGGGGGACCCGTCGGTTTTGGGGGTAGTTTTTTCAAATTTTGTGTCTTCCGCCCCGATGAGCCTCTTCTCCGCCCTATCAAGTCTACAGGGTCGGGGCAATATGCTTCTCCAATGAAGTTTGTCCTTCCAGTCATTCACTTCAGCGAACCCGATTTTTGCTGGTGCGGAAGTGCCCCATCGCATGAGTTATCCACCACAGCGGAGTCTCTCGAATGAGTTCAACGTATGCGATATTATTCAAAAGCGATAATCCTCCTGGTCATATTTGTTTGTACATTAATTCCCCTTTCTTGACCTTGTATAACTATGGTAAAGCATTAGGTCCCCACTATTATTTTATACGATGTAATCTTTGATTGGGCTAAATGAGCAGACCTATAATGATAGACGATGTTACAAATTTGGTATTACTAAATTGCGATAATGTATTGTGACGTGTGGTAGTGTGGCCTAGAGCGTGGCGCAATACCATGAATGTTTGAATCAAATTTTCCTGCGCAAATATTCTTCCCATAATCCAAGTGATACTAGTGTTTTCCAATCAATTAATTTAAATTATCGCTATCTTAGACTTGGTGTTATGTGATGATGTTTCCCCTCTGCGTGTACAAAATTGATAAGATCACTTGTGAGATCAGATTCCGAGCCCCGCCTATGGTACCATTACTTTTTCCATTGTCTCCGTTCGAGGACAAATATTTATTTAATTGGAATCTAATGTAATGACCTATTTGGTAATTATAATATTTTCGTCTGATTTCTTATTATAACTCTTCTTTTGGCATTCACCAATGATATTTCTATTATAAATCATGAGTCGAGTAACTTCCGCAGATGAAAAGGAAAATTAATTAGAATGAGAAATTTTGAAAATAGTCATTGTCTGTCTCAGCAAACTAGTTTTCGCCTAAGCGAATTCTGCTGCAGTGTAAATATGTCCGCCCGATGCAGGATCAACGTATTAGGTGACTTCTCCCCAGCGAACCTTCCTTCTCCACAACGCATCCGCTCTAGCATAATTGAATCTGCCGCAGTGGAAAACATTGGCAGTTCGAGTGTATAAATACAGAATGATAACACACTTTCCCAAATTAGTAATTGTTATACCCCGTAGTCCCAGGGTATGTATGCAAGGACGTACGTACGAGAATACGACAGAAAGATTGGAAAGGAAGAAAGAGGCGATTTTTCCACGGAAAAGTTTCCGGTTTTTGTGAAGAAAAAAGGTTCGTTAATGGGAATTGGATTCCCAGATTTGGTATTCGGACTTCCTGGAATATTAGAGAATTATGGAATTTTATTTTCGAAAATGGTCACGTGGGGCCCACGGGAGAAATTCTGATTTTGTGGGCCCACTTTGTTTTTGAGATTTTGGCCATTATGGATATTTTTGGAAGATGTTTTATTTTGGGCGATAGGAGGGTGACACGTGTCACCCCGCCTAGGTGGCTTAGTAGAATGGCATTTGTGCACAACACCCTGGTTAAGTCGTTTTTTTAAAAGCGTTTTACATAACTTGCGAAGGAAAATTCCGGCTATGTCTTTTCTCATTTTTGCGGATTTTTAGAGAGGCGGAACATTTTGGACCAACGAGAGGCGTGGCAGCACCTCTCGTTGGTGGGCAAGGTGGGCGTACTTGGGCGAAATGGGGGTGTCAGTGGTAGATATTTTGGTAGATATTTTGTGAGGGTTTTAAGGAGTAGGGACTAGGGGCACTTGGGCATATCTTGGCCTACACTTGTGTAACACTTGGCTCAATCTTGGCCATTGGTTGGCCTTGGCTTGTCTTATAAATACCCTCTCCCTTTGATGAATTCTTCATCCATTCCTAAATGTTTCTAAGTGTAAAATCCTCTCCCTCCTTGTGTTGAGTCCGCCAGGGCCTCCCCACTGTGGTAGAGCACCCCCACTCTGGGTACTAGCCGAGTAGTGCCCACTCCTGAGTTGCTAAGTGGGGTACTCACTGCCTAGGTTGTTTTCGTATAATACCCACTTGTTGTGGTATAGAAATACTCTCTAGTATTGTTGTTATGTCAAATACCTTGGCCCAAATACCTTGTAGTATTCCCAAGGTTACAACATACAAAAGCCCAGAAAATACTATTATACTTCCGTCGATCATGGCAACCGAAACCCTAGGAAAATCTCCATAGTCAGTTGGAGTATTGTGTAGAAGTTGGTTAGAACTTCTAAGGGTGGTTTAGAGCGGGTTGGGCGCTTCGGAGTTGGAGCTAAAACTTTGCTAAGGATCGACATTAAACTCGGATAATTATGGGCTTATCGAGGTAACTATCTTGTCCCTTTTGTAATTGGATATTACATGTTGTAGGAATATATGGTTAAAGTATACTATATATATATAGCGAACATAGCTTGTGCAATGTCCTTGGACTTAAGCTCGAAGAAGCTGACTGTAATTACATAGGGTGTATTACAGTAGACTTGTGTAGTAGTACAGTGGAGTAGAATTGTACAGTTAGGGTTAGATGTATAACCCGGTTGGCTTGGTAGCGGCCTCGATAGAGGAGGAGGTTTACGCTGTTGTTGGGGAGGTCTTCTTGCAATTTTCGGTAGAATGTTCTACGATGAGATCTAAATGTTAATAAGCGCGCGTGGCCTTATAGGTTGATGTACTACGTGTGGCGCGATCTACGTGGCTTAAGGGGTAGCGTTTGGAAGTACTTGGAGCGTTTTGCTATGAGTCGATACTCGTCGCGAGGTATGTGAACCTCTTCCTATCTCTTCTAGCAGGATATGTGTGAACTATGTAGTACGGTAGACGTACATGTGCTAAATGTGTTTGAGTGGTTTAAAACATAAAGTGTTATAACGGCTTTATGGGAAGTTGGTTATATGACTTTATGTTAGTAAGAAAATACATGTGGTTTTAAAAGGTAAGCGATTTAAACTATAAGCGGCTTGTTATATGATAAGAAAGAACTTGAAGTATTTAAAAATATTTTTAAATCATTTTGAAAGAAGTAATACTTGGTGTTTGAAAACTTAAGAGTTATACTAGCTTTATGGGAAGTTAGGTATAACGGCTTAAGAATGCTTTACTGATTTCGGAAATCAGAATGTGTATCGACAAACCACTGCAGCGTTAATAAAAGGAAATGTTTTGAATAATTAAGTATTATTAAAACCAGTAGAAACTTCCATCTGCATAGAAGCTAAGATGAGACAAAATGATATACATTTTCTAGATCATGGTCTTTGATAAGATTGTTATAAACAAGAATATCCTACTCACATATAAGGCTTATGTTTCTCAGTTGTTTAAAGAGAATTATATTCTTAAATGAATAAGACTATGAACTACGAAACCTTTCTAAAATAAGAAAGCGTGAACATTTGAAATTAGGCAAACTTGGGCGTTTGGAAAATAATGTTGTTACTTGATTTTACAAAGGTAAGAGTTTTAGTTTTCTTAAAAGGGACGATCACTCTATTTTATACTACGGGTATTGTGTGACTTATGTGAAAAAGCAGATCTTTTTTAAGATTTTAATGTGTGAAGTACTTTGGGGATAGATACGAACTTGTTAGTAGAAAGTACCTTGTGTGAATAACTTGTATTGGTTTGTGATAGCCTTGTAATACTTTCTTGTTGCTTTGATAAGTAAACGTGTTAGGATGCTACGTGTGTTAGTATCTTGTGATGTTTGTGTAAGGTGGTTTCCCTTGATTGTGCTTATTAACTATCAGTCGTTATGATAGTATTGTGGCATTCATCTCTTGAGATGATTAGGGGTTAAGCGCCCTCCGATCGGGGTAGACTCGGTGATGCAGGACCGTGATTCGAGAATACCTCATGCGGGTCTGAGGGCCTATCGCGAGCTACGAGTTCGGGTTAGTGTCGTCCTTTATGGGCATGCGGTCGCGTGGCGTGCGGACTCGAAAGTCGGGGCGATGCCGGGAGTAGCTACCCTCGATGCGAGAATACCTCATGCGGGCCGATGAGATTGGCCTATGCGGAGCTGCGGGAAGTTCCAGGACTAGACGCGCACCTTAGATACTGCGGGCAAGTGGCCAGCTTTGATCATGTGACGGTCTAGACAGATCTTATGATACAGTTTATGACCTTGTTGATGCGTAGGTGTTAGTAGTCGGCTATGCCTTCGTACTTACCTGCATGCAGTTTTATTAGGACACAGTGGGACACGGTGTTCATATGTATTCCTTGGTGCTTGTATATCATAAAGCTGGCGGTGAGGAAGGTATTCACGGGCACGATTGAGGTTGTGGCGTGAGACCCATTGTTAAATTGAGTGATGACTTGAGGTGTGAGTCACGACTTGACATGGCCTTATTTATGGTGAATCGTAGTTTGGTTATCATACATGTCTCTGCTTTGTATAGACTACTATGATTTCATTTCTGATTTATTTTTAGTTTCACATACTCGGCACTGTTATCGACCTCGCCCGGGTGCGTTCATGCCGCGAGTTGAGGTACATCGATCGTTGATCCTAGCTCTCGTGTCCACGATTCAGCGTTTGGGAAGCTCCGTTTCTCGGAGGCTTATCGGTGGTATAGTCCGCATCGTAGTAAGTGTTTACATTCGGGGTTTGGCGGGCCTGTCCGCCCATTGTGTCGTATCATTCTTAAGTGCATGTAATCTTGTTGTGGCGGGGTTGGTAAAAGGATTAAAGTTCATTTGTAAAGAGTTGATGGTTATATATATGCCGAAAGGCAAGTTTTCCTGATTATTGTTTTATATTTCGTTATCTCATTTGTTGTTTTATGTTCGTGATTACTCGATGTTGTGTCACTAGGGTGCGGGGTAAGGCACGATCCAGGCCGATTTGGTCGTGACAAAAGTGGTATCGAGCGATTAATCCTCGGAAAGTGTCTGAGCAGTATCCGGTAGGTCTTGATTATCGGGTGTTGTGCACCACAATAATCGAGGAGGCTATAGGATATTTAGTATTTGTTTCTATTCTTCTCACTCTGAGATCGTGCCTTGAGTCGTGTTGTAAGTTGGACCTCTCGAAATTATTTCCACTTATCATTATGCCTCGCGTAGAACCCGGGCCGGGAGGCAAGCGGCGGAGGCTGCGAGTAGAGTTCAGAGGGTGGCGAGGGCAGGCCAAATCATTACCTAGGGTAGTGCTTCATTCGGGGATTTCTGCGACGTCACTAGCCCCAGCAGAGTTTAAGCATGGCGACGGCAGTTCCTACTGCGGCCATGATATGTGAACCTTCAGTTCCACGACCGGGAACCGAGAATATAGATTGCAAGAGACAACCTTGTTACTAGCTATGGATTTGGCTACGGCAGTATACCGATGTATCGCGAGTCTTGATGACTACCTAAGAGAAGGTTGTGCAAGAGTAATCCTTGATTAGGCTTGAGCATGGCACGTATGCGGGCTTATGCGCGGCGAGAAAGCGTAGAGATCGGCGGGTTAACGAGGGCGAGAAGAGGGCGGAGCAGCGAGGTCCTCGGTAACTTTCAAGGTGAGTATACCTTAAGTGCTATGTTACGATAGCGATGTGTTAGTTGTGATTAGAAATCATGGTGGGTTAACCGAGTAAGATTTTGGAGGATAGAGAAAGTGTGAGCCTTAGAGCTTTATACGCAAAGACCTTAGAGGTAAGGCCATCTCGAGAAAGGTGTAGTGTTATGTTTGACCCTTATAGGAGTGCATAGTGCACGTGAGCTATGTTCGTGGGATAAGTCCCTGAGTAGCGTGATTTGAAAGAAGGTAGTCGAGCTAGGAAGACCGCTAGGTTTTCGTAATATGATTTGTGAAATTATTCCTTGGGAGCTAGTGTTTTTGCGCGATCTGGTCGGGTTGAGGCCGTGTTGCGGGTCAACCGCGGCGGTATGGTGGTGGTCGGTTGTGGTGGTCCCGCCTTGTGGTAGGTCACGAGGTGTTAGGCGAGTTTAGTTAACCAACGTATGAGTTCGTGGATGCGTTCGACCGGTGGTCGGGCCGATGAAGCGCCCATCGCGTTCTTGATCGGGCCGTTTTACTCGGCGTGTTGGGTTATCGAAAGGTTGTAAGGTTGCGGGGTGCCTACCTTCACCTTATGACGACAATGAGCCAGTGCGGCTGTTTTTGTTTGGAAGTTTTGCGGGCATGTGTTAAGAACTCGTAAGTCTCGAATCGCATTCGCCGCCGGGCGGTGTTTGGATTTGAGGATAGTTGTGGGGATTGTTGTCTACGGTGGAGGTCGTGTTTAAGCTACCATTTCAGTGTTCGTATGTAGCCTTTTGAATCCTTGTAAGGGCGGAAGTGTACGTTGCCGGTCGATTGGTTAGATGTTGGCAAGGTTCGATTAGTTGGTTGAGCTTGTTCCGGTGATGTGGATAGTGCGAAACTTGTCTAGAAGAAGTTCTGGCAGCTCAGAGAAATCGTGCGGATAATCGGCGACGACGCTTAGAGTTCAGGTTGACGGTCGGTCTTCTTGAAAGTACCACCCCGGTTAGGGTGTGACGAGTTTTGGAAACTGAAGCCGTATCAGAATGTGGTAAGAGTTCGAGTGTACGAGATCCTCCGGGATCATGGCGGCCGGCACCATTTGTTAGTCGGAGCAAGGCTCGCGACAAAGTGACAAAAGTGGTATCAGTGACTAAGGAAGTATATTTTGACCCCGGGAAGAGGTATTTGTGGTGATATAGAGGTGTTTTCCTCGTAGACTTGGATATAAGTATGTTGCGCAGGTATTTCTGTGGCCAGGTATGGCAGGATTGTTTCGTAAGTATAGTAGTGAAGACTATACTGGCGCACGTTTGTTTTTGAGACTTAGAAGGAACATTCGGGACGAATGTTTCTAAGGAGGGAAGAATGTTATGCCCCGTAGTCCCAGGGTATGTATGCAGGGCGTGCGTGCGAGAATCTGACAGAAAGATTGGAAAGGAAGAAAGAGCGATTTTCCACGGAAAAGTTTCGGTTTTGTGAAGGAAAAAGGTTCGTTAATGGGAATTGGATTCCCAGTTTGGTATTCGGACTTCTGGAATATTAGAGAATTATGGAATTTTATTTTTGAAAATGGTCACGTGGGGCCACGGGAGAAATTCTGTTTTGTGGGCCCACTTTGTTTTTGAGATTTTGGCCATTATGGATATTTTCTAAGATGTTTTATTTTGGGCCAATAGGAGGGTGACACGTGTCACCCGCTTTGGTGGCTTAGCCGAATGGCATTTGTGCAACACCTTTGGTTAGAGTCGTTTTTCGACGAAACGTTTTACATAACTTGCGAAGGGAAAATTCCGGCTATGTCTTTTCTCATTTTTGCGGATTTTTCCGAGAGACGGAACATTTTGGACCAACGAGAGGGCGGCACTTGGCACCTCTCATTGGTGGGCAAGGTGGGCGGTACTTGGGACGAAATGGGGTGTCAGTGGTAGATATTTTGGTAGATATTTTGTGAGGGTTTTAAGGAGTAGGGACTAGGGGCACTTGGGCATATCTTGGCCTACACTTGTGTAGCACTTGGCTCAATCTTGGCCATTGGTTGGCCTTGGCTTGTGCTATAAATACCCTCTCCCTTTGATGAATTCTTCATCCATTCCTAAATGTTTCTAAGTGTAAAATCCTCTCCCTCCCTTGTGTTGAGTCCGGCCAAGGGCCTCCCCTTGTGGCCGAGAGCACCCACTCTAGGGTACTAGCCAGAGTAGTGCCCACTCCTGAGTTGCTAGTAGTGGGGTACCCACTGCTAGGTTGTTTTCGTATAATACCCCTTGTTGTGGTATAGAAATACTCTCCTAGTATTGTTGTTATGTCCAAATACCTTGGCCCAAATACCTTGTAGTATTCCCAAGGTTACACTTATACAAAAGCCCAGAAAATACTATTATACTTCCGTCAGTCACAAAACCGAAACCCTAGGAAAATCTCCATAGTCCGTTGGAGTATTGTGTAGAAGTTGGTTAGAACTTCTAAGGGTGGTTTAGAGCGGGTTGGAGCGCTCGGAGTTGGAGCTAAAACTTTGCTAAGGATCGACATTAAACTCGGATAATTATGGGCTTATCGAGGTAACTATCTTGTCCCCCTTTTGTAATTGGATATTACATGTTGTAGGAATATATGGTTAAAGTATACTATATATATATAGCGAACATAGCTTGTGTGATGTCCTTGGACTTAAGCTGAAGAATCTGACTGTAATTACATAGGGTGTATTACATGAGACTTGTGTAGTAGTGCAGTGGAGTAGAATTGTACAGTTAGGGTTAGATGTATAACCCCCCCCCTGGTTGGCTTGGTAGCCGGCCTCGATAGAGGAGGAGATTTGCGCTGTTGCGGGGGGGGGGAGGTGCTGCCGAATTTTTGGTAGAATGTTCTACGATGAGATCTAAATGTTAATAAGCGCCGTGTGGCCTTATAGGTTGATGTACTACGTGTGGCGCGATCTACGTGGCTTAAGGGTAGCCGACGTTTGGAAGTACTTGGGCGTTTTGCTGTAGTCGATACTCGTCGCGAGGTATGTGAACCTCTTCCTATCTCTTCTAGCATGATATGTGTGAACTATGTAGTACGGTGAGCGTACGTGTGCTAAATGTGTTTGAGTGGTTTAAAACATAAAGTGTTATAACGGCTTTATGGGAAGTTGGTTATAACGACTTTATGTTAGTAAGAAAATACATGTGGTTTTAAAAGGTAATGATTTAAACTATAAGCGGCTTGTTATATGATAAGAAAGAACTTGAAGTATTTCAAAAGATTTTGAATCATTTTGAAAAGAAGTAATACTTGGTGTTTGAAAACTTAAGAGTTATACTAGCTTTATGGGAAGTTAGGTATAACGGCTTAAGAATGCTTTCTTGATTTGAAATCGAATGTGTATCGACAAACCACTGCGGCGTTAATAAAAGGAAATGTTTTGAATAATTAAGTATTATTAAAACCGGTAGAAACTTCCATCTGCATAGAAGCTAAGATGAGACAAAATGATATTTCCTAGATCATGGTCTGTGATAAGATTGTTATAAACAAGAATATCCTACTCACATATAAGGCTTATGTTTCTCAGTTGTTTAAAAGAGAATTATATTCTTAAATGAATAAGACTATGAACTCTGAAACCTTTCTAAAATAAGAAAGCGTGAACATTTGAAATTAGGCAAACTTGGGCGTTTGGAAAATAATGTTGTTACTTGATTTTACAAAGGTAAGAGTTTTAGTTTTCTTAAAAGGATATCACTCTATTTTATACTACGGGTATTGTGTGACTTATGTGAAAAAGCAGATCTTTTTTAAGATTTTAATGTGTGAAGTACTTTGGGGATAGATAATTCGAACTTGTTAGTAGAAAGTACCTTGTGTGAATAACTTGTTGTATTGGTTTGTGATAGCCTTGTAATACTTTCTTGTTGCTTTGATAAGTAAACGTGTTAGGATGCTACGTGTGTTAGTATCTTGTGATGTTTGTGTAAGGGGTTTCCTTGATTGTGCTTATTAACTATCGATCGTTATGATAGTATTGTGGCATTCATCTCTTGAGATGATTAGGGGTTAGGCGCCCTCCGTCTGCGGGGTAGACTCGGCGATGCAGGACCATGATTCGAGAATACCTCATGCGGGTCTGAGGGCCTATCGGAGCTACGAGTTCGAGTTAGTGTCGTCCTTTATGGGCATGCGGTCCTTGTGGCCATGCGGACTCGAAAGTCGGGGCGATCTTGGGAGTAGCTACCCTCGACGCGGGAATACCTCATGCGGGCGATGAGATTGGCCTATGCGGAGTGCGGGAAGTTCGAGGACTAGACGCGCATTAGATCTGCGGGCAAGTGGCGGCTTTGATCATGTGGCTGCAGACAGATCTTATGATCTGATTTATGACCTTGTTGATGCGTGGGTGTTAGTAGTCGGCTATGCCTTACGTGACTGCATGCAGTTTTATTAGGACACAGGTGGGACCTGGTGTTCATATGTATTCCTTGGTGCTTGTATATCATAAACTGCCGGCAGTGAGGAAGGTATTCCACGGGCACGATTGAGGTTGTGGGCGTGAGACCCATTGTTAAATTGAGTGATGACTTGAGGGTGTGAGTCCCTGACTTGACATGGCCTTATTTATGGTGAGCGTAGTTTGGTTATCATACATGTCTCTGCTTTGTATAGACTACTATGATTTCATTTACTGATTTATTTTTAGTTTCACATACTCGGCACTGTTGTTATCGACCTCGCCGGGTGCGTTCATCTGCGCGAGTTGAGGTACATCGATCGTTGATCCTAGCTCTCGTGGTCACTGATTGCGTTTGGGAAGCTCCGTTTCTCGAGGCTTATCGGTGGTATAGTCCTGCGTAGTAAGTGTTTACATTCGGGGTTTGGCGGGGCCCGCCATTGTGGTCGTATCATTCTTAGAGGTGCATGTAATCGTTGTGGCGGGGTTGGTAAAAAGGATTAAATTTGTTCATTTGTAAAAAGAGTTGATGGTTATATATATGCGAAAGGCAAGTTTCCTGATTATTGTTTTATATTTACGTTATCTCATTTGTTGTTTATGTTCACTGATTACTCGATGTTGTGTCACTAGGGTGCGGGGTAAGGCACCGATCCACGGGCCGATTTGGTCGTGTGATAATTTCAGTGAGGTTGACCTAAATGATTTTTCTGTACTTTTGGACTAATGATCCTCTATGGAAGGTGGTATATTCTTTTCCTTTGTATGTTTTTTAATATTTTAGTAATTGGGGGAAATAATTTTGAATGAAGAATAATAGTAAGAACTCTTAAAAATGGTAAGCATCTTGAAGTGTTGATTTTGTAATGAAATTGAATGAGTTAAAAATGATTTCTTTAAACTAAGTTAATTGTGGGTAAAACAATCTTGTTGTATGATCAATGTGATTATATAAAATCCTTTCTTAAATTGGGGAATAACCTAAGGTTGTAAAATGAGTTTTATATGGTAACATGGAATTGAAGGACTAAATAATTTTGTTTTTCAAATTAACTTTGGGTTATACCTAGTAATCATGTTTAAAGACATTTTGAATGATAAAGTATGGTTTTGACACCGTAGGCCCGAAATGGAAGTATAAGTGTCGCTTATGTTGGTTGAGGGCTAAGTCATGCGTGTTTGTCTTGATTTTAATATGGATAATGTATGTGTTAGATTAAGTCCGCTACGAGGATTTTCAAAGAGTCAGACATGTGTGTTAAGGATCGATCGTTCGTGGCTCGGCATTAAGGTAGGCTACGATTTAGCGTTTTGAGACTCCGATAGAAATACATAATTAGTTATAAATATTGAGAGGTATTGCGAGTGTTTGGGGTCCCACTCAGCCAGTTGTGATGAACGGTTAAGTGGGTACCAGTATTGAACTATGATGATGGGGATTAGAGAACCAACCTTGTGTTGGTTCCGATTGATGTTTATTTGGACTCATTGCCATATGTGGGTGGACTTGTCACCATGTTTGCTATTATTTGGTTACTCATCACACATGTTTTCGATTGACATCCTGATTTGACTGAATTTGCTTATATGTTGTTGAATTCTTGAAAG
Organism: Przewalskia tangutica; assembly: GCA_029844215.1. Taxonomy (NCBI): domain Eukaryota; kingdom Viridiplantae; phylum Streptophyta; class Magnoliopsida; order Solanales; family Solanaceae; genus Przewalskia; species Przewalskia tangutica. The sequence goes on along the minus strand of CM056732.1, from coordinate 25,568,958 downwards.
CATGTGTATATCATCTCTATAATTGATTGCATCTCATTATATCATAATATTTTTCCTTGTATTGTCATTGCATTCATACACTCATGGTTTTGTGACTTGATGTGAGAATGGTATGGATATGTTGTGGTCCAAGAAACCGGAAGGGTGAGAGTAATATGAGATTATGACACTTGATATTATATTGATATGCGGGCAGTGGAGTTGCATGCTTGCAACATAATTTAGACTCGACAATAAGTCACGGGCTTTAGTCAAATTCGTGTGTGAAATTCTAGATGGCTAGGAACGGTATATGGACTTCGCGTGTCCTCCATGGGTGTACAGTTCATAATAAAACCTTGATGTATTGTATACCAGGTTGAGAAAGGTACCTTGCATAGACATTACATTTTCATCCCCGCATTCATATCATACATGTTTATGTCATTACATTGGTAAATGATGTATTTGTATTGAGTGATTCTTGATAACTTGGCGTGATTTTGGAAATTGACTAAGTATACACGATTCTTGATACTTGTTTGATTGTGGTGCCTACGTGATGGAATGAACATTATTTTCCTGTAAATTATTGTGTGGCTATGTCCCGTTAGTTTGTACCGTTGTTAGTTTTGTTTCTAGTGGTAAACCCTAATTATTTTTAATTGTTCACGAATTTACGTAAGTCCAAGGTTAGAGGTAATATATGTAAACAACGTGATTTCTACCTAAGAATTATGGGAAAAGGTCTGTAATTAGTAAGGTGAAGGATCGTGATGGGATTTGCTTGTAACGTTAACTATTATATTGAGGTCTAGTTTGAATTTGGTATTCACGGATCTTGATGTGAGTTTAGGAAACTTCTGAAGTGTATTTCAGTACATGTGATTGAATGTTCTTGACGTACTTGTGTAGTGGATATATGACTTATACATTTAGTGGGTTCATTGTCAATATGTATGGGTTGACAATCTTATGTGGGTAAATATTATATGTTCGTGCATTTTATGTGGTTAGATTTCTTGGCTATCATATGAACCAACATGTATTCGGGGTGACCTAGTACATTTATTAATTGCTAGTGATAGGCTACGTGGAGTTAACTTGATATTTATTTCTGATTATATATCTCTGTCGTTGTCGACCTGTGATGTCTACAGGGGTACGTTGTGTACTCATGCTACACTTGATGCATCTTTTCTGGATGCAGGTATTTGGTCTATCAGGTTGTAGATTGGAACACGGGGAGTAGGGATGGCAATGGATAGGATCTGGACCGGATCCTACTAGATCCAGATCCAGATCCATTTTTCATACCTATATCCAGATCCATCGGGTCCATAAAAATCAGATCTAAATCCAGATCCATCGGATCTGGATCCACATGTAAAAAAAATTGTCTTGAATAATATTCCAACATTCAACATACAATATTTAGTCGCCCTGAATAATTTCCCAGAATCCATAGAGAACATGATT